>OX463851.1:6340899-6735899 GCA_949825065.1 Odontocerum albicorne
ATATATATATATATATATATATATATATATATATATATATATATATATATATATATATATATATATATATATATATATATATATATATATATATATATATATATATATATATAATATATATATATATATATATATATATATATATATATATATATATATATATATATATATATATATATATATATATATATATATATATATATATATATATATATATATATATATAATATATATATATATATATATATATATATATATATATATATATATATATATATATATATATATATATATATATATATATATATATATATATATATATATATATATATATATATATATATATATATATATATATATATATATATATATATATATATATATATATATATATATATATATATATATATATATATATATATATATATATATATATATATATATATATATATATAGATTCATGTGTGAATAAACCATAGATGTCAATTGGTGATATACAAATGTCAAATGAGAACGTATGCGGAATGCTGTATGCAAATGACATAGTAGTGTTGGCGGAGAGTGAAGATAAATTACAGAAATACTTTTTTTATAAATAAAAACATCTTAATAATCATAAACACAAACTCATAAAAAATAAAATAGTTTTTTCAATCACTATGTGAATATAAAATAGCGTATGATATATGCTACTTATCAGTAGTAATAACACTAATAAATAAATAACATGTTACACAAAGCAAGAGCTTTCGGCTTCAACTCATTTAGAGTCACATAAAAATATTGAGTTAAGCAAAATTCATAAATGTATACATTCAAACCATCACGCCGTTTCTCTGCCGAATTACCCGAGAGGACAAAAGGCCAGACTTTCTAATAGCAACACACATCGTTCGCCTCCATTTTATTCATATTTTCTCATACAAAAATTGCTCTACTTTTTTAACTTTTTAATTTTTTTTTACCTGGCGAGTTTATTGCCATGTGGAAATCTCTTCCAACCGACCAGAAAGATGTTTTTAATGGTCCCTAAGTGAAAACCAGACTAGAACCATTGCCTTCTTTCAAAATATCATCCACTTGATCCAACTATAGCTTCCTCTGGTTTTCTTCTAAAAATAAAATAAAACTGTAAATATCTTATTTATGCGCCAATTTTGTCAATGTCGTGTATTTTAAAATGAACTAATATCATTTTTAAGAAACTTTTCATTCCTATAAAATTCTTTAAGCTCCTCAACTTGAAAGAAATTATGTTAAACAGTATAAATTATCACCGAACAACACCAGTTCATAAATCAAACTTTTCTCGTTAAGCGACTGAATAGGAATAAAAGCACTAAAATAATACAAAAGAAGGAAAATGTATAAACCTCGGCAGACGTCTGTGGAAAATTATTTTACGAAAAATCTGAAGTTTACTATTCAGAATCCTTCTGAATATTTTTGTACCCGCAAAAATTATACCTGTTCAGATGAATATGTATAAGTAAGTTCGAAGACATTTGGAATACAATGGTATATGACAAGTTTTAATTTTATGTCAGAATATCGGTTATTATTTTTTTATTTAACTGACCTTCTCGAACGTTCCCTTAATACTGTTGGCATCTCAATGTTCAATAATTATCATTCTTCAGCACGCACCGCCTCCTGAAATTAACACCCTGCTTCTTTTTTACTTGATCAATTCATAAAATAGGCCTTAACTATTTTACCCACCAGAATTGACCTCTCGAGGGTATCGTCTTACCTCAGCGCGATATGTTTAAAGTATCGTAAAATTATTCTTGTATACAGCGCATAGAAAGTCTCAATCTCGAACTCCTCAGTCATCGAGATATTGGTTCTTCTAAAAATTCATGGAATGCATAAGACCTGCCTAACATCACATCTGAAAGACAAACGAGTAAATTATCTTTTGCATTCTTTGAGTATCCATGTGTCTGTCTGCACTTTATAGGAAAATGAAGGAAACAATGATTAGGACCAATCGAGTTTTGGTTTTTCTTAAGGGTTTTTGATGCTTCTATATCACCTACATGCGACTCTATATCTCCTCAACCCAGAAATCTCTGTAGATGATCAAGGAGTGCAGATTTACAAATGAACAAGAGCATGGACTGTCCCCTCCTATTTAGTGATAGTAAAAAACTTTATTATACCATACCATCATATCTTGCTATGTTAGCTATTGAAACGGTCTTCCTGGCTTTATAAGATGTGCTTATTAGTAACCAGTATTAGTGTTTAAAAAATAAACAAGCACTATTTATATTCAAATATTTCTCACCCTTAACTTTCATCAAGTTTTCATTCATATACCTAATTTTTAAATTTATTTTTGTTACTTTAGCTTAAATATTCTAGCCAATTACCAAGTTTAAGACAAGGTCATGTATATCAATAATGTTGATGAAAAAATCTGGTTGATTGTAGTTAATTGCTTTAAAGCAACACATTCACCAGATATACGCGCATAGAATTGTTAAATAATAAAAGTTATACATACACACTTACCATGATGCCATTTTTTGGGCGAATAGGGAGAGAGGACAGAGCGCCAGACTTTTCTTTCTCGCCACACATCTTTCGACTTTTATATATCTACCTTATTCATCTCCTACAACTTTTTTTAATTTTTTTTATTAAACAAGTAAATTATTGTACAAACATTTGTCAAGGCTATACCTATATACAAATTTATTTCTTAACTAATCTTAATTATATGTTATAATTTATGAACTTATTTAATCTTATTTTCCTACATATCATTTTATTTTATTTATTCAATCTTAATATATGAGATCTTAGAAATAATTAACACCTACATACTACTTATAACTAGATAACAATTCTTACACTAATTATTTAGCAAAAACAAGTCCACTCGTTCAGGCTACTTGTATTCCATCACATTCACTCAGACCTTGGTCGTCCCAGCTAATACTGAAGGTATACTAGTCAGGCAACAGATAATGCTTCGGGAGCTTGTGCTTATAACGGAACGGTAGGTCAGATTTTCTCTCGTAAGCCCCCAGGGCAGCGACTAAGGGATTTCTGTGATTTTGTTGGCTTTTATAGAACTTCACGGTCCAAGCGAGGATGTGGTGTTGTAGGGTTTCTTCTCGCTGTTCGGCGTGAAGTCGGGTAAGATTTGTTCTGGGATGGGTGTTAAAAGATATCTTGAATGCCTTGTTCTGCACTCTCTGGAGTTTCAGGTGATCCGTGTTGCTCACACTACCCCAAACGGGTGCAGCATAGGTCAAGATAGGACGAATAAGGGTTTTATAGAGAAGGAGCTTATTTTTGGGGGAAAGGAAGCTGCGTCGATGAAATATCGAACTGATAGCCCCTATGCCCTTGTGACCCTTCTGTCTGATGGTATTTAAATGGGTTTTCAACATTTCCAAGGTCGGAAGTGATTGAGTACGTATTCTCATAAGCGTCCGCCAAGGCATTAGCCTTGTCAATGCCAGAAACAGCCAACCCTGAGGCTGTGCGCAGAGGTGGTATGCTTTGAGACGAGCACTTGATACCTTTGACGACTCGCCAGAGAGTACCGTTACCCGGTTCTAGAGCTGCCAATTTTCTCTGCCATAGCTGGTTTTTAAGTAGGCGGATTCCTTTTTTGATTTCATCTTGGAGGACGTTTAGAAGTGTTTTGTCACGTTTGTCTAGTGTACGTCTGTAGGTCTGTCTTTGTTTGTTTTTTAGAGATATAAGGAGTTTGATATGAGAAGTAAGATTTATTTTGTATGGAGTGACAATTTTGAGGGGAACATTTTCATCACGGGCATTATGGATGAAGGTGGAGATGGTATCTATCGCGGTATCGATGTCCTGTGGGCTCACCAGAGTTTCTGGTGATAGGCAGAGCTGGTTGTGGAGGTAGGCTTCGTAACCCTTCCAGTCAGCATTGGCGTAGTCGTACTGCTCCCTGAGGCTAGCAATCGGCCTCACTCCCAATGTGAAGTAGACTGGGAGGTGGTCTGACGAGACAGCTTCTAGAGCAGTCAAGCCAGAGATGTTAGAGTAGTTTTTACAAGTCTCCTACAACTTCTTCACACAAAACTAATATTTTTATTAATCCTCCCCAAACATTTCATACACCAACTATTAGATTCATCTTCCTCTGACCTCCACTACCAGAGACACGGCGTAGTGGATTGCAAATCTTGCTAGTATCTTAAGTATCTCTGGTGCTACTACATATAATCCTATCATTTTATCCATCACTATAGTCTTATAATAAAATTCCTTAATAAAAACTTTATTTTAAAATGTTCGTCAGGTTAAGAAAGTCTACTATCGCAAAAATGAAGGCCACACGTAATATCACACCCATAAATAATAAATCAATTCAAATAAAAACAAAAAAAAGACGCCAATCTCTTAAGTCTTTATATTATATTAATATAACATCATTTATGATTAATGAAAAATAACAGAAAATGAAGGATTAAAAAAATGGACAAATCTGCGAAAATAAATAATTTATGGCTTTTAGAAATATGGGGAAAACTAATTTACTTAAAAGTAACGAGTGACATTGATGTGTATCTAATTTTAAAAAAATAAGAGCATTATTAGCAATCACGCTAAGAGTAATCGTCTGTAGGCATTATTTATGGACCCTCGTTTATTTTGCTGAGAGGAAAAAGTGGCTTAAACCAGATTTCCCGTCGAAGTTTGAGTTTTTATTGTACTTTAGACAAATATAAATTTATAATCGAAATCTTATCACTACATAAAAGTGTTATGTTTATTAAGTTATAAATATTTTAAATATTATTCATTATTAAGGTATTAACACTGTGGAGGTTTAAAGACATTATAATTTGTTATGTCAAACACTGTTAATTCCACTTTATATAACGGTAAAATCCTACCAGTTTCAAGGGTTTTACCTCATCACCAGGGACGTAAAACATGTCATGTTCGTGCTCTCGTGATGATGGAATGAATACATTGAAACCGATAGGGTTATATCGTTGTATAAATTAGAATAAACAGTGATTGACAAAACAAAAAATAATCATTAAGATTCCTTTTATTTTTTTACATACATTATTGTAAGAATCGAAATGGAGGGTTTATACTCGTATGACATACAGCAATATTTTCGAACCATGATTTAATTAAACAGATTCCTGCTAAATAATAGAATCCTGAGAATAAAAACAGTAAAACTAAATAAATATTGACAAATGCTACTAGAGACTGCGAAAGGAGAAAGCTGACGGAAAGGACCAGAAAATAGAAGTTATAGAGAAACACGTAATTGAAGAGAGATGTTATATTATTTAAGTTATTGTTTAAAATATACTAACGATGGCGAGAGTATAAAATATAAGAAGAGAACTTTCCACAGAATTAAAACCCATCAAGATAACTTATGACTATCTCATCCGTGGTTGCAGTCCTAAGACTGGTTTGCAGCAATTTCAACTCTTCTCCTCCATTCCCCCCTGTCCTGTGCGGCTCTTTTTAAATCTGTATATGTTGAGCAGCGCACGTCCACCAACAGGTCCTCCAGGTACTCTCGGCGTGGGCGTCCCCTAGAGCTTGTCCCCTCGGTCATACCCTCCATTATGGCATGCAAGAGGCCCTCTTGTCGTATTATATGACCGATCCATCTTGCACGCCTTTCGGACAGGATCCTGAGCAGGTGCCTTCCTCCTTCGAATCGTTGGAGAACCTCTTCATTTGTGATGCGGTCTCTCCAGGAAATTCCTAATAGTCTTCTATAGGACCACATCTCAAAAGCCTCTAGTCTTCGTCTATCTCTTTCGGATAGGCACCATGTCTCGCAGCCGTACATCAAGATACTCCATACATAGGTCTTGATGAGGAGTATTCTCAGTTTTAGGTCTATATTATTTGATTCTATTATTTTCGACTTTTTATTAAATGCAAGTCTAGCCTGATGTATACGGCTGTCGACCTCGCTCTTGGACCGACCGTCCCATGTTATTTTGCTCCCGAGGTAGACAAACTCCTTGGTGTTCTTTAGTGGTTTACCCGACATCACTATTATCATCTGGTGTTGCGCTCGGCCTACAGTCAGCAGCTTTGTTTTGTCTTTATTTATCTTCATACTGTAGTTATTTTGAAGAATGCTTTCCATAGTTGTTAAGGCCTCTTGTAGTTTCTCTTCACTTTCAGCAACCATAGCAATATCGTCAGCGAACCTTATCATATCCACCTTTTGCCCGTGTATCTTTACACCTTTTCTGTGACTCATTCTCTCTCTCAAGTCGTCAATCGCGCTCTGTATATAGGCGTTAAAAAGAACAGGTGACAGAGAGCATCCATACCTTACCCCTTGTCTTATATTGGCTTCCTTTGTGTCCTCAACACATCTGATTATAGCGGCCTCATTCTTGTATTGCGCCTGGATTATACGTCTATCTCTGTATTTGATATCAATTCTCTTCAAAATCTCGAAGAGTCTTTTCCATTCTACTTTGTCAAAAGCTTTCTCCAGGTCTATGAATGCGATCTATGTGTTTTGGTTTCTTCTTATTCTATTTTCTAGTAGTATTCGTAGAGACAGTACTGCTTCTCTGGTTCCCACCCCTCTTCTGAAGCCATACTGGTCTCTGGAAAGGATGTTCTCTACTTTTGGTTCAATTCTCTTTAGAATGATATTAGTCAGTATTTTTGAGGCATGGGATATTAGGCTAAGAGTTCTGTGTTGCTCACATTTTGTCGTACCTGCCTTCTTTGGTAATGTGACAATTAGGCATTTCTCGAAGTCCTCTGGTATCTTTCCGGTCTTATATATTGTCTGTATCATTTTAAACAGGGCATCTGTGATTCCTTTTCCTGTTGCCTTAATAATGACTATACCATACCCATATTCGTACTACTCAGCTTACAGATATACCATTATTCCATTTCTTATATTTCCCACTACTCCTTCTTTGGCCTTCATCTCCTTCATGTTCCATTAATTTAATAAATATGTAATATAGATTTGTCAAATCTACATTACATTTAATAGATATGTAATATAAATTTGTCCTCAATGAAATACAGGCAAAAGCCTAGTTTACTGGGGACACTAAAAATGAAAACCAACAAACACAGACCCATTAAAATTGTGTGTAAAATTAAATTACCTGTTATTTTTTTCGTCAATTGTGTATATTTTTTGTCATGTATAAAATAAATTTTAAAAAATGTATTACATGATACAGCAAAAAGCAAAAAGTTTGATTTACGTATTACGGATCAGAAAAACTTAATTTTGATTACATTAACGTGTTTTTATCTTCTATAATGTTTTTGTGCCCACATTTACCTATTTCTATCTCAATAACGTAAAATCGGATACCTTAAAAGTGCATGTAAGAACATGAGTGAATGAGAACGTTTTTTTTTTTTTTAATTTTCTTCATAACTCATTCTTGCAATGTGTTCAAATCATCTCAAAATTATTTTCTTGATTCTTCTTTTAAAACCTACCTTAAACAGTAATTTTTCATCGCTTCATTCCTTATTCTACAATACTTTAAAATATTATCTTTACAGTGATGCAATTCACTTATTTTCGACTACAGAACTATTTTTTTTTTGAGAATTGTTTATTTTTTGCATAAACATCCAGTCCATCTTTAGAATGTTGGCTATCTTGTCGAGTATTATGATCGATCAATAACTGCTAAGAACAATTGTTTACAAAGACTTGAATTTGCAAAAAGAGATCCAATTCATAAAAAAAATATTTGTAAGATAAGATAAAAACCAAATAAATATTTCTTATTTTCTCAGAAATATCAAGTAATATATTATTATTTCTCAGATATATTTTGAAAAAAATATCCAATTCATATGAAACGGTGTTGGGCTATGAAACGTTTTCGTGAAAGATTTCAATATTAGTATTATTTTTGTGTTTCACTTCTGTATCAACCTAGATAATAATTTATTCAAACGGTTCAGTGAGATGTTACGAGTATGTTGCCTTTGTGAAAAATGTGAGTACTTTTTTTAATCTATTGGGTATCTAACCGAACCGTTGTAAGTCAACCGTTTTATCAACTTTGATAATAAGATTTAATGTTGTTGACATTCTTATTTCTATATATGTACATAAATTTCTTTCCTCTCCGCAATCCTTACCTTTTCCTTTAATTGATGATATCTAACTATTACTTAAATACGTTTATGTTCATAAATTTAATAAATATGAATATTATTTTGAATATTTTTGTGACCATGTACTCGTAACTTCCTTAATTAACTCTTGCCTGATTGGTTGTCAGAGATTGCTGCCTTTCAATAAACCCACCAGATTGTATTTACAATGAAATTTCAAGTAAATAAAATAAATAAAGTGCTCAAGGAACATCATAATCAACCATATTTTATTGACAACAGGAGAGCAAATTTTCGCTACCTTTATCATATAATTTAATGGTCTCTTATAAATGTATGGCGTACCTACGCTCCATTTTCATTCTACACACTTGCTGAAATAAAATGACCTATTATATCATAAATAAAAACTTTTTCTTTCAGTTAAAACTGGCGAATAGAATATATTAAGAATTAAGTTCAAATTCTGGAGTGGTTTGACAAAGATGCGACATAATTTCCCCTGTAATGTTGTGAAGTATATTGTGATAAACGACATATAATATGTTAAGTAGTTTTCAAAGGAGGAAAACATTATTCAGACTTTTCCAGAAATAAATACATCAAAATTCATCAAATTGTGTTTTTCTGTAAGGAAAGTGGACATTTTCTCGCATTGTCAAAATCTATTTAAAAATATCGTATACATTTTAATATCCTTTAAAATTTTAAATTGTTTAAAAATGTTCCAATAATAAATAGAACATTTATAAAATAATTCTATTAAAGCATTTTTTATGACCTGTATTCCCTAGAATCTAGGGAATACAGGTCATAAAAAATGCTTTAATAGAATCATCTAGGGCCTAGATGATGAGACATTTGACTTCTATATGGAGATTTCGGGTTCAATTACCCATGGTACCCGAAAAACCTTTCAATGAAGTGTCAAACCACACTAAACCTGGCCTATTGTTGTTTCCTCTAGGTAAGATAGCCAATGCGTTTAGTGAAGAATCGTGAACTTCTTGTCTACTCTAGTCGTTCTTAACCCAGTGGCTCGATTAATGAGGTCAAAGGCAATATTATCGTAACAACGGTTACGCTCTTCAATACGACCAAATCCCAATACTGATATATTAAAGGCATGTCACAGTTGGATTCCAGATTTTTTCAAAAGGATCCAGTTCGGTAGTCACTTATGGTATCTCAAACATATTTTAGGTTGACTGAAAGAGATTGCTACATGACAATATGCTCCTTAGGTTGTGCTATATACAACGTAAGTGTTTTGCAACACAATTTGTATGAACGAGATGCACACCGAAGTGTAACGATCGGAGCACAACGAAATGTTTTTTTACCTTTTAAAATTTTTTTTAGATATAACCGAAGTCATAAGTATCTTTTTATCGCAGAATAGGTACTAGGCGGATAAAATGCCTTTGTCGTTCGAAGGGAGTAGCACAGCATAGGGTTCGAACCGGCGACCTTTCGCATGGAAGTCCAGTGCATTACAGCGCGGTCATGCGTTACGTGTACAATAGTGTATGCTAATTAACTACTGGCATCCTCGCGGCTAGGGTTGCTCTTCTATTGCTGAGAGTTTATCTGGGCTGAGAGAATGTTATGAAATGACCTCAGACTTTTGACCTCAGAATGTTATAAAATGACCTGCTTCTTTTCTAATGTATTTTCTTTTCCATTGCTTAAAAATATGTGTATAAATTCTGAATACATGTATTTACATACTTTATTTCTTTCAAACGATCTTTTATTAATGAATTAATATTGACCAAAATAAAGTTATGTTTTTTTTTGTTATCCACATAACGGAATATAGTTCAATACATAATAAAATATATTTTTCTAACCTCTTTACCTACCCTTGTACCGACCCTCTAATACTACTCAAGTGCCCTTAAGGATAATGTAATAGAGCTTTTTTTTAGTTTATGTAATTCCCATAAGTGGAAGTATTATGTACCCATAAGATGAATTATTCAAAATGAATTTTATATCAATTACTCTTCATATTCTTTGGCAAAAAAGTGTGTATTTTGTATTGTAACAGTAATTCAAAGTTAAGTGGAATAAAAGCGTATCAGTTAAGTTACTATAAGTGTATTTTCACATTTATATGCAATTTTTTCCTTTTTTAGAAATTAGTTTACATTGTGAAATAAGTTCTTCTATATTCATCAATAAAAATACGTGCTTAGTGCGAAACATTAATATTTATTTTTGTCAATAAATAATTGGTAATTCTTTCAACATTATTTAGTTATTTTTATTCAATACTTCAAGTTAAAAAAAATATCTGGCCTCTTCCAACCAACTAGACAAAAGTTAATAAAATATTAAAATATTTATTCATCTTTATAAATATATACACAATTTATATAAAAGTCATCAATCGAAGGAAAAGGAAGGGATAGTGGAGAGGAAATAAAAGTTCGGAATGAATCGCGTTATATTAATGACTAGAAATTAAAAGTTTTTACAGTCGCTTTTTAAAGCATGCAACAGTGTTTGATAAAACAAATAACAATAACTTTAAACTTCCACAATGTGAATGCATTAATAATAAATAATATCTTAGAGTGTTAAAATACATATTTTATTAGAAAATTTATATTTTAATATCAGATTTACATTTTAATTATTACATCTCAAACTGTTCATCTTTCAAAATATATTTTAAAGTTAAAAGCTCTCAAATAGATAATGTAAGCAAGTACTTGGAGAATATTGTTTGAACGAAGTACCCACAGATGATTTTGTTTAGATTGCAAGACTCGGAACACTTAGGGATGGCAAACTGTGTGACACAAGAATATTTTACCAAAATAATATATTATTTCAATATTAATCGCAGAGGTCGTTTACTGAAGAAAGGCGGCCCAGCCTGAAAAAATATAGTGTAGTTAGTTGGCTTCAGACATCGATGGTTTGAAGCCAACTAACTACCTACGTTTTCTTTATTGATTTTGAAAAAGCATTCGAATTTTAAAAAAGTATTCATAAACTTTTGGAAATCTTGATTGACTATGGTACATATAAGAAAGATCTATGAACTATCAGTTATCTTACTGACATCAAAAAGCTGCGGTTAAAATAGATAACGATTTGATACCCGATATATAAATATTTCGTGGGATTTCAATAAAGATGTCTACACTTTACTATTATTTTTAATATTTATTCTAAACCCATTTTGAAAAAGTTGTTGCATGAATTAAATGACAAAATAATCATAAAAAGTTAAATTATCAATAATATTAGATATACTGATGATACTGTTCTTATAACGGATGATTTACAGAGTATACTAGTGTTAACAGAGACGATTCACCTTGTTTGTAAAATCGGTGGGTTGAAAATGAACATATCAAAGATAAAGTATATGATTACCAGTAGAAAGAAAGTTTAGACAAGGAAACCTTTTGATATAAATAATTCAATTATTATGCGATTTCAACAAAATATATTTGGGATGCTGGCTGAATGATCAATGGGATGTGGCTGAATGATCAATGAAATAGAGTGAAGTTTCTTTTTTAAACGCTCTGCAACAATTTTAATGTTGAGTTACGTATGCGAATTGTGCATTACTACATATTTTCTGCACTTCTTTATGCTATTGAATCATAGACATTTACTCAGGTCATTACAAAAAACTGGAAGTTTTTGAAATGTGATGCTATCGAAGAATGATGAGAGTCTCATCATTGACAAAATCCTCGATGATGACATCTTAAAATGGATGAATGAAGAAAGATTAGTATTATTTACTATAAAAAAAAGGAAGTTTTGCATCTTTTGGACATACAATGCAATGAGAAAATCAATCGCGGGAAAAATTAAAGGCAGAGAAGTATGGAAAAGAGACGCTTCTCCTGGTTGAAGAACTGTCGGAAGTGGTTTGACTGTGGTACCAAATATTTGTTCAAAGCTGCTGCCTCGAGGGTAAACGTATAATAACCACTAATTTTGGAAGAACTTCAATAAAGAAAAAAGATCTGAGGCGTCATCGCAGAATAACTTTACGTAGAAGTTTATAGAAACTATCAAATTACTATAAATTCGTGTAAGAGTCTATAACAACATCCAAATATGCCAAAAGTAAATCTCCTCTGTATGTGTTGTATCTGCTGATGAACTGACGAGGTCTTGACGACTGGTAGAGTGATCAGTGGTAAAATCCTAAGTAGAAACCAACAATTTTCCGCATATAAGGATAATTAAATAACTTATTTCAAGACAGTTCACGCTCTATAGCCTTGTCATCTCAGTTTATCTGTGCCACAGGATAACCACCAAGTTGTGCCCAAATCAAATGTGAAGCAAGACCAGTTCAACTTAATAATACGCTGCCGGTACAATAAAGATGCATAGTTCGGAAGGGACTAACTTGTCTTTTGAAGGTAAAATACCTTCACATTCAAATCAGCGAGGGATGGCATTTATCTGAGCAAATCTGAAGGGCATAACGGCGTCACTTATGCGGCCGTAGGAATTAAGTTAGGAGAGCTGTACGAATATACAAACTACAGGTCCCTGTTTCGTTCACTAGTTTTGGAAGTATATTTTTTGGTGTTTAATTCCTTATTTTTTTTTTGTCATATGCTTTATTTTTATAATATATTGAGCTATAATTCATGCAGTATATTACAATTATTGTTTATTTATTCAGAAAGTTAAAAAAAATATTGATAAAAGAAGAGAAATAAAAATTAAACAGAAGAAAACGGTGAATATGTTATTCTTGCATAAGGGGTCTTCAGCTATGTCTAAAGAGAGAATATTTTCTGGAAAACTTATAAAATTTAATGTATGAAATAATTAAGCTGGAAAAAAATTAACTGTAAGAATCATGAGAAAGAGTAGAGCTAGCGTAACGAGATGTTTGAGTATGGATGAGACAAAGTTTTTTTTTAAAGATAAATAATAAAAATATTTGATCTTGTTTGGTTTCCCTACAATAAAGTGTTTATGTAAATTAGTTCGGTGTTTTCATATTGTTTTTCAATGAGGAGCCAGTCGAAAACGGTTGTTCTACTTGTAAGTATTAAAAAGTTAAAGAAAATATATACTCTGTAAAATACTCCTTACCAAAATTATTTTGAAATCGGAAATCAAGGTGACGATATAATACTCGTATATTAAAGTTGCATTTATCAGAATTTACATTTCATAAACTTGTAAATAATATTTGATAATAACAATTTGTATATCACCATCTAGAGAGCATACGGTCTGTCTGTATTGTAGATCTTTGTTGACCGTATCAACTAAAATCTGTTTACTTGCCTACCCATGTTAATCTTAGCGACCTTGTGTCACTGGTAATTATAGTATAAGTTGCCTAGTCATTTCTTTGAGTTTCTTCATTATATCAAAGTGTTCACTCTCATGTTGTCTGTTTTGGGCCAAGTATCTTTAACAGTAGTCAGTTTTCAAAACTCTTTGTTGATCTTTTAGTATCACGAACCATGCCTCAGACTAATATGTGAGCACGGATAATATAATCTATATATACGAGTGAGCTCTTTCTACATTTTGAAGGGAGGAAATGTAGAAAGAGCTCACGCTGCGGTTTTGGGATGAGAATCGGAAAGAGCAATGCAATAGAAGGAGAAGACGGCAAAATACTATTCGAAAATGACCAAATAGGAGAGAGATGGAAAAGATATCTCGAAATGCTGTACAATGACAAGGGAAATACTGACAGTGAAGCATTGATAGAGAGAGAAAATGAGGTAGACGCGGATAATCTGGGAGACCCAATCATTAGAGAAGAGTTCGACCTCGCACTGAAAAACCTCAAAAACGGGAAAGCACCCGGAATCGATGACGTTCCGGCCGAACTAATTAAGGCAGCAGGAAAAGGAATCACAGATGCCCTGTTTAAAATGATACAGACAATATATAAGACCGGAAAGATACCAGAGGACTTCGAGAAATGCCTAATTGTCACATTACCAAAGAAGGCAGGTACGATAAAATGTGAGCAACACAGAACTCTTAGCCTAATATCCCATGCCTCAAAAATACTGACTAATATCATTCTAAAGAGAATTGAACCAAAAGTAGAGAAAATCCTTTCCAGAGACCAGTATGGCTTCAGAAGAGGTGTGGAAACCAGAGAAGCAGTACTGTCTCTACGAATACTACTAGAAAATAGAATAAGAAGAAACCAAAACACATACATCGCATTCATAGACCTGGAGAAAGCTTTTGACAAAGTAGAATGGTAAAGACTCTTCGAGATTTTGAAGAGAATTGATATCAAATACAGATATAGACGTATAATCCAGGCGCTATACAAGAATGAGGCCGCTATAATCAGATGTGACGAGGACACAAAGGAAGCCAATATAAGACAAGGGGTAAGGCAGGGATGCTCTCTGTCACCTGTTCTTTTTAACGCCTATATACAGAGCGCAATTGACGACTTGAGAGAGAGAATGAGTCACAGAGAAGGTGTAAAGGTACACGGGCAAAAGGTGGATATGATAAGGTTCGCTGACGATATTGCTATGGTTGCTGAAAGTGAAGAGGAACTACAAGAGGCCTTAACAACTATGGAAAGCATTCTTCAAAATAACTACAGTATGAAGATAAATAAAGACAAAACAAAGCTGCTGACTGTAGGCCGAGCGCAACACCAGATGAGAATAGTGATGTCGGGTAAACCACTAAAGAACACCGAGGAGTTTGTCTACCTCGGGAGCAAAATAACATGGGATGGTCGGTCCAAGAGCGAGGTCGACAGCCGTATACATCAGGCTAGACTTGCATTTAATAAAAGGTCGAAAATAATAGAATCAAATAATATAGACCTAAAACTGAGAATACTCCTCATCAAGACCTATGTATGGAGTATCTTGATGTACGGCTGCGAGACATGGTGCCTATCCGAAAGAGATAGACGAAGACTAGAGGCTTTTGAGATGTGGTCCTATAGAGGCGTGCAAGATGGATCGGTCATATAATACGACAAGAGGGCCTCTTGCATGCCATAATGGAGGGTATGACCGAGGGGACAAGCTCTAGGGGACGCCCACGCCGAGAGTACCTGGAGGACCTGTTGGTGGACGTGCGCTGCTCAACATATACAGATTTAAAAAGAGCCGCACAGGACAGGGGGGAAAGGAGGAGAAGAGTTGAAATTGCTGCAAACCAGTCTTAGGACTGCAACCACGGAAAAAATACGAGTATATTCTCAATTTGTCATTTAGAAACAGGGCTTGACGGCTCGTAAGTTTGTGAAGAACTGCGACTGTTCTCGTTACAATTTGGATCATATCGCATACTCTCCCATCATGACGGAATTAAGGGATGATATTCTTAAACAGTACAACTTTGAGGTGCGCATTACTTGTTTTTTTTTCTTCAGTATTATGTGAAATTTAGCCTAAACAGCTACGGCCTTTGATGTAGGGTACACGACTTTCATTCTAACAATTATTAAAAACTACCCAGACCATAGATCACGTCTTATCAACAATGTTTCACACCTACCTACACCAGTACATATAAAATCATCAGTGCATATTGAAACATCAGTATATAGAAATATCTGCTATAAGTTGAATTTGATAAAAACCAAACAGATATATAGTGCTAAAACCAAGGAAAGTGTTATATTGAGTTAGATATGAAACAACGAGCTTAAAGATTTTTCTTGTAAAATTAGGTGGTCTACAGTTCTTCGCCTCATATTGGTCATTTTCCACGTCCACTCCAATCTTTAATTTTTCACCCATTTATCGCATTTACTTTTCCTTTCCCACTTTTCCATCACCATGACGTTTGGTTTCATTGATTTTTCGCATCTTTCTTTTCGCATCTCACGTACAATTTTCTTAACGCACTCTGCAATTTATCTCAATTTTCCGACAACACTATTATGTCATCAGCGTACAGTGATCCGCATACGTTCCCATTCAACATTTGCATGCCACATATTGTCCTTTGTAGATCCTTCGCACATGAATTGACTCGTGTATAATATTGAAACACCAGATTTAAGATTACGAATAAATGTTTAATATACCTAGTTTTTTTTATAAAACATGAGAGTTTTTTCACATTAAATAAAAATATATATTAATATAAACATAAACGCTCTATGTGGTCTTAATGGTAAGAACCTTGTTGTCTGACTCGGAGGTGACAGCTTCAACTCCGTTGGTATCCATTTTTCTTTTAAGAAAGTTATCAGTCTAGTTTTCACGTCAGACCTCTCCAAACATAGTTCTGATAAGTTGAAAGAGTTAACCACGCAGCACTTAACTTGCCAGGATATTTATTATATTTATGACGAAAAGTTAATACTATACTATATAGTATTAAGAAGAAAAGAAAAAAAGTTTCTAACATTTTTATACTCTGTTGGAAATAAAACTTTCAAAAGTATACAAACTTTCTTCGCATATGACATAAAGTCAATAATGATTGTATTGTTTATTTCATGGCATTTTACTACGGGACAAAAAGCTCGCGGCGATCCATTACAAAAGCAATATATTATTAACGAAAAAGCCAAACCGCTTTTGTTAAGTCTAAAATACACAATTGTTTAAGCTTTGGTTACATGTTACCATTTTCTTTTTAATTACATGTGAAGCAAAATTAAAAAAAAAAACATTTCTTAAACCTCTACTAAAGAAAATCAAATGATTATTTAATAATTGAAATGCTTTGATCAATCAATTATTTACTCTTGGATCAAGTATTAAAAAAAAGCTATTGAAATATGATACATCACAAACGCTTCAATTAAATATGATATAAATCCACACTAAAGGCTTATTTGCCTTTAATCACAGAACAAGTTCTATGATTAAAGGCAAATAAAGAACAAGTCAGCTGTATTTATTTTCATTTATTTAATTATTCCACGTTCTCTGTTTTCTTCATTTTTGAAATATTCAAATATAAAAAAAAGTCTCACCGTCTTTTAAAAACCATTTATTTTCTTTATTGTTTTGTTTTCAAAACATTTACGAATATTTTTTCACCAAAGTAAGTTGCGTCTATCAACTTAGCATAAATTTAAGATATTTTAACCTTTAATAGTATTTCAACACATATTATATGTTACCTAACATATAATACATAATATATTGGCAAAGAAAAGTCCGGGTGCTCTCTCGACGGTGTGTGAAACACGTAGTTAGTATATGGAGACCAAAGAAAACATGCCTGGATCTAAAAAATGGCATTTTCAAAGAAAAAATGTGAAAAGTCTGAAAAATTGTTGGAGGAATATATGTGTGGATGTATTATAGATGAGGCAAAAAATGTATGTCGCGATAGGAAAGTCTTCTATACGCTATGTTATCTCGACCTACCCTGACAGGGAAATGTCGTCATGGCATATATTTATTTATTTGTTATTCTACTAATTACGAAATGAATACGTTAATACCATGATATTTGTGTATACCAAATTTATTGAGGAGTTTATTTAGGCGGACTGATCTTCGTAAATTATACGAGAACAATTCTTACAGGTGTCATAATACTCGTACATTAAGATTGTGTTAAATTTTCTTCTAAGATTTAGCGCGTTAGAAAGCAGTCCTCAACGTATTTAAGTGACTGTGAATATATGTGTATCATATGTTTGTGTGTATATATGTATGCATATACATTATTTTTTATTTCATATAATTTTTTATTTTATTCTATGTAATTTTTCTTTATTTTTCATATGTCTTGTATTTTTCAAAATAATTGGGCTAAGCCTGTTTTGAAAAAAATAAATATAGCTCAATCGGAACATTTTTAACTTTTTCATTTTTTGTATTTTTTTGGGTATTTATTGACGGTACAAATATATGTATCTTCGGTGTTTTCAAGTTTATTATTTTATGCAATGTTTATGACATTTGTAAAATACATATTTGGTTCCATATTACGAATGTGACCTCAGTTTAACAGAAGGCTTAACATTTCCGCAAACCCCTATGGGAGGGTGCACCGAGGCCCGTTTGTATTTTACAAAAGTTTTGATATATTTCTCATGGGATACCTTTATATTTATTTTATGCTTAAGTGCTTTTGATGGTTTTTTATTTATGTATAACTTTTTTGTACGTTTGACGATTGTATCACTGAACGACCTACTTTTGATTATATAAAAGATTTTTTATAAAAACCTTACAAAGTGCCCACCCGTCCGTGTCTACTTGTGAGCATGAATAGTATTTCGATATAAGATCAAAGATGTGACACAAAATGTCTGAATAAATGATTCATAAACATTCAGGAATCTGAACTCTTTGAAATATCAAGGGCTTGAATTTTGCATGTAAATTCTTAGACCTTATAAAATCCCGTTTCTTGAATACGAGTATGGTTTTCATGCTTTTGTACAAAATTGACGATTTTTATGTCTTTTTTTTTTGTTTAAATATGTTTTAATATTTGGTGTATTCTTTCGATTATTTTTTCCATCGTCGTGTGAATCATTTTGAATCTAAAATTTACCATAATTAAGTTTTCTGTACCCAAATGACATAATATTTTATAAAATTAAATGAAATAATTATGATAAACCCTTCGCAATTTTAGGATTTGTAGATAAAAACCAAAAGTGTAAAATAGTTTAAACAGACATGTACCGACAAGGATAGTTTAAACAGATATGTATTGACCAAAATTGCATTTTTTTGTTAATGTACCTCGGAGCAGAATTAATCAATGAGCAGCACAAAATATACTCGTAAATCAATTCGGAAAATGTCATGTATTTTTATTTATTTATGTTATATGGTAAGGTGCTTTTGAAAAATATTGACAGATACATCCAATGAGTATTTTAAAAAATATACAGAAAATAATAACAGAAATGAATTATTGCACAGTTAAGGAAGACATAATTTTATAAATAAAATTTAGAAAAAAAAAATATAAACAAGGAAACAATATGTTTGATAATTCAAATAACACAAATTTAAACACAAAGGAAAATCTATGTTGAAAAGTAACTTTAGTAAAGAGTTTGTATAAGGTTTTATCTATGACACAACTGAATACACTACAATCAATTTTAAATTCGGCTGCACGTCTTATTTCGGTGGTATGAGGAAGTGTTACATAACTTCACTTCTTAAAATGCAAGATGTGCAAGGGTGTGGGCTGAAAAACATCCGATGTCCTTGCGGCTAGGCTCGCCCTATATTGGTACGGTGTATCTTGGACGGGGGGATGTTATCATATGAGCTCAGACCTTTTAATAGCTTCTCTCTTAAATGTATTTTCTACTAAAATATTTATCTTGAGATATACGAGTATATGTGAGTTTGGAATGTATTTAATATATATGGGATGTACATAATACGTTGCTATGAATAAACCTACATTGGTTTATTTATATATTTAAAAGACGCGGATGGTTGAAGATAGAGAAGAGCCCTCAACATAAGGTTGGAGTTATGATGTTCAAGGCGATCAATAATCTGGTTTCTCGATATTTTGTTTTAGACCAGTGTTTCCCAAAGTAGGCGCTACCGCCCCTTTGGGAGTGGTATAAGTCTCATGGAGTGCGCTGGAGGGCAATAAGGCGGAAGAGGGATGCTAGAATTTTAAAAAAGGTGTAAATAATACAAATAGATACTTTCTACAAATAGAGTCGTGTGTCAGAAAAATTAATTATATAGTAGAGTTAAGGTATTTTCCGTTTTCTGATTTAAATAATTATATTAATAATCGTTAATAGTCACAACTAAAACAACATCAATTAATTTTGAAAAAAAATCTTATCGTTGAACCGGAGGGGGGAGGTGATGGAAATATAAGATATAAAATAGAGAGCTCTAAATAAAGAGCGGTAGTCCAAAAAAGTTTGAGAAACACCGTTTTAGATAAAAACAGATCTTCGAATCTTGTCCCAGGTAAAGGTCGAGCGCTGCGAATAGTTTGACTCTTCCAATTCTCAGTCGAGTTGGCCAACCCAAATATTTCGACAGAACGTTTCAGGTAGCGAGATCTCATCTATGAAACAGTCTTCCTTCCTCCGTGACGCAAATCTTTAAATAGGCGGTAGGCTTGAAAAGTCATATGACGTCTGAACTTATTCTATAAGTATATAGGTTAGGCTAGTTTGAATTTTTTCTTGAGGTGATCTTAATGATCGGGGAAGAGCGCTATATCAAGTTATCATTATAAAAAAGAATGGAATAACGAAGACAAAATAAAAATAACAACCAAAAACAGTAAATCATATTATTTTTTTAAAAGCAAATACTTTAAAAAGAAATCCCAAATAGTTAAAAGCAGTCTACAAACGAGCGATGTGTATTGACTGCTTAAATAATTGGGAACAAATAATATAAGGTTTTTTTTCCTTACAAAATCATGGAGCCAAAAATTCATGATATTATTTGTTTTGGCGTCGCAACATCAAGAACTAAACTAGTAAGAGAAGTTGGGGATCTATTTTTTTTATTCAGGATAGAGAGAATGTGCATTTGTTGAACGAAAACTTTTTTAATGTAATTTTGTATGAGTCTCGTTAATGTTTTGATATTTATATACTTTTTTGTAAGTTAGATTTTATATTCGTGGACACACTAAATTCGATATTTTAATTTAAATATTATCACTAACTTCATGGTCAAAATTGACCTACACTGTATCAAAAAAAAATATTAACAGTCACAATTGTTTATGTAATGACAATCTCCGTAGTGCCAATGTCACTTTCATTTAAAATATTTTATAATGTAAATGTTTTAATACATAACAGGGAGTGCTGATTTGCCAATCCATCGTATTGCTCAAATTTCATATGAATAAATGAAATTGGATAATCGGCAAAATAAGGCCTTAATTTTTATGGGCTTATAATAAATAATTTTTTTATTGTCTATGAATTACAATATACTGAAAAATAAGTAAAGACTTAATATTTTTACACATTTATGAATGAAGTATTTTGTTATTGGTCGTTTCCTCATGACTGGGTCATGATTTCTTCAATCCATCTTTTTACAACGATTCTCCACTTCATCCTTTTTTGGGTTTTACTGAGTGCTACCATTCTTGACTTGGTTCCCAACTTGGTCAATCCATCGGGTCGATGGTCTTCCTCTGTATCGTCATCCCTCCATAATATCAATAACCAAAAAAAATCTAAATTCTCCTTTTCTCTGCATACTACACGGTCAAAACATTGAAACATTATTCAGAGACAAATCGTTGACAGCCATTCCTGAACGTTTGACTTCCACCCTGGGATTTAGAGCTAAATTTCCGATGGTACCCAAAACAAAAACGGTCCCATTCTGATAAAGAGTTCGTCAGGTAATAATACTCACGTGCACGGAGTATATGAACATGTATTGTGTATTTACGCGTGGTAGTGTTACCAACACATGTAATTTTAAACCGCGAGTTCCGTGCCTACTGCGGTGAATCTAAACCTTAGACTACTGGGTCCAAAGTTAGTATTGTTACTCGGCCACGCTCTTCAGTATGCATTATCACCATTTCGGATATGTAGAAGGATAGTTATACAGGAAAAAGTACAAATTTCTTAATTTGCTTTAATTTTATTTACCTTTAAATACGTTCATTTACTTTATCTTGTTTTTTCTAAAACATTTTTTTAATTAATAGTTTAATTTACTTCGAAACAGTCTCATATGATCTCCTTCAATACGAAGAGAGAATACTTCAAAAAATATGTAGAGTACATCCCTGGTTTAACACTTCCAGCGCCTTTGTGAACTTGTGGGCGGTTTGGCGACCTCATTACCGATGGAAAAATGTTTCCTTAAATTCAAACGAAACGAAAATTACCGTGGAATTTAATTTCACCAACGGGGAAAATTTCGAATTCTTAATTTGCGTTGGTCGCCGCAAAAAGCAGGAACTCTCCCGTTCCCAGTTTATTTAGAAGCGTTGCCAATTGAGTTATGCACGAAATAAAATTTTAATTTGCTACTTCTAACACTAATTTATTATGTTTTTACAAACTGCTTTAGTGATAAGTGCCGGCCTTTGAGTTAATTATAAAATAATTTATTTTAATTATATTTTGTATAAAAAAAATTATTTGATAATGTTTTGTTGTATTAATTGAAAATGTTGTCTTGCAAAGCTTAAACTATATCAGCTCAGAATATTTAATAACAAACTACTTGGTTATTCCACTAATAACATTAATCTCCACACGTGTTTCTACTTTATATCTCGAACCTCTCTTTGTGCAGAAGAATCGTGGTTTGTGACGAGAGCAATACGTACGAGTATAATATGTTGCATAGGTCCTACTGCTATTGATCCAAAGGATTTTTATTTGAGTTTTACTACTTTATTTTATTTTTAATAATGGCTTGACGTTTCTCCTTTATTTCTAAAATATTTTTTTCTTTATTTTTTCTGACGTTTGCAAAACTTTCTTTTTTTTATGATAATTTGTCTATACTATGGTTTGCAAATTATGTAAAGTTGTGAGAATGCTTTTCTTGGTATTTCTCTTGAACGCTTTTCATTTGTATATTTGTTTTGTTAGTATTATCATTCATTCGTTCCATGTATCCTAACCGTATCAGATTGCTTCTTCATCTTACTCAACACACCAGTCTTAAATTCACATTCATTCTGTTTTCTGTCATACATTGTCATCCTATGCATTTTAAATGTAAACATTTCCACAGCATTTATTTCACTGTATCTATCGAATTCCCGTAACAAAAAAAATTATTAACGAATTATTTTTTACGCTTTTTTTCAATTTTCCAAATTATACGTATTATTTTAAAATAATGAAGTGTAATTTAAAAAAAATGTCATATTCTAGTTCATGGACTAAAGTTGTATGAACGAGTATCACTCACAAATAATTCATACATTGAATCCACTGCAGAGAGTATGCACAAATGTTTCAGCCCTGTAACACTAACTCGAAATACAAATAGGATATAGTTAGTGAGGTGAAATTGAGATGGACTGGAAATGTGATATATGTACATGGGCAAGAACTTCCAAAACTCGTTCTATATGATGGATTAATGGGCAAGTGAAGGATCTGCGGAAGTCGCTTCCTAGAAAGATTGGGAGCAGGTAGTTCGTAATCCTGAGAGATATCTATGCTGGTGCAGATGGCAGGTAGACGTATAAGAAGCATTCAGTGTGTCCAGGTGCCTTAGCAGGATCCACATGTCAGAGCACGTTAAGGATCTCTTACAGAAGAATATACGATTGACATGGAGGAGCAGCTTGAGATTGAAGTTGTAATGGCGAGGAGATCCTCAACTACGTAGCCTAGCAAAAATGGCAATTTTCTTTTACATAATCGCATGCTAATATTTTATGGATGTTTTAATCAGTTTTTTTATTAAATCATATAAATAGTGTGTTTTTTTGCGAATACCGTATTTTTTTTATTTCAAACCAACAATAATGAATACGTTTGGGATTGGTCATTTTTTTGGATTTTTTCAGCTACATATAAATGTATTCAAGGATGTCATATTCATTTAGGCGCTCTGGCTGAATTGTCTTGTGAATTTTATTGGTTCATTTATTTTTACTATTGGAGTCAGGGAGGGCTATGCCTCGTTTATTTTTATTGCCTTTATAGAAATTACTTTGAAAGTCTCTTCGTACCGTAAAGGCTAGCAACTGAAGCTGTGAGCTGGGTGACTTTGAATATGTGGATGATATCGCCTCGCCAAGACCGTCGGTGGATGATTACTGCGTGCTGCACACAATCAAGCTTTCTGTTTCTTGGCATGTTTATAAACGCATGGATGACAAAACCGAACTGTAGCTACTTACACTCTTATAATGCCACGTCCCTGTGCATACTTACATTGATTCACAATTCGAGTGCCATGGTTGCTGGGAATAAGGGTTTCAAGAATAACGTCCCCATTAGTATAGGTGTTGTCAACGGTGTCTTTAATAATATAAAGGTCACGTGTGACTCCTCAGTTTTTATCTAAAAATAAAATGTTGACTATTGGCTTATCTATTTAACTATGCGCCTTTGAATTCCAGACGTCTTTAGGTGGAAATTCAGACTCAGTTTCAGTTGGACCACTAAGCATCTGGAAAACTACCAAATATTGCTAGTATTAATGAGTGGAGAGGAACACCGGATCCCAGATAATGGATCTTGCCTGTAGAAGCATTACAATTTGACTTTGAACTGCCATGGAAAACCTGGAAATCTCTTAACAGACTCAGAAGAGGAATTGGTAGAACCAAACACAACATGTTAAAATAAGTAACGTTATGTAGTGGATTGATTTTTTATATTTGTTGAAAGAGCCGTCAATGTTACATATGCTGTAATACCCAAGAAACCCTGTGAAGACAACTTGATCTGTGGAACACCCAGAGCTGTTCAGGTAACAGAACTCTGGACGGAAGTAACATAAAGTCTTGACATAAAAAAATATCAAGGCACAATTGAGTAGGCTTCTCAGTTATGAGAACAGATAGCATGGAAGGACGATGGTTGTCAGGTGGAACGACTACGTGACGAATGAGACGGTTCGTCTTCGAACGCAGCAGCAGCCTAGTAACCCCCACAATGAAAATGGAGCTCTGCAAGTAGTTGGATCACGTATTGAAATTACACCTGGTTATTGGTCAAGAGCTGAACTATTTTATGTTTTAAAGATTCGGACGCTCATTCTACACCATGCATAGGTGCTAGAGAGATTTGCAGTCTCGGCCACACATTGGAGAATGTATAGTCAAACTGAATAGACGTGTTTTACAATATTTCTGTGCTTCTGATGGAATGTTCAGGGAGATGATGATTTAGTTTTTCGCAGTGTTCTTTAAACCTTTTCCTCATTACACAAAACTACTAATCATTAATTCCTTTTTACCCGACAAAATAATGCTAATGAGTCTGCCGCTGCAAGTGGTTATATGTTAGCAAATATATTGAAATAGATGTTGTCTATACCGTCACTGTGAGACGTCACGAGATCCGGGAAGGCTATCGGGATGGCATTATACTACAGAAACTTCATAGTACTAACTGTCTGTTTTCTCTTTATTACTGTAAGTCCTAGCTTTGTTATATCAGTGGTGTTGCCTGGCAACAATTATAAATAACAATATTATGGAAGTATCTTAATGGCATACCCATAAAACTACTTTTACACAATATCGGGTAACTTACTCATGTTTGGCAAGCCTGTTTTACTGTTTTTAGGAAATCGATTGAAAAAAAAACTAGACATATTTTTACAATAGCTGTTTTTAACATTTATTATGTTTGTTGAAATATTTTCTCACAGTTTATTATTTGTTTTCGGTTTATTCCGCGTAATTGAATGTTGGTAATGGTAAAACCATATAAACTTTTGATATGATTTTCAATATTTTTTTACGTTTTTTTCTTTATCTTTCTTATTGAAGTAAGCATTGTATTAGGAACAAGGTTAAATATTTGTCTATCACAGATATTAAAAAAGCCAATATCAAAAGAAGCAATCAGTTATGGAGAATTAAGGAAGGAATATTATTTTCTTAATAAACCAATTCTTTTCCTAATAAAAGACAAAATGTGTATATCAACTTTTCTTTTGATATTTCTAAAGCCTTCTTTTTCCGAGTAAATAAATTAAAAGTATTTAATCTTTTAATTTGGTTTTTTCTCGAGAAAAACAAAAAAATACATGTTTTATTAAAAATGTTCAAAATTATTTGAAAAGTATTGCTTTATGAAATTGAATAAAATTTTAACGAAATGAGTTTTCTCATTTTATTGAATTTATTATTTAATTTGAAAACCTATTGTTTTAAGCATATTTTTCTCTGCGTGTATTTCATAAAATAAGACATCTACCTATATAATTAGTTTTAACAAATAATATTTATCGATTTATTTAAGAGTAATAAAATGTATTACATCCATGTTCATTTTTATTGTTAGCATCAGAAATATTTTAATTTTACAAGCCTTTTATTAACAGTTTTTTTTTTATTAATGATTTTTTAATAAAAAAAACACTGTAAGCTAAAATACGGGTTAGTATTTTAACCATTATTTTTCAAAATGGGTTATTTTTTAAATTTATATTGTAGACATCAGAAATAATTTGATTTTATTAGTATTTTTATCTAGTTTTTCAAAAATCAACAAACTTAAAAAAAATTAAATCTATGTAAGTTAATAACAGGATAATATTTAACAAGGCATTCAAGATATCTTTTAACACCCATCCCAGAACAAACCTTAACCGACTTTACGCCGAACAGCGAGAAGAAACCCTACAACACCACATCCTCGCTTGGACCGTGAAGTTCTATAAAAG
This sequence comes from Odontocerum albicorne, assembly GCA_949825065.1. Taxonomy (NCBI): domain Eukaryota; kingdom Metazoa; phylum Arthropoda; class Insecta; order Trichoptera; family Odontoceridae; genus Odontocerum; species Odontocerum albicorne. Next base: position 6,367,287 of record OX463851.1, read on the forward strand.
CCAACAAAATCACAGCAATCCCTTAGTCGCTGCCCTGGGGGCTTACGAGAGTAAATCCGACCTACCCTTCCGTTATAAGCACAAGATCCCGAAGCATTATCTGTTGCCTGACTAGTCCACCTACAGTATTAGCTGGGACGACCAAGGTCTGAGTGAATGTGATGGAATAAAAGTAGCCTGAACGAGTGGACTTGTTTTTGCTAAATAATTAGTGTAAGCATTGTTATCTAGTTATAAGTAGTATGTAGGTGTTAATTATTTTAAGATCTCATGTATTAAGATTGAATAAATAAAATAAAATGGTAAGTTCATAAATTATAACATATAATTAAGATTAGTTAAGTAATAAATTTGTATATAGGTATAGCCTTGACAAATGTTTGTATAATAATTTACTTTGAAAAAAAATAAAAAAGGATAGTATTTATTATTTTTTCAAATGTAATATTTCAGTATGAAATTCATAAATTTACACCAATTTTGTCTTATGAATACAAAAATATCCAAATATCTCGATTAATTATTTTCACATATTTAACTAAAAAAAGGGAAAAATGTCCATTTGAACATTAATAATCCCTCTGTACCCAATTTTATATAAATACTCGTATTTATGTACTCTTTACAATTTCTTCTAGTTAGAACTAAAATACATTTAATTTCAAAATGCATAAGACTTGGTTCCCTACTACTTTCATAATTGCTAGAAAAATTAATAAATTTTTAAACATTTCATTAAAAAAGCTTTTCTTTAAAATTTCGCGTAAATTGAAGGTAATTTACTAAAGTGCTTAGCGATAATCTTTGCAATATATTTCAAGAGGTCATTGTCTTAAAATTTCATATCCCAATAAATTAAAACGATCTCTTTTCCTTCTTAAGTACCTTTTTTCTTCTCGCCGTAAAATATTTTTAACAATTTTCTAACTTAGGGGCTGCAAAATCAGGGAATTTCAAAATTCAATGATTTTCTCCAGTTTAAAGGGAAATTTACATAGTGAGGTTTGACTTTATTTCAAAGTTTGTATAATGCACAAATAATCAACTATGATTTAATTCACTTGATATATTATATTATTCATAAATTACGTCCTCAATGAAAATATTTACATTTCTTTATCGTTAACAGAGGATCGCAATCTCCATCATCTGTACCAACCCCGTTCACGACTCTCCTCTAGCCTCTAAACTTAGCTGTGCGCAGTGCTGATACCATTGAATATCCTGCCGCAGTTTTGATTTAATCAATCCAACGGGATAGATAGTGGTATTCCCGTTCCTCTCATTCCATCGATGCTACCATTCGCAATAAGTGTCTCGAGGCTGTTATTCCCTCTTCCATTCATGTGGTCAAAGAACACTTCAGACAAATTGTCGAGAATCTATTTATTCTGAACTCCTCCAGAATGAAATATCGAGCTGCCGCCTTAAGTTCACAGTTTTCTGATGCTTTAAATCACATGGGCTTAACCAAATTCTTTACAAGACAAGTTTTGGTTGAAGTGATGCTTCTATATTTCTATATATTTGTAAGTCGGGATATTGCAATTCATTTTCTAGTTTTGCCTTTTTTTCCTTATCATTGCCAATTCAAGATTAAACATAAACAAACAAATTTACTGTTGTCATTCCGTGTAACATATTCCTATTATTCTGGAACAGATTATTTCTGTCAATAAATATTGTCGTGAATCTTGAATTTGTTAACTCCTAGGTCATATGATAAGTATTATGTTCGACACAAAGAATTTCAACAATTTCTTATGGATTATTCATTAGCTTGATTTTATCTGGCAAACCCAAGTCTCTTCCTTCCGATTTATATTCTATCATTCAAATTATCCAGTACTTTGCACATTATAAACTGTCAATTTTAAACAGATGAGGACACAAAATGTATCTCATTCCCTTCTGAACTTTAAATATACAATAGCTGATATAAATGAAAAGTAGTAAAATGTCATTGAAACAATTTCTAGGAAATATGTGAAATCAGGGGCCCTTCTCACTACGATGCCAGTATTACTAACGAATTAGTACTAGATGCCGGAATTAGGTCCCTGAGTCTTGGTTGACTACAACAGCCTACCGCTAGATCTGCTGAAGATACCGGATGCTGAATCGGTGACGGGTTCTGATCTTTCAATATGTGATGGTTTAACTGGCGGAGTATCCCATACTAGTAATTGAAGGCTTGTATCTTCTTCCATTCGGCTGCGAATGCTACATAGCTTTTAAATGCAGATGTAACTTATTTTTTAGACATTATATCGATTACCCTAATCCCCCACCATCGAAGAACTGTGTAATTTTACGTTGGAAGTATGGCCCGAACTCGAATAGACACGCGACCGTTACGAGAGCATCTCCAATAATATTGTATGGGATTGACTAGTGCTACACAAAATTCACGCGTGACCATAGCTAATTAGATGACGTATCACTACTTAAAGTATTGAACTAAAGTAATAAATCTTTGGCCAACATAAATTCTTCTTTGTATAATATTATGTTGTTTTTTTGGAATCATCTTTATAATTTCTACGCTTTAATTATAAATTAATCTTTATTTTATTCATGTACGTCTTATTTCATAGGACATATTGAAGAGTGTGATAGGGAGATAATATCGATTCGACCTCATTTAAGGAGCTTTTGGGCTTAAGAATCACTGGATTCAACTCGTAGTCCGTTATAACGCGTGTTGTCTAGTAGTCTGTTAATACTACCGCACGTGAAGATGCAACAACGTTTTTATACATTTCAAGAGTATTATTGTCAAACAAGTGTCCTTCCTTATTCTTTGTTTTTTGGATACCAGCGGGAATAGAACCCAAATCCCTTCTTCTAGGAAACTTATATGGATTTTGTTTGTACTTTAAAAAAAATCAATTTCATTAATTGGTTTAGATAGATAAATAATGGCCTATTTAAAGCTATTCCTTAATAAACAAATTTTAATACAATAAAACATATTATTATGAAATTTCTAATTATTTACTGTCTTTTGTTTCAGGCTTACGTAGATATTGTGAAGGCATGGGGGTGGAAATCTTTCACAATAATCTACGAAAACAACGAAGGGCTAGTACGGCTTCAAGAGCTTCTCAAATCCCATGGACTATCGGAGTTTCCAATAGCTGTCAGACAGTTGGGGGATGGCACTGATTATAGGTGAGTCAAGATTTGTTTCTTTCATCCTATTTTACGACTTTGAGTAATAAACATTCACGGGCAGATATTTTCTATCTAGCACAACTAAAAGGGGGTAGTATTGAGTTATATTTTATAATTAAAAACCAAATTCAATTAAAAGATGTCATAATCACATTTCGGTAGACTTCTTATAACAAAAATAATAAAAGTACCATTTTTATAGCACCGTTCAGAAAACCGGCTCTCCTTAAGGCGTTCAGATATCAGATTCTCCTAAAGGCGCTGAGGGCTCTGAAAATCACTTTTAGTGAAAGATTAAAATGATTAGAAAATAAATATATACATTGAATGCAAATATAGGAAGATTGTGATTACATGCAAAAAATATTGGGTGCTTTCTCGCATTCACGTTTATTTACAAAAACATATTTGATAAGAAAACCGCAGAAAATTTACAACGGAAAACAAGCTACAAAAAAATCTATGTAGATCTTCTAATGTGTGATAGATACACATTTAGTTTTAAGTTAATTGTAGCGTATTTTTGAAGTATTTATATAGAATCATTAATTTTGATTCCCAAAAAGGACTGTCTTCAAGTGTTTATGAAGCTGCACACGTCACCATGTATTTATTCCTTGGAGGCAAATAATGATCGATTCCATTGAAATGTTACCCAAGAGCACAAATTACATCATAAATAAATATCATTAATTCTGACATTTAAACCTGTTTATTTTGTAATTGACTGTTATTTAAATATGTGTTTTGTTTGTAATTGACTGTCATTTAAATATGTGTTTTGTTTGTAATTGACTGTTTCAATAAAAAAATAAACATGTTTTAATGACAAAAATGTACATTATCACCGACTTAAACCAATCAAGAAATAGACGGTGAACATAATTGAAAATTATGCATAACTTAGCTTCAGGAATACCCAAATGGACAAAAATCGAATACATCACAATCAACTTTGAAAATTCAAACAGAGAAGAACAAATTGCGTTTGGCAGCTGCAGTAGCGCCCAAGCATATCGCATAGTCCGTCTTCATAAGCAGCACTTAACCTGGAACCATATATTCAATAGATTCTACCGACGTTCAAAGACTATTTGTCTTCAGTCATGACCCGAATGCATAGTTCCGGAACAAAATACTCCAGCAGATGAAATGTGTATTCATATTCTTTAGTTTCTCTACTCTTCGATGGTTGGCGACAATCATGGTTATCTCAACCTTTGAGGCAGTTGCTATGAATAAAGACATGGCCCCACAGTGAAACCTTAAATAAGTTCTTCAACCAGGAGATACGTCCTCTTACTTCTTGTCCTGAATTTTTGCCTACAATATCAGTTGAAGGATCTTATATTATTCGCATTATATGTCCAAAGTAATTTAACTTTTTTTCTTTCGATGGAAGGTAATATTTATCTTTATTAATCCGTTACAAGATATCATTACCGACTTTGTCAACCCATGAGACTTTCAACATTCCTCGATAGCACAACATTTCAAATGCTCTCAGTTTCAGTATGGTAGCCTGAGTAAAAAATGTTAACGCTTCTATGATGTGTGATTAGTCAAAAGTATCGAGCAATTAACAATCAATTATAACAAAACAATGTTTTCAATTATATATTTTTTTCAGTTGTAAAAATTTTCAATTATCATTTTTTATCTCCAAAATTTAAGTTTGTTTTACTTTTATAACGATATGATTTATTTCACGTGTTGTATAAAAAAATGATATTTAAAATGTTGTAAACTTTTATTTAAAAATGCCGTTTTCAGATTTCAGTGCCATTAAAATAAGATGTGAAAATAATTTTCTAGATAATATAGTCGGAGTGACGTCAAATTGAGCTTTCGTTTTTTTACTCAATATGTTTTGACAATGTTTTAAACTACCCGAAGGTGGAGATCTTTTAGCAAAATATGAAAGGAAACCCCAATGATGTGGAAACTCATGCCTCGAGCTAAGTGTGAGATATAAAAACGAACGATTAGGTGGAAGATAATAAAAAGAACGCGAAGTGGAAAATACATATGACAGCTATTGTGGAAGAGTAAAAAATGTGAGAAATCTAGAGAAGGTTGTATGTATGTTGATAGGAGTGAAGAAATCGCTTTTCTCAAGGGAAATTGAAGGAACAATTTATAATATTTAATGTTTGTAAAAGTCCATCTCAAAGAACAGGGAAAAAACATTATTGAATGTTGATACGTACCTCCAAATACAAACATAGAAGAAAGTTAAGCAAATTATAAGTTAATACACTGATTATGATTTCATTTTGGCTGATGATTATGTTATCATCTCCCGGATATGGTGTGTCGATAGATAATTACTTCGATAAACAATTCTTTATTTTCATTGACTTGTTATTTCAATTAAAAGCTGGAATGTTGCTGGAAATGTTACCTTTTATACGCAACTCAGTTAAAAAGTGTTGTAAAGAAAGTTGATAAAATGCTGAATCTAGTTTTGTCTACTATAAATTGTACGCAGATCAATCCTTCAACTACTGTTTTCTTTTAGGATTTCTTACCTTTCTTGCTTTTGGATCACTGTCCACTTCGATAAAGAAGTAAAACACGTGAAATCAGATATATATTGTCTTTAATTACTATATATATATTTTTCTCTCTGGAAGAAGTGTCGTTGATACCATCTGATCAATAAGATATCAATGACCCCCTCTTTAGGAGAGGCGGATAATGTTTAATGCAATATTCCTTGGTAGACTATTGAACAATGGAATTATCCATGGGAAATTCACTTCAATGATAGTTTTCAATATTCCGGACAGACCGTTTCGTTTTAACCGAAACTTTAAAGATAATGTTGACTCTGCAAACTAGGTTTTTTTTCGCACTTGACACGATTACACAGACTGAGAAATGTAATGAACATCTACTCGTATATTATCAGTTGTTCCAGAAGAAAATTGAAATATATTGAGTTCACAAATCTTATGTATTGTACGAGTATATGTAAGTATTCTACTTTGTGTGGGTTGATGTTTTGGGAATACTCGTAGCTTGCTGCTGATTTGCATTATCTTGTTTCCGATATTTTTGTTCCTTCAATTTTTTTAAGAGTTTAAATATTTTATCTGTTATTTATAAACTTTTTATTCCAGTGTTCCTTGTTCATTTGTATGATTTAATTTTTGTTTCATATATAAGTGTAGTCCTGTTTTGATGCCGTATTAAAGTATTAGTTTTTAATTTTGTTACGAATAATATTTATTTTTGTGTTCAAATTATTTTTAACTAAATTTAGTTTTTTCTTGTACTTGTAATTAAATTGATGTTTTTGTAAATACTATGGTCGTTAAAAATGATCACATACATATATAAATAAAGCATTTATTCTTGTAAGATATAAGAAAAATTTATGTTTATTTTTTATCTTATTTTAAGTAGTATAATAAATAAAATATAATATAATAAACAGCGACAATGTAAATAGGACTAATATGGATTTAATAATATAACAATTCAAAAAGCTGTATAAAACTCTCATAAAAGAACTGAGTGGTACATACGCAGAAGAGAAGTTCAGGATTTCGATCATAAAATTTAAATCCACTTGAGATTCCTTCTCGCAAATAAAAATATCTACAAGTTTATATCCTAGAGAGTGAAATTTCTGCATTGCATTTTATATCCTAGGTCTAACAATCCGCATAAAAATAAATTGAATTGCTCTCAAAGAAACGTTTGTATAATAATATCAGGAAATACAATATAATGAGGAAATTCAATTGATTGAAACGCTTAAATGTTTTATTCGGTGTATGATTGCAGAATGAGGAAAAGTAATTTTCTCATTCAGAATGAAGTCGAGATGATAATATGAAAACTTCATAATTTTATTGTGATTTAAAAAAATCTGATGATTGGTACAGAATATTTTTTTGTTCAAAAACTGAACATTAATTTTCATCGATAATTTAAACGTAATTATTAAAACGTACCCTATTTTAGATGTCGCAGACCAAGATTTCGTGAGTTTTAAAGTCTAGAACATATTGTTCGGGTGAAAAAGAAAATATATCTATTTATTTTGGTGAAACTGGTGCTATATTGCCAAATAAAAGACTTATTCCGATAATTCGGAAAGCTTAACACTTAATGTTAAGTACGACGTAATTTGTTTAGAAAGACTTACATTTAATAAAATAGCTGTTTGAGTCCCTTCGGTAAATAATCAGCCCTGAAGATATATTATTTTAAAGAGATGCTCAAAATGTTTAAAACTTATTGGAGCTAAAATACCACTAGTCAGTATGTTGTTTATGATCTGCATAGTCTAGTTGGCATATAAAATACCACTAGTCAGTATGTTGTTTATGATCTGCATAGTCTAGTTGGCATATAAAATACCACTAGTCAGTATGTTGTTTATGATCTGCAGTCTAGTTGGTATATAAAATACCACTAGTCAGTATGTTGTTTATGATCTGCATAGTCTAGTTGGCATATAAAATACCACTAGTCAGTATGTTGTTTATGATCTGCATAGTCTAGTTGGCATATAAAAAATTGATTTTAAAAAAGAGGCACAGGCTTAAGAGACTTTATTCTTTGTCGCGTTTATCTGTATCCGCGTGCATTCATTTTATCATTTAGTATTGATGTTTCATACAAATGAGCAACAAATGGCGCACCAGGTGGCCTGCCTGATAGGTACATATATTCTCCTGGTCACACTCTTCACCATATTCGCATCATTGCTGTGAAAGTTAAACGTTAAATATAGTAGACATTTGTTCAAGTATTAAATGTTTATAAAACTGTTTACCTTATCAAGGAATTTATTAACAGCGTTTGGGGCGTATACTCGTATTTATTGAAAACGTTTTAAAACAATTCAGTATTTTTTAGATACCATAGCAATATTAACTAAACAAAGAGAAAAATATCAATAACCTCAAAAAGTCAACGCAATTTAGAACACATATGGCGCATGAAATAATAAATCTATAGCTGTATTTATTGAAAATGTAATATACGAGTATACGACCCTTATTTATTATTAAGTGTCCTTTACAAACCATGGCAAAATTTATTTAACAAAAGATAAAATATCAACAACTTCTAAAAGTCAACACAACTTAGAAAGCAGACGGCGGATAAAATCAGCAATATAAAGTACAAAAACAGGGAAAGATAAAACACTCAAATACAATCAACGAAAATACAAAATTAAATTTAAAAAAAAAACGTAGTAGTGTAACCAGTCTAAAAATTAAAATGAAAAAACTAGACTCCCTGTCAAGATCTTAAGCCGAAAGTTAAGTCTAGTCCTCGATTTAGTTATACATCCCTAGACAAGCATTCAATTTCTGTAATATCTCGGATTCGTATTGGACATTTTTTCACAAAGATCCAAGTTTTAAATTTTAGCTTGTGCGAAAAAAACGTTAGATGATATATTATTGGAATGGTCAACGAATGATGCGTATTCGACCTTTTATGAAGATCTAATTTTGATTAATAAACTTATGCCAACCATTTTCAGAATGCTTTTTATTCTTACAAGTTGTCTCCCTCCGATTGAAGAGTTTTGAAAAGTTTATAATTTCTACATTTAAATATATAAAATTAGTAATTTTATTTCAAAGCCGTAATATATTTTAATATTTTGATAGCGAAAGCTTTATTTTATTGTGCTTATAGAACATACGAATCTTCTGCACTTTTAGTCAATGTAATCAACTAATAATTGTTCACTGGTTGAGAACACGTAAATTTGGGTGAATGCCCATTATTAACTCAAGATGAAGTGGTTTGCGTACACTGCAATAAAGTCGAAGTGTTACTATCACATATCTACATATATAATACACTCCACCTAAATCCGAATGTGTAACTAACATATATAGGAAGATCTACAAAGGTTTTCTTGTAGTTCGTCGTTCTGTTGTAAGTTTTCTGCGATTTGCTTAGCAAATGCAGATACGGAGAAGTGCTTAATATAATGACAGCAACCCCCATATTCCTATCTTCACACTCAAAATCAATTCAAGGAACAATTTTATGTAGCGCCGATAATAGAGCAAAAGCTCCTCAAGGGCACTCTAGCTCGGGTCTCGAACCCACAATTGCTAAACAATTAGTATCTTTAGTCACGTTAGATAAAAAAAGACAAAACAAAGCTGCTGACTGTAGGCCGAGCGCAGCACCAGATGATAATAGTGATGTCGGGTAAACCACTAAAGAACACCAAGGAGTTTGTCTACCTCGGGAGCAAAATAACATGGGACGGTCGGTCCAAGAGCGAGGTCGACAGCCGTATACATCAGGCTAGACTTGCATTTAATAAAAGGTCGAAAATAATAGAATCAAATAATATAGACCTAAAACTGAGAATACTCCTCATCAAGACCTATGTATGGAGTATCTTGATGTACGGCTGCGAGACATGGTGCCTATCCGAAAGAGATAGACGAAGACTAGAGGCTTTTGAGATGTGGTCCTATAGAAGACTATTAGGAATTTCCTGGAGAGACCGCATCACAAATGAAGAGGTTCTCCAACGAATCGAAGGAGGAAGGCACCTGCTCAGGATCCTGTCCGAAAGGCGTGCAAGATGGATCGGTCATATAATACGACAAGAGGGCCTCTTGCATGCCATAATGGAGGGTATGACCGAGGGGACAAACTCTAGGGGACGCCCACGCCGAGAGTACCTGGAGGACCTGTTGGTGGACGTGCGCTGCTCAACATATACAGACTTAAAAAGAGCCGCACAGGACAGGGGGGAATGGAGGAGAAGAGTTCAAATTGCTGCAAACCAGTCTTAGGACTGCAACCACGGAACGGAAGTCACGTCCAATATTGAGCTATTGGGGAAATCGAATCCGTAATCACCAGATCAGAAGACAGGTGTCTTACCGATTGGGCCACGGTAGTCGTCAAAGTATATAATAAAGTTTTTTAATATTTTGTATCTGTTAATAAAAACGAGTTCGATTCCTAAGTTGAAGTACCATTGAGGATAGTCTGATTTCTGCCGTGCGCTATATTTATTATTTATTACCATTTTATTATTACTACTTATAAAAAAAATATATAAACTCAAATTGAGGAAAAAATTGTTTGAATCAGTTCAAAGACATAAATATAGGTATTTCATATTCATAATTCGTTTTTTGGCGAATATTTCAATAAAAAGAAGACATTTATAAATATATATGACAGTGGAATTTGTAAAAAGTCATTTTCTCGATGATAAAAAGGAAAATGTTGTTATGTCGGACGTATTCCTGACAGTACAATGTGTCGGTTTGCTTCAGCCGATATTTCAATGTCCAAGAATAAATATTTATGAACGACAAACTGAATACAAAACAACCATGAAAATATTTTGCTGTATTTAATGTTGGAACTTTTTTTCAAGCGATAGTGACTTTTGTTCATATTTTATTTAATAGCCTTACGAGCTCTAATCTGATATTAAATTTCGCTGTATTGTATTTTTTTAGTTTCAATATTCATTAATTATTTTTTCTTGATAGAAAAAGATATGAGAATAACAAAAGTTACAGTTTAAAAAAATATTAACTTCAATAATTTTATAAAAAATATATTCCTCACCCCACATTGAGTTATATTTTGATGGATCTAGACCTGATAGCCGCGCTATTAACAGTTATTTTTTAAGTTAACTAGCTTATCAGATGTTCATCAAATAAAAAAAAACAATATTGAGAAATAAATTAGAATTACACTTTTCAAGGATCAAACAAATAAAAAACAATAGTAATAATATGTTACAAAAAAAGTCTAATTTGCATCATACGTATATATGCTACATAAATATTCGTCGTCGTCGCTGGGTTTCGTAGTCGAGGATCCCCTCGCCATTCCAACGTTAATTCAATTTGTTATTTATAGTTAAGGCATTAACGTTGTGGAGGTTTAAAGACATTGTAATTTATTTTTAACAAACACTGTTTATTCCACTTTTTATGACGGTATAACCCTACCGGTTTCAAGGCTTTCACCTCATCTTCAGGGGAGTACAAACAAGACTAAATGCTGTTCGAATTGGCACCGACATAGACACTTCAACGGTTGGAGGCGGGAGGGGTGAGGGGAAGGCTAGGTATAATTTCGGCCAGGAGCGGGGAGATTTTGGGGAAATAACTATTCAACAGATGCTCCGATCGGTATACTGACTTAGAAATTTCTAGGGCCTCTAATCTGTCCAATTTATTTCCGTTGCCGCTAATATGTAAGAATTTGGCATCATCGATAGAAAAAGTATGATTCTCACGGTGACAATGATTAGCCATTTCAGAATAAATTAGAGGATTTGTTAAGGCAGATTGGTGTTCACGAAATCTCTTTTCAAAAGATCTTCCTGTCTTTCCTATATAGAAATTATCACAGTCAGCACATAAAAGTTTATACACACCGCTGTTGCTAAGTATTCCATTTTTGCCTTTCCCATTAAATAAGAGTTTCCGGAGATTAAAGTTAGTGTAAAAAGCTGGCTTTATGTGACTTGGAATATTTTTGGTTATTTCATTTGATATATTTTTTATAAATAGGACTTTGCTCCATTTATAGGTATGCTTATAGGTGTCGTTAAATTTCTAAGTCAGTATACCGATCGGAGCATCTGTGGGATAGTTATTTCCCCAAAATCTCCCCGCTCCTGGCCGAAATTATACCTAGCCTTCCCCTCACCCCTCCCGCCTCCAACCGTTGAAGTGTCTATGTCGGTGCCAATTCGAACAGCATTTAGTCTTGTTTGTACTCCCCTGAAGATGAGGTGAAAGCCTTGAAACCGGTAGGGTTATACCGTCATAAAAAGTGGAATAAACAGTGTTTGTTAAAAATAAATTACAATGTTAATTCAATTGGTAAGCTTTACTGCGCTGTAGTTTTCGTTTTTTTCTTCTTTTTCTCTTTCTCCTCTTAAAGTGGGTGAGTTGTAGCACACCAGTAAACTCACCAGGCACACTGGTATACTGGATCCGATGGCACACCTGAAGTGAGACGATCGGAGCACACCAGTTTGTTTTATCCCCTTTTTTAAAGATATGATCGAAGTCATAGGTATCTTTATACCTTCGAATGCTAGGCGGATAAAATGCATGTGCTATTCGAGGGGGGTAGCGCAGCTCGGGGCTCCAACCGGTGAAGTCCAGTGCGTTACCGCACGGCCATGCACTTTATCATAAATATTAAAACATAAATATTTAAAAAATATGTAGCAAGCTTTGGATAGTAAAATTATATCACTATTTCCCAATATACAACAACATTTTCTCAGATCCAGCAATGCCTTGAGAAAGGAATCATTCCTTCATAGTGTATTTGAGCTTTAAAATAGTAAATAATTTCCACTCGACTAGCAATCAGTCAAATATCTTTGTAGCTATAAACATTTTGTGCCTTTGGCCAAAATAAGTGTTCATCCTTAAAACACTTACTACGTTTTTTTATCTATCATACAACCGGAGTTTTCTACATATATCCATTGGGCTTAACCATACTCTTTCATTTCATATTATATTACACCTACACAAAATCACATCTCCCTGACGGTGAACTACCACATCTTCTACTCACATTTGTACAATACATTTTTCTTAATATTTCTTCATTCATTCATTCTACATGCCCAAACCATCTTAGAGTGTTCTCGTTAGAGTTTAGCTAGAAAGATATATCACGAGGTTGACAAGTTTTATTATTACTACTTAATTAAAATGTACGGTGTACATTTGCAGTCCATTATGAATGTTTCATATTGACATAAGTTAAAAATTTTTAAAGAAAAATGGAAATCTGTAAATTCAATTATCGTCTCAATGTGGTTTTATCAAAAAGTAGGTTTAATGTTTGTCACATTTCTTAACATTGAAAACTTTCATTGTTTTTGTTAAAACACTTCTTTCGTGAGTCTTTAATAATAAAATCTAATAAAAATCAGTCATATTGTTAGGAAGCACACATTTTAGTTTTTATTATCATTTTCATTCCCTTAGTATATCGCGAATAAATGAAATTTATATCTTAAGAATGTTCAGGCTGCTTCTCGTATGCTATTTAACAAATCCTTTCATTTCGGATGATATATTTTATTGAAGATCACGAGTGAGACTAGAAACAATAATGGCGTAGAAAGAAAATGGAAATATGAAGAAATAATCATATTTTACATTTTTCAACAGCTCTGAAAAAAATCTGTTTTCATACAATGTATCGATTTTCATATTCCATTCAAAGAAAAAGTTTTTACTTGAAAGTCAAAGTTGATTGCGAATATTCTCTATATTTATTTTTTCAAAACTTTGATGGTTTTTCTCTTCTTTTAACCTTTTTAGAATTATGAAGTAATATTTTAACTAGCAACAGTTCTTAATAAATATTCATATTGTGAAGAAATATTTGAAATTGAAATACATTTTTTAAAAGGAAGTTTCATTTTTAATTTATTTAAAAAGTTATATTTAGAACTTTTATCGTAAACAGATGTTCTTCTTATGACTCCAAAGAATTTTAAATTATCCAAATTATTATATAACGCTTGATCTTAACATCTTGATAGGAGGACATGGAGTGCCGGCCTATAGACCGACATGGACGAAGGGGTTTGTGTCGTTTCAGTATTCCTGACGGGATGAAGAGGGTGTTAAATAATAAACAAGTGATATTAAAGGGTAAAATTTAGGGCAGACGGATTGGGGAAAGAAAATAAATCATCGGGTAGAGGGATTTGTGAGAGTGGTTTCATTGTGGTATTATATTGTTCAGAGCTTCAGCCTCCGAATCGCAGGGCATCTTTAATGACCACCAATGTACTTGGATAAGTGTAGGATTATAGAAAAATTTAAAAAAGTAAGAATTCACAGAAAATTTATCGAGATTGGTTCTCTGTTAACACCTTCATAATCGTTATTCATTTTTTAACGTGAGATAAAATTTAATTGTAATCTAGACTGGAATCATATACATACTACGAACGAATATATTGATATAAGGATGTCCAATAAGACATGGGTAATTGCCTAATTTTTAGAATGTTTGACATTTTTGTGGTTTTCTTATGTACAATATGTATAAATGTATCTTGAATATTTAAAAATATATAATAATCAATTTGCTTGTAATATATGCAGATGTTGGGAAGACATAATGTAATGGTTATAACCACTACCAACTACCTTTTTTTTTTAAATATTTATCGTAGTCATTGCTGGACCTCGTAGTCGAGAATCCCCTCGCCATTCCGACGTCAATTCAATTGGTAAGCGGAACTGCGACGTGAAGTTTAGTTTCTTCCTTAATTTCATCTTCTTTAAGTCAGTGAGCCATTTCACACCAGCAAACTCATCGACCACACCACTATCCTGAATCTGAAGGCACGCCAAAGTGATATATTTATAACCTATCAATAATAGTGCATCCGAATCCCAAATGAGAACGCTTTCAAGGAGAGTCTACTCTCGAAACGGCACTATATAAATTATAATTTTATTAATCTATGTATACTTTTCATATTAAGTTCACAAATAAATGTATTATTCATTAAAAGTTTCAAAGAACATAGTTAAAAGTGCTTCATAACACTTGGTATAAATTTTTTTTCTGCATGACAGAGATCTTTGTAAATTCACATCCTTTTGATGAACTTGGCTCCAGGAAAAACTTTGTTGATTATACTAACAATAAAAGGCGACTAAACCTCGACTCTTTGTTACTCGTGGGTCGTAAAAATGCCATTCCTGTTTTTAAAGTCAGTTGAAATTTTTTCAAGAAATTTTACGGCTGTTTTATTATTTTAAAACTAACAAGAAAGTAAAATTAAGATTTTATAATGTGGTTTTAAAATTACAGTCTAGTTGAGCAAAAAGGTTTTACAAAGAGTGTTAATTAATATTTATTTAAAATTATAAAGCTTCAGTGTTTTGAATAAAAACCATCTGAGGTGTCTTCTACTTCTTGTTGTAGTGTATTATTTATCTATTATTCCAAGAATATGGACTGCCAGCTATCCTTCCATCTCTTTAGGGTTGTTTCTGGTCGTCAGCTTACTATAATATAATATATCAGCTTACTTACTTATACCCACGAGAAGGAGAATTTGAGTCTCATTCATTATTTGTACGTGATCCCACCAATAATGTTTTCTTTGTTTTCTCCATTTTACAATGTTTTCGGTTTCACATATTCTTTTTATTGCTGTATTTTTGTTCTGTTTTACTAATTATACATTGCACAGCGTTTACTACCTGAGCTCCAACAAGTGCGTTTGTTCGTGTGGTATCAGCTCTCTGATATATATACTTTCCAAAACTGTTGTTCAATATATGTATAAAAATAATAGATGCTCTTCAAATACATGTATCGAAAAAAAAATGGGTACAAAGTATGTCAGATTTAGGAGTTAAAAGAAAGGATGAATGTGATCGAAAAAATGAGATGCACTATGAGATGATTTGGCCATGTAAAATGAATAAACAATGTTATCAAAGGGTTTCTGAAACAATTACTTTATTCCATTAAGTCAGTGTCAAGTTTCTATCAATGTTTAAAATCGGTTTCAGAAACAGTAACTAAATTTTATTCCATTACTCATCTTTAAGTTTCTAAAATCTTTTCAAAGGGTTACTGAAACAGTAACTATACTTTATTTATTACATTCAAGTTGCTAACCCACTTTTGACGGGTTTAAAAAGAGTTATTATATTTTATTCCATTAATCCATCTTCAAGTTTTTAAGAATATTTTCAAAGGGTTTTTGAGACAGTAACTATATTTCATTCCATGATAAAGTCTTCTAGTTTCTAACAATATTTTATGGAGTTTCCAAAACGGTGACTTTATTTCATTCCGATACATCTTCAAGTTTCTAACAATCTGTTAAATGGGTTTCTAAAGCTGTGACTATTAACTTTCTTTATCTGAAAAGTAATCTCCAAGTTTTATGCAGCAACTCATCGTCGTTAATTTTAACTTAGAAATTGCTCTCTACAAAAGCAAATCATATGCTTGGTACAATTTATTAACAACGGCTCTTTACTTAAGCTTTGTTTTATATTTATTGTTATAAAATAATTTATTAAGAAAATTTAATTTCTTAATTTGTTTACCTCCATTTAACAAATCTAAATTGGTGATTTAAATCATCCACTTCGTGCCCTGTAGTTGAGGATCATCTCGCCATTCCCACGTCAATTCATTTGTAAAGTGAAGTTGTGCTGGGAAGTTTTGTTTTTTCTCACGGCTTTACCGCAGTTCTGGATTCGATGGTTCATCTAAGTGAAACGATCGGAGCACACCACCAGTATTTTTTTTGTTTTTTTTTTAAAGAATATATATGGTCGAAGTCCTCATACCCCCGAATACTTCGCGGAAAAAATGCCCGTGTCATTCAAGGGGAATAGCATAGCGTGGGGTTCGAACTGACGACCTTCCGCATGGAAGTCCCGCGCGGTCATACAACTCTGTGATATAGATATATTGATGAATGTGACCCAGAAACAATAATATTTTTGGCGCCAATAATTAAGCCTTCCATGATTTGCCGACAATAAATATTTGTTTAATTAACAATTATCTTCTTAAAATTATCTACTAATAATAATTCTTTGTGGATCATTTGCGCCCAGGGTATACTTTGTAGATCACTTGCGCCAAGGGGACACTTTGTGAATCACTTGCGCCCTGAGAACACTTCCTGGATGACTTGCGCCCAGGAGTCACTTTTCTGATATCTAGCACCTTGTTGATCACTTTCGCCCAGGAGACACTTTGTAGAACATTTGCGCCCTAATTTAGTCTAACCTAAATACTAATATTAAACTTCAAAATTTCTTGATTCGTATTCAGAGTCAGACTTCATACGCATCAAACTTCAAAGTGAGGTAATAAAACCACGTGGCTATTATTTAAGTTAGTCACAACCAATTTGTACAAAATTAATCTACATACCTACATATCATCCCGCCGTGACCTTTGTGAGGTAGGCAAAGAGAACAAATCTCAAAACTCTTTGTTTCGAGCACAAAACTTTCACCTCCTCCGTTGCATACATCTCGCTATGCACAGTATATTATTCATATTATTCATACTTCCCAATTTATTTGCCTAGCATCAAAACCTGTTCATTTCTATTTAGTCGTGTTTTCTTCGTCCTACGCCTTGCATTTCTGACTTGTAACATAAACTCGCTTAGTCAATCTTTTATCGTTAATTCTCTCTCCATATACCCAAACAATATTTTATCCCCTTTGTTCATATTACTTAAAACATCAATTATGTCCATGTATTAAATTATGATGTCTTCATTCCGCCTTGTTAAATTTAATTGAAAAATCATTAACATTTAGTATTACGATAACAATTCATTTAAAATTATTTTTCATTATGCACACAATTAATATAAATACGTTAAAACATCAATAAATAAACGAGGATTGCCGGTAAGTGTCGCCGCACACATTTTGCTCTTAAGGACTTTATAAATATTAAATCAACAACAAACTGCTTAACACAAAAAGGTTAAATGATACTAACAAATATGCTAATGTAAGAAGACCTTTGTTTAAACTGTCCAGTCCCAGTGGTCCTTCCCATCCCTTGGGTATATTGCTCGCTACTCCAGAGCAGAGCTCCCAACCCTAGGCCTCCGTACTTGACTATTCCTTTGTAAATGCCAGGCATTACTATATATCTGTGGCGTTATGGCAGAAATTGATATGTCCGTTTTACCTTAGTTTACAGGAGAAGCAATATTAACTTTGATAAGCTGTTAAAATCAGTACAAGTAAGCATTTTTTAAGTTTTTCCAAACAGTGTATCTTTTGTTTGAATACTGACTGATACACCAAATTTTGCCACAACATGCTGACATTTTTTGTCTACAAATTGGCAGAATAAACACAAAATGACAAAAAACGGATATATCAACTTCTGTCATAACGCCACAGATATGATAATCATTATAAAAGCTTTATTTCAGCTGATGTGCAGGGAAGTACAATGCAACACAAACCATAAACACAAAATAAACACATGCATAAATCGATCATAATTATTGTACGTCTTTGGTCACCTCACCGTACTAATTTGAGTTTTTGTGTGTAAACGAGTATGTGTGCGCATAAATAAAACATTTTTTAATATAATGGCGACTCTCAACTTAAAAAGACTACTGTCACGACTATTTATTATTTTCTAAAGTTACGTAAATAATTACGTAATTCAAAATACCACATTATAATTCTTAACAGTCCTGACTCGAGGTTAGCTCAGCGGTATATGAAAATAACAAGGACTTTTTCAAATCAAGGTTCGTTGGATCTCTTTTTCTGAAGCTCTCTCTCGGCGCTAGTACCAGGAAGGCAAAGTTATTGATAAGACATATGATAATTTAAAAAAATTAATATTTATTATATTAAAAAAATCGGATCTAAGATCCGATATAAAAAAAAATTAATCTCGAATAAGTAAACAGAATTTTTATGTTCTCAGTTTGAGGTTAAGTTCAAATTAATACAGACTAGACTCGTGTAAGACGAAAGGTCTATCAACATATTACAATGGAAAGTGAAACCAACAAAAGTTACATTAAATGAGTTCCATTCAGAATTGACCGTACAACGTTCGACTAAAGGGACTGTTGCGATATGACTATTTATATCAAAGAAACAAGCCACCATTTGCTTCGAAGTGCTTCGTGCGCGAACAACTTTTGTTGGATTTGGTTCGTCTTGAAAACACATACAGTCGACTGCTGTTGAGTTTCTGGCTCATATGATTAGATCCATGATTCGTCGCCTGTCACGATCTTATAGACGTCTTTTGAAGCACCGCGATCGATTTTTTTCAATATTTATTTGGACCAATCGACACGAGCCTTTTTTTGAGCGATTGTCAAATGATGCGGTATCCAGCGCGAACAAATCTTTTTGACGGCCAAATGTTCATGCAATATTAAACGAATGTAAGTAGAACTAATGCCCAAATATGCCTCAATCTCACGATAAGTCACATGACGATCTTGCAATATCAGTTCACGTACAGAATCGATGTTTTCTGGCACAACAACCGATTTTAGACGACCTTTACGAAATTCGTCCTGTAGCGAACTACAACCACGATTGAATTCGGAAAACCAGCGAAACACAGTGGTCCGGGATGGTGCTTCATCACTTAAAGTCGAAACGAGTTGATTGGCACACTGTTGTTGAGTTAGTCTACGTCGAAAATCATAAAAAATCATCGCACGAAAATGTTCACGATTTAATTACATTTTTGGCCGAGATGAATTTTTCAAGTAACTGTAAACAACACAAATAGCACTCGTATGTCAAAACTTTCTGAGCACATATACCATTGAAAACGTCAAACTTTACGATGATGATGTCAGATTCGATGTATCTACACTGGTGTTGCTATATCTCAAAACTTTAGTAGCAACCCTCGTATGTGTTTAAATGCGCGGAGTATAAACGTGATACTCATTTAATTGTTTATTTTTTACTATGTGTAAACATGTAAAGGTCTACTTTAATACAACTCCGCCCAGTCAAATGGAAATTTGGTATTTCAAATGAAAGAATTAAATTTTATAATATAAAATAAAAATCTATGTAACATAAAAAATATTAAAAAAAACAGACCAACACAAATTGATGGATTGTGCTTTCAAAGAAATAAAAACAATGAAATGAAATATTAACATGTACAAATCCAGTCGTTAAATTTTGGGAAAAAAAGTTAGTCACACTAAAAACTCTTTTGAAATATTACTTGGTCAAGGGAAAAATGTAAGAAAGAGAGAGTTTTAAGCTGTTTTTAATAAAATATCATACAACTATTTTAAATATCATTTAAATGTACATGTTAAAAAATAGCCACCCCTTAGTCTACATGTTTTGAGACATTATGGAAATGTTCAGATAATCGACGTTGGTTTATGTATTGAATGTTTTTTTTGTAAAACTCATTTACACATTTTACCGGGAGAATATTTTTACGTGCGGAAAGGCGAAACTCTCATTCGATATTTCGAATTAGCTTTAAAAATATCAATTTCTATGTTAAATAAACTTTTTTGCATGTATATTGAAATATATTTTGCCCAATTCGAAGTTATCACCTGAGGAAATCATTAATATTCTTGCTTTTAATGCTAATTACTATATTCAAAATTTCAACAAAGAAAAGACCCAGTTGATCTGTGCATTTATACAAACGTGCCATAATGCCAATTCTTGGTCGAGATAGGTAAAAAGGATATACTGCTAGACATTCCTATCTCTACACACATCATTCGCCTCTTTTATATATATACACCTTCTCATATAGTACAACTAACATTTCTCTGACTTCTTACGTTTCCTTCTTTCAATATATAATTCACTAGATCCAACTATACTTTTCGTAGCCTTCCTCTACCAAGCCTTTCTATCACATTTGCACTTTATATTGGTTTTATCAATCTTTCTATTGTACATTCATTCGTTCTACATTCCTAAAACATTTCAGAGTGATCTCGTTAATTCTATTTAACACACCAAGTCAATTAAAGACTTATTAATTTAAGTTAAATCGAAATTCAGACTAAAACCTATGAAATTCGATAAAATCATTGAAAATATATGATTTTGAACTCTATACGAAAGAAATTTTTTAAATCTTTTATGAAAATATCTATTTTCTTACATAACGCCTCTTCTACAATATTAATGTGGAAGAGGCGTTATGTAAGATGTAAGCGAAATTGTAGGGCCAGTATTATAAGTGTATGATCGGAAAGATGCTAAATAACATATAACATATGTAACAATATAGAAAAGTCTTGCGCTCTGCCCTTTGCCTACTACACCAGGTAAACAGCGATATTATGAATGTTGTTTTTACGAGAGAAGTTTGTCCATAACTAGGGGGCTCAATACGCAATTTAAAACAATTTTGAAATAAATTATTTGGCTGAAAAAAGTGTCATAGATTTTTCTAAATATTACTTTAATTTAATGGTGATAATTATTATTTACATTCAACTTGATATTATCTGCCATGTTCAAATAAATAGTACCCACAGACCTTTCGGAAAAAATGAATCCATCCGACGCGCGACGTCACAAAATTGTTGGTAACTCCTGTCCTAGAGCAACTGGGTGTTATCCTTGTATCCTTTATGTGGTTTTCATATCATAAATTATATTTCTCGCAAGATAATGTCTAAACGCAGGTTTTCGTTAAAATAGGGGCACTTTCTAACACAACCTCCACCCCATCGTTTATCTTTTCTGAATACGGAATAGCAGGAAATGAAATTATTAAAATTGTTTTGTTGGATGTACGTGCAATTTTTAGGCATAGTTGTGTATGGTAAACCTTAATTTTTCGTTTATGCATACGTTCATATCTGCTTATCTGTTAGCGCTGAATATATATTAATAGAGTTTTTATATCGAGTGACTCTCTGATGTGAGATTTCTAGCTCGGTTTAATGGTATTGCTCATACCTCTAGGGTACATAGTTTGTCCAACTTCAAATGTATGATATGGGCTACCCATAACACAGTTTATTTCCTAAGTCACCAAAAAGTCTATTATTGCTAACCTTGTTTTGTGTTTTGAAGCATACCTTTTAATCTGCGAACACTTAATAAATATTAAGTGGACGGAAAAGAAATAAAAAAATTGAGACGTACCCTTTTAGTCAGTTTGTCTCGAGACACGATTCAGGAAACATGTATTTTTTGTTACCATTAGAAAGTGAGATTTGTATTTTTGTTTTTTGTTTTTATTTATTTTTTACCGTTATTTATAAACAGTGCCAAGGCCAACAATCGATGAAGTACATTTGCGTCATTGCATGCTGTTTTTATTAGACCTGGGAATGAAGGCAAACGAAGTCACGAAAAAAATTACAGATCCGTAGGAAGATGTTTTAAAACTTAAAAAGTGTCGTAGGTGGTTAATTTTTTTTAAAATAGCGATACGAACTTCAGGGATATTCATTGACCGTGAAGGCCCCATAAATTGGGTGATGATGTGCTGACATCATTAGTGGTATCAGATCCTCCTCAGATGGCCATAAAATCTATGACTCCCGGACATGTTTTCTCCATCAACTTGTCACTCGCTACCCCTTCCCAGTATGTCTCCACTCCCGGCTTGATAAGATCTTACTGCACATTAACTAAAAGCATGCCATGGTCTACTAAATGTTGTAGGGCTTGCATAATGATATTTCTGGACCAGGGTTTATGACATATATATACCATTCTTCGCAGTCTAAGTATTGCTGAAAATCTATGAGTGAGATATCTTCGTTAGATCTAAGTTTCAACATTCTTGCAGCTTCTTTTGGGTCAAGCAAATTTTGCAGTATTCGGTTTTCTTTAATTGAGTAACTTTTGTTTACTTGTATATTGATTTATCTGTCTATCAATCTGCGTCTTTTAAGGTACCTGATATTAAGGGCATTGTAGTTATTGTGGATCATAATCAGGTAATCTGCAAAAACAAATTTCAAGTGTTTGGTATGAAACGCTAATTATGAACCATGCTTGCATGATTTATATAGTCCATACAGCCCTTTCAAGAACAATGTTTAAAAGTAGATAAACCACGATGTCGCAGCCCCTTTTTAAATAAAAGGTGTCAGAGAGTTATTAATCGATGTTCACAATTAAATTTGAAGTTTAGATGCAGGTTTGAGTAATTTTGATTAACTTATTCGGAAAACCAAATAATCCTATCATTGTGTGCTAAAGGTTATCGCTGCCTATCTATCATACGTCTGCTTTAAGTTTTAAAAAACATCCAAAATATAGAACAAATATTCCTCTATATTTTAAGCTTCCAAGGTGGAAAACCCAAAGTCTGTCTCACATTCTATAATATTGTTGGAATATGTTTTTCACATGAAATTTGTCTGCCAATTTCTAATATTTCTAATTTAACTATCACCTCAAAACAATTCCGAAACGTTTTATTTCAGTTTCAAATTAAAGTTATTTGTTTTCAAATCCGTATTTCACATTTAATTTAGATTTATTTTCAACGAATAACATTTTACCAATTATATGAAAGCTTATTACAAAATTAATTTCCCATAATTTTAAAAGTACTATTTTTTTTAGTTTCTAGTAAATTCATATTTAAAATTGGTATTTTTATTTGTTTTTGAAATATTAATTTTGTGAGCAAACATTGTACTTCTTGAACATATTCGGTATTTTCAATTAGTCTTTTCAACTTATAATTCATTCACTGACTAGAAAACCCCAAATTTGGGTAAAAATCCCTTAAAAAACATTCATGAATTTTAAATAATATTTTTAGAGTTCATTTACACGTTTTATCACTTGACCAACTTTGATAGGCTATTTGGCCTTTAGTAGTATAATATACGTTCATTGTATATCTTTTTTTTTTTGAGCGAACAAAAAGTATGTTAAAAATCATACGACTATCGTTTTTACACTTTAAAGCTCTCCGGTTGGGAGCTAGGAGTTATTTAATTTGAGTGAAAAGATCGTGAACCTTTTTCAAAAAGTTTTGTTCATTTAATTTTACCCACGAATCAAATCCTCTAAACAATTGTTGGGTTGTTTAGAGGATTGTGTCTGTTTTTTATTTTATTTTTTCCTTCTTTTTCCCTGAAACGAGAGTTAATTTCATATTTTGAAAAAGCACTGCTAAGATGGGGTAGAAAATTTATCTTGAAAGAGATTCAACGAACGTTGAATCTTTTTCAAGATAAATTTTCTTGAACGATTTTCTTGAACTTTTTTTTTGAACGAAAAAAAAACTAATAATTTAGAAAAAAATATTCGTTTTTTTTCTTTTTATCAGCATACATATTTACATAAGTAGTGAATGCAAAAATTTCGCAGACATACACGTTAGCTGATTATGCGAGAAGCAGACTCAAACATTAATAAGACGTAAAAACTTGAGAGATGAAAAGGGGTGGATACTTCAAAACAAGATGAAAATCGTGATGTTGCACAGTTTTCATTAAGTTTCAGTAGCTATGCGATATTACTCGCACACACATACTCCGACTAAAATGTTACTTGAATCAACATTACCTACTTATTCTCATATGAGTTGGTGCGATTTAAATATGACTAAATTCGCTGGATTTGTAGCGAATTCAGGTAAAACTAATACTTTTTAAATACGCGTATCAAAATGTTTATAAAATCAGTTTAAATTTGTTGAAAATTTAAATGATTAATTAAAGGAATTGCCGATAAAATAAAATATTCATTAAATGAATTTGCGGGTTAAACCCAATTACATCAAATAACATAAAAAAACAGTTACAACAAATAATAAGAAAACCCCAATTACGAGGCGTATCCAGAAAGTAAGTGTACTGAGGCTCTCACGACCGGATGGATTTTATTTTCGACATGTTGGCTACAATTCCGTGTAGCCTGACCCTTCCCCTCCGCAACGAGACCGGTTCGAGGTAAATACGTTGAGAAGTGTCGACGCGACAACACGTTTTGTGAAAAATGTCAATCCAATCTCCCGCCAAGTGCGAAATACGGAGCGTCATCCGTTATCTCGTTTGGAAGGGAAAACATCCGGTTGAGGTTTATAATGAGGTGAAAACTGCATAACGTGATAAAGCTATGAATCGTACGAGTGTGTACAAGTGGTGTCGCGAGTTTAAAAACGGTTGTACGTCTGTGCATGATGATCAGAGGAGCGGAAGACCTTCAATTGTGACTGATGAAATTGACGAAATTGTTTTGGGACTGTCAAGGCATAATTTTAATTGAATATATGCCTCAAGGGGAGACCATCAACTCTGCAAGATACTGTGAGACCCTATAAAAATTGCGGAGGGCGATTCAGAACAAGAGGAGAGGCATGCTGACAAAGGGAGTCTGCCTGCTGTACGACAATGCCAGACCACACATGGCCAACGCCCCAAAGGAACTGCTCGCCTCGTTTAAATGGGATGTCCTGAACCATCCCGCGCATTCCCCTGACCTAGCACCTTCAGATTACTATCTATTTACCTCCCTGAAGCTGCACATGGGTGGAAAAAGGTTTTCAACCGACGAGGAGGTAAAGAAGGAGGTGGAGAAGTGGACGGAGGGGTTGGCGGGAAACTACTTCGAGGAAGGCATCAAAAAGTTAATACCCCGCTTCACCACCTGCATTGAGAGGAATGGCGACTATGTCGAAAAATAGCTTACATATGTACTACGGTAACCACGTAATTTTTTTGTTTAAATAAAAAAAATTGTAACTTACAAAAATTCAGTACACTTACTTTCTGGACTTACCTAGTACATTAAATAATAAGAAAAAAATAAATGAATAAAAGTATAAATATAGCATAATGACCACAGGTAAAATGTTACTTACATCCCTATGAAGTGACTCCGTTATATCTACAAAGTGAATAAAGGAGTTTAATCTTTAATTTAATAACCGAGATATGTAGTATATCGATCGATATCTGAAGTTATTCAATATGGTGATGTAATGTGCAAGTGGTGGTGCTCTTAATATACCAGTGCGTGAATATGACACCGATTGCAATCTTGTTTTCTAATGGCGTAAATAATTGTCCAGTATATTAAACAAAAGTTTGTGAAATCAACAAAGGGCTGGCTATTTTTCCCGTAAGCACTATGTATATGGTATAGGTATATAAAAAGGTGCGTAGATCTCTTCAAACGCCAAAGAGTTATAATATCCAATCATACCTTTTGTAGATAGAGCCATAGGTATGGGTAAATTGAGAAAGACCCATGAGTAAAATCCATACTCTTTACAATAAATTATTAGCATAAATATATAATATTTTGGAGTCGTTCCTCCAAAGCGATTTTGATCGTTAAACGTTACTCTAAAGCGATTTTGATCGTTAAACGTTACTCTAAAGCGATTTTGGATCCCTCGATAACGTTGTTAAACAAATTGGTAATCGATCCTCGAAAAAAAAATATTGAGGGTTTACATATTTGTATAAAGCTTTAGGAAAAAATCATGGGTTACAGATTGAATGATTTATAAAATTCTCATGACTTGAATTATATACTATAAAATTCTCATGACTTGAATTAAACACACATACTTTTACAATATCATCATCATTATCATCAGCCCGTCTCCGTCCAAAGTTGGACATAGGCCTCCCCTCTCCTCCATTCCTCTCTTTCCTGGGCACATCGTTTCCAGTTCCTCCCAGCCACTCTTCTAATGCAGTCTGACCACCGTGTCTGAGGACGACCCACAATTCTTCTTCCCTGTCTTAGGCGCCACTCCAGCACTCTCTGGGACCATCTATCATCTGTGCATCTGGCAATATGTACGAGTTTTACAGTATGTATGAGTACAATTCAGGAAATAAAATTAAATTGTATCAAATATTTTATATCGAAAAATCAATAAACTGAAGTCACCCTTGAAATCGATTTGGTGAATTTGCTATTTAGTGAATTGTAGATTTAATTTTCTCCTTCGACGATGCTATATTTATTATTACCTAAAATGATGGCCTGAAAAAATCAAGAGTTAAGCCATTTTAAAGGGATTTGATTCCTTAAATGTTCATCATTAATATAATTCCTATCAGCCTGTCACGATCCAATACGCAATTCAAGCCTCTCCCATTTTCCTCCACCTCGCCCTATCTGCACCATCCCACGCGCACACCCTCCTCCCGTACAATATTCCTTCATTACAAAAAGAATATATATTTAATTTTTTATAGCTCAATTTTATAAAATGACCGTGAATAAACTTTACATTTAATGTATTCATTATGAACTCGTTGGAATGTGGAATTACAAAAATACTCGTAATAATCTATCATATTAATTTCAGAAAATGAAAGAAAATAAAAAATATTCCTGATAATAATATTTAGAAAATATTATATAACACATCGATCAATAAGTCCCGGGACTAACCAACAGATGGGGCCTCTAATAACAAGTTCATACCATTCTCAGTTAGTAACAACCTTTAGAAGTTACGTGTCAAACTTTCATGACATTCCGACATTGTGTCATTGAGTTACAGTGGTTTTAGTAACGCTACTTTTGCTATTTTCAAAACAATAGAAAAAAACTGAATTTCGTATGTTGATAAAACATTGCTATTTAATGGGAAAAAATACCGTTCAAACCATCAATAGCGAATATTATTTAGCGTTATTGGAGCGTTTAAAGGCAGAAATTGCAAAAAAACGACCCCATATGAATAAGAAAAAAGTTATCTTTCACCAGGACAATGCACCGTGTCACAAGTCGATGGTAACGATGGCCAAATTGCATGAGTTGAACTTTGAATTGCTTCCGCACCCACCGTATTCTCCAGATTTGCCCCCCAGCGACTATTGTCTGTTCGCAGACATCAAAAAGATGCTCCAGGGAAAGATTTTTGGCTCCAATGAAGAAGTGAAAAAAAAACCAAAGATAAATTCTACTCGGCTGGCATAGAAAAGTTAGGAAAGCGTTGGAATAAATGTATCGCTCTTGAAGGAGACTATGTTGATGAATAAAGAAGAATTTTGGTAAACAAATGTTGTTTTAGTACTTAGTCCCGGGACTTATTGATCGATGTGTTACATTATAAAATGCACGAATATAAAATAAAAAAAACATATAACAATAAAATTTCATATAAAAAATTACAGACAAAATTAATAAAAGCATTTTTCATCATTAAATATATGCCCTGGTTACTGCACTAGGCTTATATTGCCATATCACAGCGACACAAGGTATAAGTTCTCATATTAAATGCTTCTATTGTTTCCCTTTCATTGCAATTGTTTACATGTGTGTAATTGTGGCTTAAAGAAAAAAAATGCAAATTTTAAAACAACCAAATGAAAGAAAAAATTATAGTCCCTCAAAATAACCAAACAATGCCAGTGATAAAACTTGATTTCCTACTGTCGTCATCTAATTCTAATCACAACATACCACCAATGTAATGACCATGCCAACAAATATTTCATTTGATTGTACCGTCGGTGTCTACAGATCCTCACGCTTTTTGTAAAATACATAACAAAGTAATATTTATTTTACAGATACTTAACTTTTTATACGTCTTATGTAATACATTAGTTATATATTGTACCATATGCAAACTATCGATCAAATACATTTTCAAATTTATTTTTACTTGTGGAGATTTCAAAATAATATACATATATCATATTCATAAATTTAAATTATTATTGAGATATTGAAGTACAAAAATCCGATATTAATTTAAAAGTCAATTAAAATGCCAATATTTAAAGAAATTTAAATAGCATCATCTGCAAATTCAAATATCAATTATGAAATAACTGCGAAATCCAACGGATATGGACCATATTCAATAACACTTTTTTGAGTTACTCCATTCATAAAGTTTTTTTTTCTGCAAACAATGCTTGTTTTGTATAGACGAGGGAGTAAACAAAATACTGTCAAGTATAGTTTTTATTTTATATTTTGAAATTGTGAATAAATGTTTATCTTGAGTTAGCGTGAAATTGACTTTAAATATTTATGTGCTTGCTAAAAAAAAACACTGTCGTTGAAAGTTTATTTCAAATTATTAATGGTTAATGTTTCATTTAAAAGGTATAACTAATGATAAACAACAGATGCCCTGTAAAGTGTCAGCTCATTAAGAAAATTGTATTATATTATATTTCCGTTACATAAAATACAACCTAGCGCGCTTGTATTTTATATAACGTGGTATTATCTTTCAAACCATGTGGTCAACAACAGTTTAAGTGAAAGCTGTTTTGAAACTAAAAATTTTCAATTAAAACCAGATTACAATAAATTGTGGTCTAAAGGTTATCGAACTCGTTACCACCGATGCAAGAACTTCGAGGCCATTTTCAAAAATGAGTAAATTATTTAGAAAATTCAAAATACAAACAAGATCAAGGAATATTATGAGGAACATAAATAATTTATATTGAATTATAGTATAACAATCATAACTTTCACAAAATACGCAGGACGATTTTTTTTTTCCTTAATGTTTTCATTTTGCACTTATTTTAAATGAATAAAATTTCATGTAAATGTGTGTTATAAATCTAAAGTAGAGCGAATAATTTCATAAAAAAATACGATCTCTATCCGGATATCTCCTTTATTTGAAATAATATGTCAAAGAGAGTGAAAATAGAATAAAAAGCGAGAAAACCCCTGATACGGTAAAATTGAAAAAGTTGTAAGGGTTTTATCCCGGAAAAAGGGAATTTTACTGTGTCAATGATTCAAACAAATTCAATTTTCATTTTGTTTTCAAATTTTCTTTTTATCCTATTTGAAAAGTTGTTTTATGATTTATGTCTTCTTCAGGAAGAGGAATCAATTTTTTTATATTTTTAAAGTTAAATCAAATTCAATCTCACGACTTTTTCCTGGATATAAAATCTTCATTCAATCAGATAACATGCCTAGTGATCAGAAATTTATATTAATCCTAATTGTAAAATATTGTCAGTTAAAACAGTAAAATTTCATCACAGGATAAAATTGGCCTCTATCAATTTTGAAAGGCGATGAATATGCCGCGACTATAGTACGTAAAATACACATATTATATTATCAATTATTGTTAATAAAAGTAGCTAGGGACTCTTTTAGATCAATTCTCGATCCACATCAGCAAGATCCATTAAGTCCTAATTCGGCAGATGAAACGGGGGAGAGGAAATATGAATTGACAACGAAACATGTAAAAATCACTAATTGAAAATGAAATAGCGGGGAGGAAAATGTAAAGTATATTTTGCAACAGTAAAAACTGATAGTATTCAACAAATAATGTTATTTTTATATTCAAATTATGTAATCGTCCTTTCTTACGTTGGTCTTTTTAATGTTGAAACTTACTCTTAAATTAATTTTAAATGTGTATTTTATGTACTTGTAGTGATTCTGAAAGTTGGTCGCTGTGTTTATGAATAAAAGCTATGGGTGTTTTTTTTTGTAATAATGTCGATTTTACTTTTATGTACACGTATATAGTTTTAAAAAATGCCAATTAAAATATTGTATTTTCATAACATTCAAAACTGATCTAATATAAATAACTCAAATATAATAAACAGAAGTTATCATTCAATAAATTTAATAAATAATATCGTATCAGCAATCGTCCTTAACACATTCACTGCGATATGTATTTATAGAGTAGTGTAGAGGTACTGAAAAAAATCATATTTTCGAAACCTTAAAATCTTACGGTATTTTCGAAACCTTAAAATCTCACGGAAACCTTAAAATCTTAAAATATTCGGTACCATACAAACTAAAAAGAATCGAATGACGCGCAACGGGCGTCATCAGCGTCTCTACAAAAAATATGTTGACGCTCCAGGGGCGTCTTTAGCAGCGAACGTGTTAATATATACTGCAAAGATTTGGATTATAATTATTGATTTATATTTATTATCTCTTTATTCTGGCTGTAAAAATCTTAAAGCTCACGATTTATTTTGCTATTGGTAAAAAAATGTGAATGGCTTTTTGTTGCAAAAAGTCATATGATCATGTACAAAATTTGCAAATAAATTAAAATAAATTTGACATAATGTGAAGTGAACTTCATATTGTATTTTATAACACTTTCATACGCAATAGTATACAGTCAATCTGGTGGGCTTATTATAATGTGACAATTTCTTCCAACCAACCACAACGATGATAACAAGGCCTTAAGTGGAAAACAGATTAGAGCCCTCTTTTTTTTTCGAGAAATAACTTTTCTTATCCGTATGTAAAAATCTCTATCTGTTATGTAAACAGTGAAATGTTCCAAATAAATCACAGGGATTTAATATTCTATATTTCCATGAACATTTTGTTAAATATGATGAAAAATATTGAGACATTTAATTGGCTTATATTCAGTGTATTTCAATGGTTTAATATTCTGCAGCTCTTTCTTTTCACCATTTTCTTAACTATCTTAAACCATTATTGGATCACAATCATTATAAACTTCATTTTAAAATTGTATAACAAAAAGAAAAAACACTTTTTTCGCTACTAATCGGTTAAATTGTCTGCCAAAAAGAGTTCGCTGCTATTTTAACAACCACTATGATACTTATCATGCATCGTTATTATTCTTTGTCAAAATCGCAACATCTGCCCACACTCGGAGGCATTTTTGTGAGTTTGTGGAAAGTGGAGAGCTTTATGTTCTCGAGCTGATAGCACCTCAGCAGCTTGACGTGTGAGAAACACTTCGCGTGCTGCTTACTTTCGTCAGCTTTACCAGGCGACAGTTGGATCCACATGTCTATGACATCAGCGGGAGTGAGCACGCGGCATGTTCTTTCACTGAAACTCACAAGATCGGCATCGAGTTGCAGCTCGAGATTAACATGGAATTGATGAGATGATTCACGACTGCGAGACCTAGCAACGACGATAATAGACATTTGTGTAGGTGTCAGTTGTTCACCCATCAGGGAAAATACCCATCAGGGATTTTCTAAACAAGCCCATTAGTTCAGTGTGGTCTATGAGCTGTCTTGAACAAATAAAAAACAGCGTTATTAAGGTGGTATTTTATTATGCAACAGCGATATACTTGTCACATATTTATTATTATTATCAGTGTACTTCTACGACATTTGCGGTATATTGGTTAAGTAGCTGGTTTCCTGCCTGAAGGTTTTGGGATCGATTCCCAAAAGTATCTAAAAAAATAAAAGAAAAAAGTCCCAGTCTGGTTCAAAGCTAGTCGCACGCGTTAGACGTGTGCGAATTTTATTGCATGTCAACTTGTGGTAGTGTTTCTAACAAATACAATGGCAAATTTTGAGTTACTGTTCTACTACATTGGTTCTTAACCCAAAGACTCGATTACTGGGGCCGAAGACAAAACCGAGACTCGGTCATGCTCATCAATATCTCCGCATCAATAATTCGGGTGTATCAAAGGGTACCATATGATAGTGCTCTCGGGTTGATTCAAAGCCCACCAATGATTTCTCAAGCTGCTTGAGAGTTTAGTTATATACTCATATATATCTGATATTAAAGGTGACAGAATACCACCTTGCTACATCTCACATCTAAAATTATAGGGTTAAGAATATTTTTGTTCCCAATTAACAAAATAATCCTGCTTTCCAGCCCCTAATACTAAAAAAATATTGCCACTATTGGATTTTCTTTCAGTCAATTTCTCCGTGGCATAGTTGGTAAGACATTTAACTTCCAACTGGTGATTTAAGGTTCGATTCCCGATAATACAAAAAAGTAAGAATTAAAAAAGGGTTCCAGTCCAGTAACGATACTTTAACGCGCCAGAAGTTTGCGAGTGTTTCCTCTTTACATGCGGGGTAATATTGCCTAAACATGCTATTTTTAATATTTTTTTTAAATTTATTTATTTGAGAAATATTACATTTTTTTAAGAATACTTTGATATGATAAATGCACATAATAAATAAAAACCAATTACTGTATTTCCTTCCAATAATTTTAATAAACAATTTTTTATCCGAATCACGCTCTTCAAAATGTTCAAATCACCAGTAAGGACATGTTGCAGTGTACGAGTACCATGAAAACGAAATAATAATGGGAGCACAATTCCACCCTGTCATATCCCATTTCTCAAATAAAATAATATGTTGTCTTTAAATTTGTTTATAAATTGTACAAGAAAATTAACATTTAACTATCAAAATTCATGGAACGAGGAGTATACTCGTGAATATGAAATATTTTAGCAGAACTAATAAAAGATGTCATTCCTTGTGAACGTGGAAATGGTATGCTAAGACTTGTCTTTTATCTCATACGTCTCTGTATGAAACTATGAGATAATATTTTATAACAAAATTTAATGACTTTATTTTATTATAAAAACTCTGGAAAGTCTTTAAGCAAAATTAAGTTGTTATTTATGGAATTAATTTACTTTAACACGTCTCAGACTTAGTATATAATTTACATACCAGATTTCCAAATATTGTTTTACATTTTAATTTCACTGTCATCATCTTTTCAGTTTTTAATTTTATTTCATAATTTATATGAAGATTTTTCCACGGGTGCGATGTTTTTTTTTCTTCTTTATTAATCATAAAAGCGGAGATCAATAAATTCACGGAATGAAGAGGTTAAGGGATGGGGTAGTAGTGCGCTCGCACATGTTCCAATAATACGACTCATTACTACTATATTTACCAAGTTTTTGTCTAATTTTGACAGTTTTGTTTAAGGCTAGCAGAGATGGTTGGAATATCACCTACAACAATTTTAAATATCCTCCGTCAGCATCTAGGGAGGTCATTGCAAGGCAGATCAGAATGCTCACGCCACTTCAAAAACAACAACGCGTCGAATGTTCACGATAAATTTTGGACCTCTGCAGAAACCACAAAGATGAGATTTTGAGCCGAATTAATACTGAATATGAAACTTGGGTTCATCATTATGAGCCTGAGTGGAAGCAAAAGTCCATGCAGTGGCATAAAAAAGGTACCCTTAGTAGTTCTAAGTGTCGAAATTGACTGAAAAATTATGGCTTCAATTTTTTGGGATGCGGGAGGCAAACTGTTGATAAATTACAAAGATTAGGGCATCAAAATAACTGTAGAGTACACCACTAGTCTGTTGATGCAGTTAAAAGAAGCTATGAAAGAGAAAAGGATAGGAAAATGGACAAAAAGAGTGCTGCTTTTGCATGATAATGCACCCGTGCACAAAAGCAATTCTGCATTGACTGCTCTTCACAACTGTGTCATCCAAACGTGAAATCGTCATCCCTGCGGGCCTGGCTCCTCCATCTGACTATTATTTGTTTCCAAATATGAAAAAAGAACTTCGAGGGAAGAAATTTACGGACGATGAAGAGGTAAAAAGAGCAATTTCGGCTTATTTTGGGGGCAAAGGCAATTTTTTTTTCGCTTGTATAAATAAGTTTATTAAAAGATCTGAAAAACGTTTTAGAGTTAATGGTGAATATATTGAAAAGGAAAAAAATAAGAATTGTTTTCTTTCCCTTTTCCCCCTTCATTCCGCGAATTTATTGATCTCCCCTCGTAGTATCTCATGTTACTATCTCACATGAATTCTAATTTAAGTGTAAAACGGATCTTAACATGTTTTTTTTTTAATTCTATCCGTCAAACTAGAACTGACATATTGTTCCGTACCTCGTTCAAATGACAACATACATACCATCACGCTATTTCCCTGTTGAAGTAGGCAGAAAGTACAGAACGCCATACTTTTCTATTTCGATACACCTCGTTCGTCTCTTCTACATCCTAAATCTATGTAAGAAAATCGTATAAAATCGTATGACAAGGTGTATACAAATCCTACGATTTTATTACATTTTATGTTTCCTTCTTTCATATATCATTAACTTGATCTTACCATCCTTTCTTTGGCCTTTCACTACCACGCCTTCTCCTCTCATTTACACTTTATATTTGTTTTGTCAGTCTTTCTTCTTTAATTCGTTCTACATGCCCAAACCATCTAAGCATGCTCTTCTTTATCTTACTTAACACATAAGCCTTAAATTCACATGTATCTCTAATTATTTCATTCCGTATTCTGTCAAACATTTTCGGCATGTGTATTTTTCTCAACGCACGCATTTCTACAGTATTAATTCGGTTCTCATCAGTCATTTTCTACGTCCACGTTACATTTTCGTACATCAAAATTGTTACTAAAATACTTCAACTTACTTAATTTTGTTATTGTCAGGTGTGAATTAGTATTTTTAGTGACCTACTGATTTTTTTCCATCGCTACACACCGTTCGATAATTTTTGTAAATCTTTCATCGTTTGAGAAAATACCACCCAAAATTCCACAACTTACTCCAATATTCAATTGCACACCTATACATTGCATATACTCATACATTTCCTTTGACACTTTTATCACCATATATTTAGATTTCGCGTAATTCGTCTAATTTGTTGAATTATTTAAACCACTGTCTAAGTGATAAAAAAATCAAAGTATGGAGAAGCTCGAATGTGATTTGAAAATCTTTAAAGACTTTAATAGTCAGTTTAAATATAATCGTAATTCAACAGCGTGATCCTCTTGCTATAATATCCGTATCAACGCGGTTGACAGATAACAGCGTAAGTTTTTAAGATTTATTAACTTTAAATTGGACATTCTAATATCTCTTAGACATTAATTAT
Organism: Odontocerum albicorne; assembly: GCA_949825065.1. Classification (NCBI taxonomy): domain Eukaryota; kingdom Metazoa; phylum Arthropoda; class Insecta; order Trichoptera; family Odontoceridae; genus Odontocerum; species Odontocerum albicorne. Next base: position 6,402,640 of record OX463851.1, read on the forward strand.
AACTTTCTTGAACGAACCTTAAATTTGTTACCTCTATTCAAAAGAATAATATTGAATGATATACTTTTTCTCAGTTAAACGATTAACTCTCACAAAAATTGTCCTGAATTAACTTATTTTTTTTTTAACAAAAGATTTTCTTCAGTGCACAATTTTCAATTACTCGTATAAGTGAAGAGACTGTTCCCAACAGAATTTCAATATCAATGGAACACTAAACATAACATATACCATATACTCGAACTAGGCAGTAACCGAGCAATCCACCTCTTGCAGCTCCACAGATGTCTACTCTTTTGTCAAAAATTTTGATGACATTTTGGCATAATTGCAGTTCTAACTCACCAATAACGCGAATAATTTCGCCCTCCAGTTCAGGAATTGGTTGGGGGCTATTCTTAGAGACCTGGTTTTTCACGTAGCCCTAGAGAAAGTAGTCCAACAGAGTCAGATCACATTATCTTGGTAGCCATTTAACATCACCGTTTCCGGAGACTACAATACATAAAATAATTCAACAATTTGAACGCGTTATTGTATTGTATACGACTCCATTTTTATAAATATCATACATTACACCTCTCAAATGTTACAAGAGCCAGGCAAGTTCGGGACGCCATCTGTGTTTTATCCAAGAATAAAAAAAATCCGCTCGGTTTGAAATACCCTTTACTTTGTTATAAATACGAGTATGTATGTCATATTGTAAGCTCGGTTTCGAGTGTCCGGTTATAGGTGGTCTCGTACTTTGTATATCGTTAAATTATTGTATTTTTGCTAGTGTTGACAATTACTTCCTATTGTTCTCCTACTTCTGTCATATTTTCTATACACTCCTTATTATTATTCGCCTTTATTTTGTTACGGTGTATTTTATTACACCTTTCTCGTATTTCAAATATAAAATGGTTCTTATTTTTTTCTTAAAAGGTTCTTCAATTCTAAACGTACAATTTATGTACTCAAACATACGATACAGTGTCACGTTCTTAAAAAAACATATTGAGAATTTAACCTATTGAAAAATTGTTTATTGAGTAAGGAAACAACATCACTTAGGATTATGTCAACTAGGCAATTCGCTATATTAAGTGTTATTTTATGAACAAAAGCATTACAAAAGAACTTAATTAATAATGTGTATTTATCGTTAATCCCCATATTTTAAAATGCTGATCAAATTTTTTTTCCTTCAAATCGACGCCATTTTGACATTTATAATGTGTGCAAAATAAATATCACGTTTGATATAGCTTAACAAAACATGCCTGTCTATCGCGCCTCGGCACTCAAAACAAATACACGGGCAAGCATACAAATATACGGGCTGACATGCAAACATGCTAACACCACAGAGTGGAGCTGAGCATTAGCATATCAAAATTATGATTCCCCAAGCGGAGACGTCAACTCCATACACTGCTTTAATAAAAGGGGTTAAAAACATTTCATTACATCGATTGTTGCAGTTATAAAGTATAACAGTTATTTGGTGATATTAAACACACATTTGTTTGAATCAAGACGCATTTTAAAAATCACCAATTTAGGAAAATCTATGAATATTTATGAACACTGAATGTAAAATCTTTGCTAAGATTCATTTAAATTAATAACAATAAAGAATATTTAAATAAATAAAATGATGGGTAAAATAAATCATTTTTAGAAAAAGTAAGGTTTAATGCAGTCTCTCTCTCTCTCGCTAATGTTTTTCGATAATATATTTTCAAAATTAATGAATATAAATTTGAAAACTAGACGTAAAATAACATAATACTCGTACTGTTCCAAATTCCAAATGTATTGATACCAAAAAGAAAGTGTTTGTAAAAACTCTACAAAGACCTCCTTTTTGGTTAACCCTAATTTTGGTAAGCTTTTTGCCGCAAACCCTACTTCCCTCTTCCAATAACTTTTTACCTGGTGTCTTATTAACCACTTTGTTTTTATGAATTATAAAAATGAATTTAAATCATTAGATTTTTTCTACCCTATCGAATTTTATAATTTATTGCATTGATGTGAAAGATATTGCCGTTTATAATGTATTTGCAAATGGTATAAATATCTGTCATCAATTTTATTTTATTTTGATATATTTTTTGTGCACGCATGATATTTGAATTAATAAAAATAAGGAATGCAATAACCACAACGTTAAATGAATTGTGAAGATGAACTAAAAACGAAAACTAGTGGTTTTTGGTTCAACAAGTTACGTTCTGGGAATTTGTCCTTGGAAAATGTCAACTCTGTGGAAGAAGTCAAAACAACTCTTGATGAGTTTTTTGCTCTAAGACCTTAAGATCTTTTTAGGGATGGGATATTTAAATTTACAAATAGGTGAAATGAGGTTTTATCCTTTAGTGGGAATTATGTAGTTGATTTGAAATTGTTTTTTTTTAACAATTATGTTTTATTATTAAAAAACAACCACTATTTACGCATCAAAGTTATTCTATGAAGTGTAATTATGTACAGTTTTCTCTCAACAGCACTCAATAGGCAATCCTTTCAAGATTAATATTATTTGTGTCATGCGGATTTTTTTAAGAATTTAAAGAAAAAAATACAAAACAACCATACTATATATGATAAATACAAAACAACCAAATAAATCCAAAACAACCATATAAATGCAAAACCACCATATAATTACAAAACAACGATATAAATACAAAACAACCTTATAAACGCAAAACAACCATATAAATACAAAACAACCATATAAATACAAAACAACCTTATAAATACAAAACAACCAAATAAATACAAAACAACCATATAAATACAAAGAACCATATAAATACAAAACAACCATATAAATACAAAATAACCATATGAATACAAAACAACCATATAAATACAAAACAACCATATAAATACAAAACAACCATATGAATACAAAACAACCATATAAATACAAAACAACCATATAAATACAAAACAACCATATAAATACAAAACAACCATATAAATACAAACAACCATATAAATACAAAACAACTATATAAATAATCAAAAACTTATTCCGTTCCTCGTAAAACTTTCGGACAGAAGTGCTTCGAATCAGGATTTTAATTTTCTTCAGTTTGACTGACATTCATTTTCGTTTATTAAAAATGAAATTCTGAACTTATCTCAGTACATTAAATAATATGGACGTAGTAATTGTAATTTGTTTTACCAAACACTGTTTATTCCACTTAAGTGGAATAAACAATGTTTGATAAAACAAATTACAACTTCTCAACCTTCACAATGTTAATGACTTAACTATAAATAATATATGTGGGGTTATATTATAACTAAATTACTTTGTTAATTAAGAAGAATAATAACGAAACTGTTTTTTTTATACATACACATAATTTTTGGGTATTCGAATATTGTAAATGTTAAATTAAAAAATAACTGTCTCTAAAATGTATAAGCCTAATTTTAACATAGTTGTTTTAATGGCTATTGACCGGCAACTTCACGTCCTGTCATGTTAGATTGATTGCCAATATTTTTATCGTTACACCGATTTATGGAGTAAGACTTCTTTAAAAACAAGGTTCGTCTGATTTCTAAAGACTTTTATTACAAACTTTTGGTCGGTAGATATTGCCACATCCAGGCTGTATTATTGGTTGTACAAATAAGTCACCGCCGTTTGACAAAAGTTGGCGCCACCAGTAAGTTATGGTTAAAATTGTCAGATGTAAAATGTCATTATCGTAAGGTTGGACATCTGTCAACAACATGACCTTGAAATATTAGTGAATTTTTATCAGTATAACATATTTTTTTGTGTTCGAAAATGTCAAGTTTTGAGCCGAATAAGCGTCATTTGCGGGAACTTTTGATTTACTTCTTCAATTTGAAGAAATCTGCAGCTGAGGCGCATCGATTGCTTGTAGAAGCATATGGTGAGGCTGCCTTAAGTGAGAGAAGTTGTCGTGAGTGGTTTCAAAAGTTTAAGAACGGTGAATTTGACATCGAAGACAAAGAACGTATCGGAAGGCCGAAAGTGTACGAAGACGCGGAATTGGAAGTATTATTGGATCAAGATTCGTGCCAAACGCAAGAAGAACTTGCACTTACATTAGGAGTGACTCAACAAGCAATTTCACATGGGTTGAAATCATTGGGAATGATTCAAAAACAAAGAAATTGGGATTCATATGAACTGACACGGAGAAACTTTGAATGCCAATTTTCCACATGTGAAATGCTGCTTGCCAGGCATAAACGAAAGGGTTTTCTGCACCATATAGTCACTGGTGATGAAAAATGCATCCATTATGATAATCCAAAAAGGAAGAAATCATGGGGATCCCCTGGTCATGCTTCAACATCTACGGCTAAGCCAAATATTCATGGAAAAAAACTCTTGTTGTGTATTTGGTGGGATCAGCTTGGTGTCGTGTATTATGAGTTACTCAAACCGAACGAAACCATTGCTGGGGCTGTCTACCGAACATAATTGATGAGATTGAGTCGAGCACTCGAGGAAAAGCGCGCCCACTACTACGCCAGACACGACAAAATTATTCTCCTGCATGATAATGCTAGTCCACATGTTGCGGCACCGGTCAAAACCTATTTGGAAACACTCAATTGAGAAGTTTTACCCCACCCGCTGTATTCACCAAACATTGCTCCTTCTGATTACCACTTGTTTTGATCGATGACGCATGGCCTGTCTGAGCAGCACTTCACATCATATGAAGATACCAAAAATTGAGTCGATTCGTGGATAGCCTCAAAAGATGAATCATTTTTCCGACGCGGTATCCGTATGCTGCCAGAAAGATGGGAAAAAGTAGTGGCAAGCGATGGGCAATACTTCGAATAAAACATGAGGTTCCGTTCTTTCACAATAAATGCCCAATTTTTGATAAAAAACGGCGGAAACTTATTTGTACACCTAATATATACAATGAGAGAGTAATGCAAATAAAAAATACAATAATTGAACACGCATACAGCAAACAAAAAGGTGGTCTTTAGAATGACTTCAATTCCTTAATGGCGTAAAAGACAGACAGTCGTTAGGAGTCAAGATACACGCAATCGGAGTGTTTGGAAGACTACGATTGCAGATTGCTTTACGGCAATAAATCTACCAGGTTGTACTGTATACAACAAAAGTGTTTGTAATACATAAAAATGAAAGCATATTAAATACACACAATGTTAAAGATATTAAATTGATAAAAATTAAGCTGTATCTTATGGTGTTCAAAACTCAAAATGGTTTGTGAATCCATGACCGAATTACATGTTAGGGGTGTATTCTTTTGAAGGCGAGGTATACTGAGTCTCAAAGTGTTAACCGTTTAGTAGATTGCCATTGGAACTTTAATCTGTCAAGAACATCCTTCCGTGGTTGCAGTCCTAAGACTGGTTTGCAGCAATTTGAACTCTTCTCCTCCATTCCCCCCTGTCCTGTGCGGCTCTTTTTAAGTCTGTATATGTTGAGCAGCGCACGTCCACCAACAGGTCCTCCAGGTACTCTCGGCGTGGGCGTCCTCTAGAGTTTGTACCCTCGGTCATACCCTCCATTATGGCATGCAAGAGGCCCTCTTGTCGTATTATATGACCGATCCATCTTGCACGCCTTTCGGACAGGATCCTGAGCAGGTGCCTTCCCCCTTAGATTCGTTGGAGAACCTCTTCATTTGTGATGCGGTCTCTCCAGGAAATTCCTAATAGTCTTCTATAGGACCACATCTCAAAAGCCTCTAGTCTTCGTCTATCTCTTTCGGATAGGCACCATGTCTCGCAGCCGTACATCAAGATACTCCATACATAGGTCTTGATGAGGAGTATTCTCAGTTTTAGGTCTATATTATTTGATTCTATTATTTTCGACCTTTTATTAAATGCAAGTCTAGCCTGATGTATACGGCTGTCGACCTCGCTCTTGGACCGACCGTCCCATGTTATTTTGCTCCCGAGGTAGACAAACTCCTTGGTGTTCTTTAGTGGTTTACTCGACATCACTATTCTCATCTGGTGCTGCGCTCGGCCTACAGTCAGCAGCTTTGTTTTGTCTTTATTTATCTTCATACTGTAGTTATTTTGAAGAATGCTTTCCAAGAACATAACATTGCTAAAATGCAACAGCATGCATATAATACACCGATACACGCACATGCGTCTTTCATCCGTAGGATGGCTGACAATCATATTCAATTACGAGGGATAGACTATCGCTTTCAGTAGATTGTCTAGACAGACATCTCTTCCGCGATCGATCTTTTGAAGCGAATGACATTCAAGCGTATTATTACACTATCATTGTATTCAGTATACCTTGAATGGTTTATTGCCATATTGCAATATATTCCCTATCAACCAGAGGATATTTAAGAGGTCTTAAATGAAAATTAAACTGAAATCCTTTTTATAAAATAAAATAATATCTTTGGAATTCAAAACTAATTACAAGATGTTATTTTGAAACGTAGACGCCCTCGGAGTGATCTTTGGAAACTATACGATCCAAGAAAAATCAATAAATTGAATTGTAGTTATTCACTTAATTTTCAAATTGAAACAAACAAACGAAATACTTGTTAGTTTTAAATTTATTGGTATTAAAGCTGGGAATTAAAAAAAATAATGAACCAACCCCCTTCTTATTTGCTTCAATATAAATACAAATTTCCAGAGTAACCATTTTCAAGTATTCCATCGCATCTCATCCATTAAGTTCCAAAACTAACACAATCCCTTTTCAGTCACGTGCCGAGGTCAAATTCCTGTGTCACCCTTATTATCCTTTCCATCCCTGTGGAACTTCAGCTCAGTCTTGCGAACAGAGGTCACATTCGATCTCCCCCGTTGCTCCCTTAGTTAAACTCGTGCGAGAAAATAGAAATTAAGAAATCCAAATCCAAATCGTTCTTCGAAATACGCTAGAATATTTTTAAGAAGAAAATAAATAATTAACATTTAGAAAAGTGTAATGCACTCGTACTTTCTAGGTATATGTAAATATCACTGCTAAGATGAGTTACAATAGAGTTTTGGTGGCAACTTTGGCATATGGGAGTAAAACGTAGACGTGAAATAAGACTGAGAGGCGTCAAATAAATTTATAGAAAAATTTAATAAATGCTGAAGAAGTATTCAAATCTGTTAAGATGACAGTCCATAAAAGTATTTTGGTGCCACTTTTGATGCATGAGAGTGAAACGTGGAAAAAGACTGAGAGGAGCCAAATAAATGCTGTAGAGATGCATGCATTAAGAAAAATGCATCGAATGACTTAAATTTGAGTTTTAGGGTGATGTGTTAAGTAAGATGTAGAAGAGCACGCTGAGATGGTTTGGGCATGTGGAACGAATGGATTAAGAAAGACTAAAAAAAATATTTATGGTACAAATATGAATGGAAAGCGAGTGAGAAAAAGATCAAGGACAGTATGGTTAGATTAAGTGAATGATATTCTGAAAGAAGGAAACGTAGAAAGTCAGAGATAAACGTAGAAAGTCAGTGTTAAACTTCTTTGCGAAGATCCTGGATCTGTTGCTGCGAAAATCAATCTTAAGAGACAGAGCACCCGCTGTTTCTCTACATTTTAGGTGACATTCCTACAATGTGATATGCTGCAGGATCTCGTGTACCGTTACGTATGACAATCTGTCTCTGCCCAACCGTTCCACTTGGTCACTCCAATACCACCTTTTCTTCCTGCTCCATCTGACGATATCCTCTGTGTCACATGTCTATCGAATATGAGAGCTTCTGATCCCATGTCTGAGAGATTGCTCTGCAATCGAAGAAGGCCCTTTTTTCTACTTGTGCTGGGTCTGGTGTCAACATTACAAGCATGATTTTGTTGTATATGTACAATATATCCTGGTAGGCTTATTGCCATGTGGCAATATCTTCTGACCAGCCAGAAAGATGTTAAAGAGGTATTAATTGGAATAAAACTATTATAGAATCCTTTTTTTTTTAAATTGGTTTCAGTTTGATTTGAACCCACAATTTCCGGGCTGGGAGTCAGGCGTATTACCAATTAGGCTACGATAGTCCTCATCTAAGCAGTGGAAATAATTGAATAATGTATTTCAAAAACCCCAAGACACATTTTTTTCGAATTTCTCTTTTCTAATTTTATTGTTTGGGGATAGACACATTTAATTTGATCTTCTTCTTCTTCTCTTCTTCTCCCTGGCTTCATCCCAACTCACTGTCTGCGAAGACTGTTGGGGTCAGCTCTCCTCGTCCTCAGGTTGTATGCTCTTCTGTTCCGGACCACGTCCCTCAGGCCGTGCCTCTGCATCAGGTTATCTTTTTGCACCACCCATGAATTATTTGGTCTTCCTCTGGTTGTTATTCGAGGTAGATCCATGGAGATTGCCTGGTTCACAATGTAATCAGGTGCTCTGCGTCCAACGTGCCCATACCATCTCAATCGCCTCTCCTCCATCTTGCGGTTGATGTCTGTAACACCTAGGCTTCCACGAATGCGTGAGCTTTTTGTCTCTTAGGGACACACCAGCTGACCATCTTAGCATGCGCATTTCATCAGTTTCAAGTTGCTTAGAGTAAGAGTTATACATCGTCCAGCATTCGGAGCCATAGAAGAGTGCGGGTCTGACAATCGTTTGGTATACTTTTCCTTTTAACTAAGACACATTTAATTTGATATAAAATAATATTTTTTTATTTTTAGATTCACCTAAAAATGTGTATATTACAGAAACACCAAAAATTCAACAACTTGAAAAAAAATATAAAAAGAGACGAAAATTTTGTTATTTTTTCTTCTTATTATATCCACTAATATAAAAACTATATTTCTCTTTTGTGCAAGAAAATACATTTCTTACAAAACTTTACAGTACACACTTTTTTTTTTCATTTCCCAATAAGTGAATCCTCCGGAATAACGGACTCAGAAATATGTGATTCAATTATATTGAATTTAAAATCAGTGTTTTGATTTATATTTAAGTAGTAAAAAACGTAAATCCATTTTAATTAAAGCAACCGTAATATAATCCATTCGGCTCGCTTCTAAAGTGTCAAAGGAACTTAATTATTTCCACTCAAAATTAACCTGGACAGTACTAGGCGTTCTACAAATCAAATTCTCTTCAGTACAAGGCATAAGTATTCTCGGGTAATGTAACAAGTGTTGCATAGACTGCTACAAATAGAGTGAGTCGGTTCATCACGTTATATTCGCCATTTCGCCATGTTGCCTTGATTCTCTCAATATATATTCAGAGCCTATTGATAGATTTCCAGGCTTTCTAGGTTAATTCAGAGCAAATTGGTAATGTCTATATGCACAAAATCCATCTTCAGAAGCCGTTTGTTCGAGAGTCAAATTACTGAATTATTTTTAAAATAATAAAGTGCACTGGATAATTCGAATGAATCGGGGGTTATCCCCCAAGATTGGCTTAAATCTGCATTCATCACTCTCCCTAAAAAAAAACAGCATCCCAAAAAATGTAATAACTATCGACTGATTAGCCTTATGAGTCATGTGTTACAAATATTCTTAAATATTATATTGTACATTCAAGAATAAGGCTGAAGTGCGAGCGTGACCTGGATAATTCTCAATTTGGCTTCAGGAATGACTTTGGAGCACGAGAATCGTTATTAGCAATAAACGTGCTACTGCAGAAATGCCGAGACTAACGTAAAGACATTTTCACCTGTTTCATTGATTACGAGAAGGCATTCGATAGAGTGAAACACGTAAACCTTGTTAAGATGCTTCAGGAACGGGGTATAGATGATAAGGATATAAATACAATATTATTAAAAACCTGTACTGAAACCAAGAAGCTGTCATTAAATTGGAAAATAACAAATCAAAAGGTATATTAATTCAACGTGGAGTCCGACAGGTTGTATTTTGTCACCTGTGTTATTTAATCTGTACTCTGATATAGTTTTCAAGGAAGCACTATATAACATGAATCTGGGGGTCAAAGTGAATGTGTCAATAACATCAGGTACGCAGATGATACGGTTGTTCTGGCAGACAGTATTGACGACCTTCAAACGCTTATAGATAGAATTAATGAAGCCGGTGTGAGGCTGGGGCTGAACATGAACGTGAGTAAAACTAAGTTCACGGTGTTTGGCTGGCAGGATCACGCAGGAGCACGTCTTACATTAAACGGTGCTGATATAGAGAGAGTGAAAACATTTAAATACCTCGGAAGTATCCTAGTGGAAGACCTCGACCCAGAAACCGAAGTCAAGTGCAGAATTGAATAATCTCGTGCGGCTTTTAATAAAATGTGAAGCGTATTCTGCGATGATTACCTAAACTTGAAACTTCGACAACTGTTAGTCAAATGTTACGTTGGGTTAGTGTTACTACGAGTATATGGAGTGGAATCACTCAAAGTTGGTAGTATAAACCGACTGGAAGCATTCGAAATGTGGATACACCGGAGAATACTACGGATATCCTGGGCGGATATGGTCAGCAACACAAGGGTTCTTCAAAGAGCCAAAGTTGATAGAGAGTTGCTGACTAATATTAAAATCCGAAAGGTGTCCTATTTAGATCATGTACTTAGAGGAGATAAGTACAAATTACTGCACCTGATTATAAAAAAACCTTGCATTTAAAAAAAATTACAATTTTATACTCACCCTTTAACGTATCCAAACTACCTCAATGTGCTCTTTTGCACCCTACTTATCACTTTAATTTTGTAGCTCATAATTTATGATTACGTTACTCATTCATACTCGTGCATCGACACACCATGCATTATTCTCAATGCAAACATTTCCATCACATTTTATTATAATTTTACACTGATAATAAATGTCTTCAATTAAAATCTTTATACGACATTTGCTATTAATTGTGTTAAATTAAATATCGACACCGTGGAGTTATTTTTTGGTTTTGATTTCAGCATAAAACTATAAAAAGTGTTTTTGTATTTCTTAACAAAACAAAGTATGGGACTTAAATGAAGTTTTAAATAGTTGGATTGCTAAAAGCAATAAAACTATCTATTTTAGTAAAGAAAAGTATCTTACAAACAGTACTTTCTTCAGCGCTACGTTAAATTCCTGAAAGTTCAAAATAGTTATAAAGAACTTATACGCAGAAGGAAATCTCTAAACGCCTGTATTCATTTTTCCTCAAGAGAAACTTATTTAAAAATAAAGTTCATCTCAATCGGCTTACTTATTTTTCTATTATACAACGTGCTGCAAATATAATTGCTCTCTTAGAATATGCCACAATTTATCATTATACAGTTATAAGTCTTTCAATAAAATATATTAAAAGTCTAATAAATTCATTAGTCGTGTCGCATCTGGATTACATTTGTATTTATTCTAGTCTATCCGATTCACAAATTTCTAGATTCGAGTTTATTTTCAATACAACTGCTAGTCTGACATATTGTTGTAATAAATATTATTTTATTGAGTTTATTGGATCAAACGAAAAGTTTATTGGCTCAAATGTAGCGAACGGATCGATTTCAAACTTCGCCTTCAAGTCCCTTAATGGGATGTTTTCATTATATGTTTCGAATGTTTAAGTTAATAAAGTGGAGACTGTTCTTTATACATACCCAAATATTATAACGACTATAGCGTGATGATGACGATGATGACATTTCAAATATTTCAAAAGTTATAGGAACATCAAGTGAGATGAGGAAACTTTAACCACCCTGTACTTTTTTCCGTGGAAATTGACAGGATGTATATGAATAAACTGACTAAATTATTGGATCCCACAGGATTGCTTCCGAGTGTTTTATATTCCACGTGTCAATAAACAGATTTTCCGCCTTTTGTAGCAATCGACACGCATGAAGCGTAATGTTTTTTAAGAGGAAATATCCGGTTCGTATTTATTTGAAAATTGTATGCCATGGTATAAAAATATATTGTAGAGAAGAAAAGAGATATGTTATTTACATGGAAGTGGTTGTGGCCTGTGTCATACGAATATATTAGAATGCGAGAATTTATAAGAAGTCGCAACCGTAATGGGAATTTTAGTCCTCGATCGGTAATCTCCATTTTTTTAACCCTGAATCGTTTTAGGTGTGATTTCAATTGCAGTCACACGCCTTTTATAAGTAGAACTTTATTGATTTCCTATAATGCTCATATGAGATCCAGAGGAGTGTTCAATATATTTATTCCCGGAAGCACTAGAGAAAATCCATCAAGACTAATCCTGAGGTTGTATCATGGAAATATGGATATACGCCTGTGAAAGAGAAACCTTACGAGAGATAAGAATTAGATTGCACATGATATGAGCGTTGGTGAAAATTTGATTTATTTTCTGATGAGTTAAAAATCTGAATAAATGCGTTGGAAATATGCAAATAAATGTTATGCTCTGGAACCAGTTGCCAGCTAACATGAGACTTGCTCTATCACATAAAATACACTATGGTTTTTTAGCGGAATGCTTTACTGGTACGTCGGGATGATTATGATTGTTTTGTATTTAAAATAAAATACGTCGATTCAGGAATGCGAGAGTGAGAGTGAACAATCAATGAATAGTAAACAGCAATGAATGGTCAAGTGAATAATAATCTTTATTTGTCGATAAGTAGGTATTTATAGATGTGCGTGAATGCGCCCGCAATATATACTTTATCTCACTCCTGCGCGTGCAGAGGTGTTTGCAGACGTTGCGGATAATATAGTGGGTAGAATATTTATTGGCGAAAACGGTGAGACAACGCGATGCGTTCTCTTTCCACCGTGGAATGTAACGTAAATATTATTTGCGTGTAAACAATATTGATGTTCTGGTATGCGACCTTTGTACATGTCCGAAGGTTGGTTCGTCGGTCGTTGACCGTGCGTGTTGACAATATTTAGGGACGACGGTATTCCCTACAGTTTCGTTCAGTGACGTAGCGTGTTTCCTGATTCCTCCATTATTTTCTTCCAAAAATCTCGTCCTATCTCCCAGCCACAGGTGAAATTGTTTGAGCACCCTTGATGAGAGTTTGTTCTCTAAACGGCGCTATATAAATTATCCTTTTATTATTTTAACTTTTATTTTCATTGTATACAGCTCGAATGTTAATATTTAATTCCACAGCGGAAAAAATATATTAAATATTTTTTTGTATGGTTCTGTTGATTACTCTATGTTAATAAACCAAATTGTATTGTGATGTGTCTTAATACAATAAATAAATAAATAATATGAAAAAAATCAGAATTAGAATTCATGATTGACTCGAGATTGAATAAGTACATATAACAGTTTGTTATGGCATGTGATCAAGAAAAAACTGACCGAAGCCTGAACAGTAAACTAAGAAAAATACTTAAAATGATTATTATATTTTATAAATTTACTATTCCGAATCGTTCCAATAAGGTGGAATATTATGACGGTTTTTCCGTTGCTAGTCCCGTGGCGTGAAATAGCTTACATCTGAGGGCCAGAGATGTGGATTGCGTGTGCAGATTCAAGAAGCGCTTGAAGGTATTCGTGATTATACGAGTATAAGTACATGTTAACTAAAACAATAAACTGCACTCCATCTTAAACTATGTATTACTATCAAGTATTGGAAGATCTACAATTTTACGATTCTCTTGGTAAGTTTTAGCAAATATATGTTTTCCAAACATATGCGGAGAATATTTAATATCATGAGTGCAGCCCTTCACCTTCCTCAACCCTTATATTAAATTTATTTTATTTTTTATTATTCAATTTATCTCTTAAGTGGGTTAAATGAAGAGTTCAACGATGACCTCCGTGGCTAAGTTGGTAAGATGATTGTCTCCCAACTCGGAGGTTGCGGGTTCGATTCCGTTGCAATCGAGATTTTTTTCTAAATGGATTCCAGTCTGGTTTTCACTTAAGGCCTCTTTAACACATTTCTTGTTGGTTCAAAGATATTGCCACATGACAATAAGTCCGCCAGATTCGATTGTATACAACAAAAGTGTAATACAATACAATGCAGTCCAAACGGTGTAATGTTAAGGGTTCTTTTCTTATTATTAATACTCGTATTATGATCTCACTGATCTAGTTCGTAAGATGCTTTTCTTCCACCCGGGAGTTTCAGGTTTGATTCTCGATGTTGTCCAAAAAAAAAAGGTTCCCAGTCGCACCGGATATGTTTCGAAGTGTTTTTTAGTTCAGGTGCGGTAGTGTTACTAACATAACACATTCAATGTAGAGCCCCGACATCCGTGCCTACAGTAATGGTTATAAACCCGATGGCTCCATTACTGGTATTGAACCATTACTGGCAATATTGCCACCCAGCATTCTCTCCTATACGAAAGAAATAAATATTATTATCATAACATAACGAATATCTGTTTATTTGGTCTACCTCAAGATATACGTTTTGTGAATATTATTACATTATAACATACACCATGATACGAAAGAGGCGCTGGAGATGGTTTGATTACGTACTAAGAATGTCTCGATGTATCTGGCCAAGAATTGTGTTGTTTTATGGCCCACTAGGGAATCGACTAATCCGGAGCTCATCTTACACCATTCACGGTATTATGATTAGAAGATTAACTTAACGTGGGAAAACATGGAGTTCTGGAATAAGAACCACCCTAGATCTTAGTAGAGTTTCGTATCATCCCTATATTCTTGGTAGAATGAAGACGGGTGTTAAAAGGAGTAGACGTATTTGGCCAAATCCGTTGTCCAGTTGGTAAAACGCTTGTTTTCCAACTGGAAGCTTACGGATAGAATCATACTTCCGATTGCGCCAAAATACAGTTCGACGACGAACCCACGTAAAAAGCAACAATTTATTTATTTAAGTGTTTACATAAATTTACACGAGATAAACGGTCTACGTGTATATCAATTGTCTCACTAAACTTCTTGCCTGTTCCGAGTCATTTGGCTTACGGTTAACAATTATTAATTAATTTATTCACTTTTCAACATATCTGAAATGGTGATTCAGACATATTTAAGAGCGTGGCCAAGAGACAAAATTGTCTTCGACTGAAATCACTGGAGCAGGCAACGGATTCACAGTTCGTCTTCGCACGTGTTGGCAATACTTACCCGCACCCGCACTATCTCACGTTAAGCGCGTGCGAGTATTCCCACCAGATACATCATCTTACCAGATTGGGAATCAATTTTTTTTGGTTCCATTGGAAACCGAATCTGAAACCCTTGACCGGCAGTCAAGCGTTTTACTAACTAGGGCATAGAGATTGCCACAGTTAACAATGAAAAACGCTTTACTAACTAGGGCATAGAGATTGCCACAGTTAACAATGAAGAATGCTTTGCTAACTAGGGCATAGAGATTGCCACAGTTAACAATGAAGAACGCTTTACTAACTAGGGCATAGAGATTGCCACAGTTAACAATGAACAACGCTTTGCTAACTAGGGCATAGAGATTGCCACAGTTAACAATGAAGAACGTTTTACTAACTAGGACATAGAGATTGCCACAGGTAACAATGAAGAACACTTTATACCTATCAGTAACACCAATAAACTTTCACATAAAAAATGTTTCTATAAAAATAAAATCGTTTTAAAACCATTCACATTTTTTTTTGGAAAATAAAATAACAAAGTTCCTTGGGTCATTGTTAACACAGCTCGTCGACTTTCCTCCTGTAAATTCCCGTATTTCCGCACATTTTTGTTATTCGCAGGATAAATATGCAATTTTCGACTTGCGAATATTTAATGGGGCCAGATGGATTAAATCACGCGCGGCTCCCTTCCGACCCGGTGGAAAATCAACAAAATGAATGGTGCTTAGTGCAGTCCGCCCTGGATTATTCACATTTTAATTACAAAAAGTCCACCGCAAACTCAAAGATGAGAGGCTTTGGACTATTCACATGAGATTTCAGATCCTGTGGGAAACAGTCCTTGAGCCGTATCCTTATTAAAGGATTTGAATGAGAATGTAGAATTTTTTATTTCATTTTTCACTAATAATGAACAAGAAATTAAAAAGCTGAGTAATGTTGATTTCATTAAAATTAAATTGAAATATTTTTAATTTATGTTCGCAACTTTTGAGGCATCGGTCAAGCTTTGTACATTTAAACCAACCAGCCTTTGATTCCAGTTTAAATCAAAAGTACGGGGACTGATAAAGTTTGATAAATAATTCTTGTTAACTTGATAACTTAACTTAACTTAACGAATCCTTTACGAATAATGGTTTAAGAATTTCATCGCTTTTTAAAAACATGAGAAAAAAATATTACACAAAATGCCTAAGATATCTTCCGATGGATACGAACCCACGACCTTCTTCAATCTGGAAAGATACACTACTTCAGCATAACACTGATTTATTTTGACATGATTTCCCTATAGAAACAGCACGATTAGAAAAATTAAGCGAATTGATTTAATGTTTTTAATTATGCCTTTGTCTAATCCATACCTTCCTTTGCATGGCTTCATCCACATTCAAACATCTCTTTGTACAAATTTATCATCGTCTTTCTATCTCCTATCGGAAGTGTGTGGTCTATTCACTTTTTATTTCTTTGTTTATTTTGTATTACACCGTTATGTAATTTGTGGAATAACAATGTAATATACTGTTTAAATATTCTAATAGGGAGTTCCAAAAAGTTAAACTAAGGAATATATTCGCTCAATTCAAATATTTGTCACATTTACCAACTGATTTCTCAACGTCGATAGAGATTTAGTTCTATTAGTTCTATATCAACATACTCATCCATTCGCAGTGTCTAAACATTGGAAAATGGTTTCCTCCCCTCACAGATCGCTACTCGTACTCGTATTTGCGTAACACGTGAATTTGATATATTTTCGGTTACAAGTATTTGCAGGGTACTAATTAATGTTAATAATCTTTGATCTATATTATACTTTTCATTAACAATGTCGTCAAAGATATTTCATATAATTGAGGTAAATCAAAATATTCCTTGCCAAATGTATTTATGGTACTTATTTAATCTTAAATATACGATGTACGATATGGTGAATTTAATTATTTAACACGCCATTGTAAAAACAATCAGACGGGTTTATTTCCAGGTGACAATCTCTTCCAACCTACCGGACAAAAGTCTACAAAGGCTGTTATATGAACGCTAACAAAATATTTTATTAATTATTCCCCTTGACAAAATTCAAGATACTATACATATGTTAGTATAAATAAAAGTAAGATATCATTAATCAAATGAAAAGGAAGAAGAGGAGAGAAAAATCATGAATGAGATATATATTTTTTTTAAATAATAGATGTGACCGAAGTCATAGGTATCCTTTTACTCTCGAACACTAGGCGGAAAAATTGGCTGTGTCGTTCGAGGAGAGCATCACAGCGCGTTGTTCGAGCCGACGACCTTCCGCACGGAAGTACAGTGCGTAACCGCACGGTCAAGCATTTCTTAATTTATATTAAAGACTTAAATTATATTACAGACTTGAAATTAAGATTTTTTTGAGTCGTTTTGTTGTGTTATCAAGTGGATAATAGCTTTCAACCAACCCTACAATTGTTATATTATATAAAAGTTTTGAATTAAAAGTGGACGATTTAAATAGGTGTTTGATGTAAAGAAAAAAAAACGTACAAAAGCAAAATAATAAAAAAAAAAAATAACACAAACGATAAAAATAAAATATAACAAGTTTGGCAAAGAGAAAGATACAGAGATTGTAGATAAGACGACTGTACTCGTATTTCAGCCCGGGGGGTGCGGGATACGTTAAATACATTTTTTAAAGGATTCCAATCTATTTAATTTACACTTTTCACATTTTTCTAGTTGGTTGGAAAATATTGTCATACGGCAATAAGTTCACTATATTGGGCTGTATACAACGTAAGTGTAATGCAACACATCAAAAACTGATGAAAATTCAGGAAAAACAAGCTACGAGTATATCACTAAAGGGAAATGTAATGTTTTTTTTTTTTTGAAGTACGTCAACGATGATGCAAGACTTAAATAAGCTGATAACTGGTTCTAGAGATTAAACAGCATGGAAAGTAAAATATGACATTAGAAATGAAGAGCGGGGAACTGAAAAAAGTCAGAAAGGAAATCCCTGCAAGAGCTTAGCACGATAACGTGATCGTAGTGTCACTGAATATGAGAGGGCGGTGCGACAGTTTAGGACGTTATATACAAATGTTTAGGACGTTATATACCTATACATAGGCATTTCGACGGTTTATCACAATCAACCGGCTGAGAAACATATGATAAGGTGCGTGTTCGGGTGCTACTACACATATAGTTGCCAAGTGCGATTTGTTATTCTCCGCTTAAATTTTCCAAGTAAATTGTGATTCATTAGATTTTTGGTAATTGGCTACTCTTGAATCTGTATACGAAATTTCAATGTGTTTCAAGTCTGTCTTAATTTATTTTAGTCAATAAAAGTGTATTTTTCCTTCCTTTTACATTTGTATTTTGCTGTTGCAATAGTCATATTAATATTGCGTAATATTTCATGAATTTAGGAACTTTATGTTTTATAAACGTTCGTTTTCTCGAAATATATTTTAATTGATTTCATTGTATTCTGTCTTAAAGTATTCGAGAAATATGGGTAGCGTGTTCAGCTTTATAAACTACTTGAAGACAATCGTTTTTGGGATTCTCATTCAAATTTACGATTGTATATGCACACATACACTACACTCCATATAAAGCCGAATGTGTTACCATCACATACTATATTTGAAGATTTACAAAGGTTCATTTGTAGTTTGTCTTCCCTTTGAAAGTTTTCTACGGTTGTCTTACCAATTGTTGTTTCTAAACATATGCAGAGACGGGTAAGTTCATAATCTAATGACCGCAGCTACCACCTTCCTATCCTCAAACTCCATTATTGTGCAATATTTTTATTATATAAATTGAAGTTACTCAGAATCTCGAATTAAAAGGCCATTCATTGATAAGCACTTTAAACGCCCTCTTGACGGCGCCATATAAATAATATTTTTATAAAATATTCTGTAGCCGTTGAAGTTTGTTCAGCTGTTCCTCCGTAATGTCTAGATGACACACGTCTGCAAAGTCTGTAATTTGTTAAAGCAGAGACTTAATAAATAGCGTGTTGTGGGTAAATATTAAAGAAACATATTTATATATTGCGAGATGAGTTGAAATCATGGTTTAAGATCTTCAATTTTACTACATCTGCAATGTATATATTTTCTGAGGTATTATAACAAATATGTTTTATCTTTTTATCTCGATAGACTAATGTTCTTTGTTAATACTCTTTAATTACCCAAGATATCTAACACCCGTGGCAAAGATGGTCAAACGATTTCCATCTTACCGAGAATTTCGAGTTCAATTGGTCATCAATTAAATTATTTTTAATATTGTGTGTACATAGTACATCTGGCAGTTTGACACATTGCTGTATAGCCATTTATTCCAATCAACCAGATTTTTTGTAAAGTTGAGTTATTTTAATGTGTCAGATTTTACAAGAAGAATACTTTATGGAAATTCAAGTATAAAAAAAATACGAATCACCAACAAAATACTAATATAAACAAGTCGACGGCCATAGTCTAGCGATTAACATCCGCGCTATGCAAGCAGGTGCTCTAGGTTCGATTCCTGGCTGATTAACTTCCAAACTGGTTTTACTCTCAGATCATTTTATATCAAATTTTATGTTTTCTATAGCTAATATGCTGCTTATCATAAAGCATCATTATGATGATAAGCAACAAAAAAATAGCGTTACATACAATTGCCTACAATTGCCAACGAAAGACTACAGCAGATGAATCTTGCCAAGCATCTTGTAAGTTTAATCTCCTTGACAATGGACAATATAACAGCATACACACAATACACCAAAACACGTGCAGGTGGTTTTCATCCATAGGATGACTGACAATCATGTTCGATCATGAGGGATAGGCTAGCGATAGCAATAATTGGATATCGTTGATAATAAACGGCTTAATAAAAAAGAACATTGGAAAGAAAGTCGTTTAAGGAAGATAAACAAAGAAAAATTAGAATTGTATTATGAGTACAATATGAGGGTGGATCAAATATAAACGAAACTTTTGTTTTAGAGCGCGTAATTTTAAAAGGAGCGCGTGGCCGTCTCGAAGAGTGTTGGGTGGAGATATCAAGAGGGCGGAGAGTGGTCGGCCGGCTTCGGTAGATTCCGTTATTGGTATGGCACACGACGTCTAAGAAAGAGGTGCATCCGTCGATTGCGCAACGCATATTAATCAAGTTTGTCGCTCGTGAAGACGTAAAACCGACCAAAATTTTACGGAGACTGATGGCACGATTTGGGGATCAAACACTGTCAAAGCCCCGTGTGTTTGCCTGGCATAAGAAGTTCATAAAAGGCCATGAAGGGATCGAAAACGAGAGCCATGATTGTCGCCCATGGACCAACATTACCGAACAGAACATTAACGCCATTCGTAATCTTCTGGAAAGCCAAGACTAGGTTGTCAGCTGGTAAGGGGCTAGCGACCATTTTTTAAGACCGGCATTTCGCACATTTATTTTTTGTACGATTGTCACACCATCAACGCGGCGTGATACTGTGAGTGAAGTTTAACTTGCTTATCGATGCAAAAGACGTGACCAACCGATACGAGAAGTGATTCTACTACATGACAACGCGAGTCTCCATACTGCAGCTATAACATGCAAACAATTGGATAAAATGAGTAGGACATGACTTGAACACCCTCCCTATAGTTCTGATCTAACGCCCTGTGACTTTCATATCTTTGGGCTACTGAAAGAAGCTCTGGGAGGCCAACGATTCAACGATGAAAATGGAGTAGAGGGGTTTGTGCGCAATTGGCTGCTGACACAACCCACTTCTCTTTACGATGACGGGATAAAAAAACTACTAATCAGCTGGAAAAATGCATTGTTTAAGCAGGAGATTATGTAGAAAATTGAAATATACTTGGTCTTTTTTTCTGCAAATAAAAAAAATTAAAACAAAAAGTCTCGTTTTTATTTGATCCACCCTCGTAATATTTGTGCCATTCTCTCTTGAGCATGATTAACGATATTGTGTGTCTGATATCTTGTGGAAATTCGTTCGACAGTCCACAATGATAATTCCAAAATGAACGGATATAATAATTTTTTTAAGTAGGATGAAGTAAACAGCTTTAAGATTATTTTGTGGATATATGGAGAGAATGAATGGCAAGAGAAAAAGAAGTTTACAAATCAAAAGTATGTGGTATTCATAGAAGAGGTTGATCGAGGAAAACGTGGCTGGATCAAGTGGATCAGATTTAAGAGGAGGTAAAGTGAGATAATAGAAGATTGTGGGTGACGAGACGTATAAATGTGGAGGGGAAAATTGAGTACTTAGAAAGGAATGTTTGGAGATATATTCTCTCTACCTACCCCACAACGGACACGACGTGATGTATGTGGAATTTTTTAATTCATCCCTCTATGACGATAACGTAAACTTCCTCATTGGAATACGCAAACTAAAAATTCTTAATCATTATGGCTTTATTTTTGTGGAATACCATATTTGGTAATAAATAACTTTGGTTACCAATTACTTACATTAATCCTCGCGACACGTGTTGTTCACTCCTATCTCGAGACTCTCTTTAGATTGAATGAGCCGAAGAGAGCCTCAAGATAGAAGGTAGAAATACCTGTCACGAAGATTAATGTAATTAAATGTAATTAGTGAGTTGAAAAATACTTTGTTTCTATCATCTATTACACTTAACCACCACGACGAGTGTTAATACCTCCTACATCGACGTGTTCTTCAGGTGGATTAATATCGGTTTGATAGTGTTTTTATCGCAACTCCAAGTTGATGACCTATGACCAAACATACTTTATTCGACCATAAAGAATTCTAACAAAGATTTTTTGAAGTTTGACACTTATATTTCATTTTTTTTTCAATACAATTTGAAAAACACTTCAAAACAGCGGAAAATAAATTCTAAGAATAATTGTTATCACTCAAATGGAGTGTTAAAAATGCCATCACGAAGGTTTTTTTTTACTAGGATAAAAATCAATCTTGTTAATTGAAAGCTACATACATATGTTAGAAAAAAATGTAGATTTTTTTCGCGCTCGACGTTAACCGTTTTCAAATAAATTCGAGTTGTATGTTTGCCATGGAAAAAACGTGGCGCCTCATGTATGTCGATTAACAAAAAGAGCGGGAAAAGTCCAAATTGACACGTTGAATATAAAACATCTCTTTGGTTTATGGATGATCGTGTATTTTTCATGTGGAAATATTTTACCCCTATGTAGAAAAAGGCACAATAGTCCGTACTTTTTACATTTTTCCATCCTTTTATTTCTACATTTGAGAAAAATGACATACCTTAATAGTTGTTTTATTCGAATAAACGTTCATGAGACCTTTATTTCAACAATATAAAAAATAACATAGACATCAATAAGTTAGAAAAATTGATCCAACAAATCATCACAATATATTTGCGGAAATCCTAGTCAAAAAATATTGTCTTCAAAACCTATTTATATGGGTTCAAGAAAAGTTTGAATAGGTCTATTAAGTATCCATACTGACTGCCATCCTAAGCAGACTTACGATTGACGAATCGAAGGAATAGTTGGTTGCTTGATGACTACTACAATAGATAAATTGATATAGTGTGGGCTTGAAGGAAGATCGCGAATGGACTATTTTAACAGGTTCTGACAGTCACATCAATATTTGGCATATTTTGATTGTATAAATAAGTTCATTAACTTCATTTTGTTAGACAATGTTGTCAAAAAAACTTCATCAAGTTTTCATAGCTCAATTCCTCGAAATTTAATCGTTTCTAAACGTAATAAATCGACACTTTTACCCCTCTTATACATTTAAGTGCACAACATTGTAGTTGTAATCAACCATTATTTTAAGAAATGACATATGGAGATTCGTCGTTGGATCAACCCCATTGAAATATCTAGAAAGTCTCAATACGAATACCAGCGTGAAGAATTCCCTAGAGGCAATGCTTGTCACATGTGGTGCAAACGTATGAGATCAAAGGTTTTTTTAGTATTTGGTAAGTGAAGTTAATGATGAGTTACCTTTTCTGGTAACACGAATAACCTGTACAATTTATAGCCTATGTATTTCAAACAATGAGCCCTTCATGCATTTAAAGAATTAAAATTGCATTATTTTAAACTTTGTAACCTTCTATCTGATAAGTTGCAAAGATAGCCTGTATAGTTATAATCCTGTCAGAATATACCTTGTGTGCAAACTGTTAAGCAAAGTTTAATAAGTAATTTATTTAAGGATGATTGTACGTGGTGCTGAGCATTCTAGATTTAAGGATGATTGTACGTGGTGTGGTACTGAGCATTCTAGATTTAAGGATGATTGTACGTGGTGTGGTACTGAACATTCTAGATTTAAGGATGATTGTACGTGGTGTGGTGCTGAGCATTCTGGATTTAAGGTTGATTGTACGGGGTGCTGAGCATTCTAGATTTAAGAGTGATTATACGTGGTGTGGTGCTGAGCATTATACATAGAATCGTTGATTATTTCTTAAGATACGCAGTTTTATCAAGGAATGAATTGCAATTGAAACCAATCATTCATTGAGAAATGTTAATTAAATTAATAGTTTTTGAAGATTCATAAAAATAATTAAAAACTTTATGTATATAGCATATATACAATATATGAAATTTGTTATTACGGAATGGGACCATTTCAACACAGGCTTTGTCTAAGGGTTCTCCATTCCACAAAAATAGGGTTTTAGCATAGTTATGCACTTTTACTCTATGGTTCACATTTCCACATATACAATGTGAATTCCAAATGCAGTGGACAAAATTCCTGCTATAGCACATGTTACTTCATATTTATTATTTTGCGACATAATAGTATATTATCATACATCTTTTTTTAAATGTCTATGAAATTTTTTTCTATTTAAATTTCTTATAATCAATTAACTGGTTATCTCTATATATGCACAAAAATCCCACTTTAAAAATAATAATTGAAATATTTACGATGAAATAATGCACACCTTATTAGTAAAATTCTCTCTCTCTCTGTGGTTGCAGTCCTAAGACTGGTTTGCAGCAATTTCAACTCTTCTCCTCCATATTTCCCTGTCCTGTGCGGCTCTTTTTAAATCTGTATATGTTGAGCAGCGCACGTCCACCAACAGGTCCTCCAGGTACTCTCGGCGTGGGCGTCCCCTAGAGTTTGTCCCCTCGGTCATACCCTCCATTATGGCATGCAAAAGACCCTCTTGTCGTATTATATGACCGATCCATCTTGCACGCCTTTCGGACAAGATCCTGAGCAGGTGCCTTCCTCCTTCGATTCGTTGGAGAACCTCTTCATTCGTGATGTGGTCTCTCCAGAAAATTCCTAATAGTCTTCTATAGGACCACATCTCAAAAGCCTCTAGTCTCCGTCTATCTCTTTCGGATAGGCACCATGTCTCGCAGTAAAATTATTAAGTTATAAATCAAATTAAACTATTAAGGGATGGTAGAGAAAGACCAACAAAACTGTGGTTGGATCAAGTGTATGATATTTTGAAAGAAGGATATGTAAAAAAGTTTTAAAAATCTTAGGAATTGTATGAGAATTTGTGTGAATGTAGAAAAGTTGAAAAATGTTGTGATAGAAAAGTCTAATGTTTTTCTCATGTATACCTACCCCGATAGTGAGTGGCATGATGGTTTGTAACATATTATTGTTTTATATAATTTTAATTGAAAATGTAATTATTGATTTATTATAAATATATAAATCGTTTTATTTAACTGTAGTTGTACCGGACAGGTACAAAGACTGTATATAGGTGGATGGTTGCTGCACAATGCTCGGAGAATTCAGATCGCCGATCGTCCGATACAGTAGTATTATTTTTTCTTCTCTGGCCTGCGACGTGACGGTTTCTGTCAGACAAAATATGGCTTATCTAGGTAAAAGCTTGGAGCATGTCTGGTCTAAGCTGACAGTTTATTATAATTAAATAAAAAAAGTGCTGAAAGGAAAACCCATGATGCCAGCTTGCTTATTAAAATTAAGATCCCATGTGCCAACAAAATTTAACAAAATTTAACGTCTAACAGTTCAGAATTTGAACAAAGAGTTCATCCCGAAGATGAAACCTATCGGCTTTAAGCCCGTAAAACATACATATCATCACGCCGTGTGCTTTGCAGGCAAGGCAGAAAGAACAGATCTTCAAATATTTATATTTAAATAAACAACATTCGCCTTCTCCGCATTCATACATCTCATCATGCACAATATTCTGTTCTTTATACCTTTCAATTTAATATACTCTTTCAAAATCTTATCCATTTGGTCGGGCAACGTTTTCCTCGGTCTACCTTTTTCCACGTACACCTAACACTTGTGACTTGTATACTCACTTAGTCGTAATTTCATCATTCATTCTCTCCACATGTCCAAACCATCTTAAAAATCCTTTCTTCATCTTACTTAAAACATCCATTTTATCCATTTATGGTGCCTTTATTCCGCATTTTTTCAAACCGTTAAGACCTGTTATTATTAATTATTTGTGAAACATACAAGAGTTATTCAAATAAAAATGTCCCAACAAACTGAAACTATAAGTTTTGAGAAAATAGTGTAATGCACGAGTGTACCGCTTCAATCTTACCCAACATATTTATATGACATCGTTTATTCGAGGAAGCGCCACGCCATTATGAGAGTTGTGCCTCGCCATATACGAGTATACCATGCAATTCAAATAGATATTTATTTGACAAACGAGTGTGTAGACATCAGACAAGACGCTACTCGAGTCACACTTTCTGTCTTCAATATTAAACACATTTGAAGGACTTGCCCAAACTATGAATACATCATTTAAATTTATGTCCAAGTTATAAATCGAAAACTTGGCTGTTCCATTATTTTCGGGTATTCAGATAAAGAAAATCGGTTATGAAAGTTTTTTCTTTTGCAAATTCGACAGCAGTCCCGAGAATTTATTAAAAGAATCCATAACTCGTAACTTTGCCATCCATTTAGAAAAGTTATAACTTCTGTCTTGTAACATTTGCAGGATATTCCAGGACGAAACCAAGGACTTATGATCAAGTTTTGCGTTTCACGTGGCTATTTTTTTATCACGAAATACGAGTACGCCAAGACTTTCACAACTAGCTCCCGTATCCCCAAATAATTAAAAGAACGCTAATCCCCGACAAAATTGAATTTACTTGAATATATATTTTCAGAGGCAAGTGTTTTGATTTTAGCTCGTACATTCAATAAGGAAATCTTCGTTATAACTCCTTATAAATATAAGAACTATTGTAAACCTGACCCCATCATCACTCTACATGTAACGTCAAAAAACAGGGATGCCCTAAAACTCCTCCATCCAAATCGATCCACAGCCCGGCACTCCAGGTTCTCTCACGTTAGACCGAGACTCGGAATTTACGTACAGAAATATTACCTAGGGTATGGTGAAAGTATGAGGGTTTGATTCGTCGAGTCCCTTGCGAACGATAAAACAGCGCAACTCTTGCCTAAGTACCAGATGGAACCCTCAATACGTGACCCAACTAATCCCTGTTCATGAAGGTTAAAGACTCCGGCTGTGTTTGAAGATGAACCTTCTCTTTTTTCTCGTCGTCAAAACACCTGGCATCCGCTATCTTCTAAAAGTATATGTTCTCAAAACTGAAAAGTATAAATAACATACCATCTCACTTTGTCTTCAAACTAAGCACTGAGGAGTTCCATTTGGCTTACATATTGTTAAATTTACTACATACATAACTGTCATTTTTTGAAAACCTTGCGTTTTCATTGGCGAAGCCTTCCGTGGCTTGGTTGACAAGACGCCTCTTTTTTGACCCGGAAGTTGCGAGTTTGAATCCCGCTGGAACCCTGATAAAAAAAGAAAAGTTTTTCAGTCACGCTTTCACTAGAGGCCTCATACACAAATTTCTGATTAATTCGAAGAAATTGCTGCACTCCACTCCCCACAATGTTAAACTGTATACAATCAAAGTGTTATACGTGATTCGTTCGGGCGCTGCTATAGTGTCACATGTGATTTGTTTAAATATTATGAGTTCGAGAGCCTTTGAGGAGAGTTTGCTCTCTAAACGACGGTCTATAAAATTTTCTTTTGAATTGAATTTCACCAAATAATAAAATTAATTTTGCTTAACAATTTACGTGAAGCAAAAATAAAGTAAGTTTTTATTAGGTTATTAGGACTTGATCGCTTCAGACTAATTTTGTAAATATGAATTACACAATTAAGTTTTGAGAAATATGAATATTTATAAATTAATCATGTTTTATATTTTTTCAATCTTTATAATAGGCTTGAATACTCGAACTTATCAACATTTGTCGATGACCTACTTAATCTGGTTTGTAAGACAATTATCTTCCTGCCCTTGGGCTTTGGGCGTTCAATTCCCTTTGTATCCAGATTTTAAATAGATGCGGGCTGGTTTTCACTAAAGCCTTCTAAACCATATTTCTAATTGTTTAGAAGAGATTTTTACATGTTAATAATGCAGCCAACGTGTACTGAATACAATGAAATTGTAATACAATACGTCGTATTGCAATTCTTCCTGGTTATCCTCTCAATTATCAAGATCGTAATCATCAAAATTATTAAACTCCTTTATTCAATACAAGCGATCTTTAGCGGGATGCTTTATTGATACGTCGTGATGATTATGATTGTTTTGTATTTAAAATAAAATACGTCGATTCAGGAATGTGGAAAGTGAGAGTGAACAATCAATGAATAGTAAACAGCAATGAATGGTCAAGTGAATAATAATCTTTATTTGTCGATAAGTAGGTATTTATAGATGTGCGTGAATGCGCCCGCAATATATACTTTATCTCACTCCTGCGCGTGCAGAGGCGTTTGCAGAAGTTGCGAACAATATAGTGGGTAGAATATTTATCGGCGAAACGGTGAGACAACGCGATGCGTTCTCTTTCTACCGTGGAATGCAACGTAAATATTATTTTCGTGTAAACAATATTAGTGTTCTGGTATGCGAACTTTGGACATATCCAAAGTTCGTTTCGTCGGTCGTTGACCGTGTATGTTGACAATATTTAGGGACGACGGTATTCCCTACAGATCTTTAGCTATATGTAGCGCCTCCATAAACGACTACTCTGGAGTTTTTTTTTACTTGGCCACTCGCATAATGGCACAGGTTTAGCCAGCATCGATCGCGCAAGGGTCGCTCTCAACAACGAAACGTATATTATGTTTTAACCCTCCAAAGTATATATTTAAACCCTCCTTGAAAACAGCATGTGTTAATTTTTTCCAAAGGACTTGCTTTTCCTGTAAACACTAGTGTGATAAATTCGAGGTTTCCGAGCAAGTCACCCTTGTTTTTTTTTCCTTTAACCCAACCACAGTGACATCTCTCTACCTTTACCTTGTCAGAACACAATTTCCTCTCATAAGTCCAACCCCTCTGGCAGAAGAGCAGGATCTGCTGGCAGTGTCAGCCTGAGGTTTGAAGGAGGACCTCCTAATCATTTTATAACTGAAAATTTCTGGACCTGGTTTTAGAAATTTAACGGTCAAGTTACGACAGGGTAACGAGAAACCACTGTCTATATTCCCAAGATAATCAAATCAATTGTACAATAGTTTTGTTCAAATACTTAAGGGCAAATTTTCTTTATCACCAAACTACTTGTTTCCTCCGCTAAAAAATACTTTGCGATGGTATGACGTACGTCGCGTACTGTAACAAAAGTTGTCGGACATAATATTTATCTCACTTACGTTCCATCCCTTTGTGTAGGCATTGCGTATCAAGGAAATGGTAGATGTTTTTATACAAAACTTAATGTATTTCTCCGAGGGGGGTAGAAAATAATAAAAACATCCCTCCATGTGATTTATGGCACATTGACAAAAAGTAACTATACTATTTGATATTACACACTCTGTCGAAAATAATATATCTTCATTTTTATTTTTTCGTCCCTTTGTCGATTGAGTGCCATATCGTGATATAATTGTATTCCTTGGTATACAATATATCGGAAATGTTCTCAGTAAATATTACTGCTTTTCTTCGCAATATAGTTTTCATTGCTTTTAAGTATTCAAGCCTGCAGACATTTAACTTATTAAAAGTTAAAAAAAATGCTTAAAACAGTTTAATGTTGTAATTCATAAAAAGTGAAAATGCAACAATTGGATAACTCCATGTATAGTTTAGTGGATATTATTAATATGTGTTGTTGAATTGAGGAGGGTTGTTCTCCGGCATTTTCGTTATCTTAGATCTTGACTGGGAGACTCGTTATTTAATTTAATAAATTAATAGATTTCGATGGATTGCATATATGAATATTGTTTTCTTTCAGTGTTGTTAAGGCTGTTGATTTATTTAAATTATTGCTATTTATATTTTGTTAAGTTTATGGTTTGTACATTTTTAATAAATGAAAAATAATCTCACGTTCAATGTTAATAGTTTATATGTACCGAAGACTCGGCTGAGTATTGAAATTAGGCTGTATTAACGGAAATTTGAGTAAATTAGCGAGTAATCTGGGGATTGAATTACTAAGGAGAGTGGATTGATCTATTCTACTCGGCCGATCGGCTTACTCCATTCTTTGGAGCACTCTTCTTGCCGCTACACTAATCGCTACAACATCTGAACTTAGTGACTAATTCATTAGTAAGCACATATTCAATACATTCATTAGATTGGGAGTATGAGGATAAGAATAAATTTACATTTATTTAATAATATCCTCAAATTTCCAATTTGTTATTTACATCTTTTAAAATCAGAAAACATACCTGGATAATACGACTAAAACAATTGAATTAATTACATTACAAACTTCCTCCCTTATGAAGGTTGTAGCTATTTTAAACGTCTTTGTTATCCTCACATACTATAGTTACAAGGTTCACACGAAATATGTTTCCGTTCCTATAAAAACCCGTCTTAACTAAGTAGAACTCTAAATTATAATATTTAATAATAAAGATACAGAGGAACATTAGTAATTCGATACAATCAATACCGTAAGCGCTGTCTAGCCAATAACATTCGTTAAGATTTTACAAACCATATTATATCATAAATAAAAATCATAATTTAACGAAAAATTATTAATAAAAACAAATTTAGAAACGTAAGAAATACATAATCCCATAAGTGAAAATTGAATAGTGATAAATCATCAAATAAAGCTGTCATTGAAACAATTCTGTTGGGTCAATAGACTAGACACATTTCCAATGAACCATGACACTAGTTGGACTAAAGCATTGTTCTCGTAACAAACCGGTAATCCACCAGAAGAGTCTTGAGATAGGAGGAAGGAATGAACCATGACACTAGTTGGACTAAAGCATTGTTCTCGTAACAAACCGGTAATCCACCAGAAGAGTCTTGAGATAGGAGGAAGGAATGAACCATGACACTAGTTGGACTAAAGCATTGTTCTCGTAACAAACCGGTAATCCACCAGAAGAGTCTTGAGAAAGGAGGAAGGAATGAACCATGACACTAGTTGGACTAAAGCATTGTTCTCGTAACAAACCGGTAATCCACTAGAAGAGTCTTGAGATAGGAGGAAGGAACACGCGTGACAGCGATTCATGTAACTAGTAGAAAAACAAAGGAATTTCTTATTAAATATCTTTCATTTATCCCCTTTGAGATAATTTTCGCACCCGCAAAATATTGTTTACACTTCATCATTTAACGTAACAAATAAAAAATGGGTTGTAGACTTTTAATACTATCAGAGCTTACTTGGTAATATGGATACTATATGATATAGATAAATAATACTCAATGAAACTTCTCACTAATGATATGTACAAAATTTTCAATCAAGATTTGGAAGATAAGTGTGGGTAAATAAACAAGGGTGTTTTGTATATCGACATTTAAGGGATCACGTTGACTAGGGTTGAGTTTTATTGATAATAACTTTTTTATTTGTGCTTATGGTTTATTTATTTATTTGGCACTTGATTGCACAAAGGTACGATCAGTGGAATTTCTGTTCAACAACTGTCTCTTCCAATCAATCAGACAGGACATACATGCTATTTTTTGGTTAAGAGTTCTCAATGTTTTTCAGTTAGTCGTTTTCCTTCTTCCGTGACGTCGGACCTTAAATCCGTCATCGCTACTATTTTTTTGACACTCAGATGTATCGTCACCGGAAGAGTCTCTTAGGGCAGTTCCTTCTTTGTCGCGACGTAACGTTGCGCTTATAACATAAAAATACATAATAATTCGATCTGTTAGTATAAATCACGCTTGATGTGAACTTATCTTCTCCCCCAAAATCGTGTAATTCGAGGTGGAGTCGAATTGAACTCAGTTTTTTTTCCGTTACTTACTAACAGCAAAAAATACATTTACAAAAGTCAGAAAAAAAATGTATAATTTAATAGAAAGAATATAGAAATAAAACATATACCCGTACATAAAATATTGTAATATTTTTCAATAATATCAATGACGTGGAGATGGGAGGGATAAGCAAAGGTAACGAGAATGGGAAACAGGGAAGACCTCCTATGTCATTTAATACAGATATAATGATTTCAAGCTTTACAGCAGTCAGAGACTGGTTCGAGAGTCTAACGGCATGGATGATAAAGGATGGGGTAAAAAAGGAAAAACGATGTACTTAAAATACCAAGAGGTAATTTGTGCTTGAATAGAGCGCAAGCGGATATATGCTGAAAATTTTCGTGTTGTTGTTTCTAAATAATTTTTCATATAATTTCATATAATATTTTTTACATGTGTTGATTTTTTAACAAAACTCTATTAAAAATCGCAACAATATGGTGTTAAGTGCTTCTGCAGTAATCAAGAAGCTTTCACATTAAATTGTATTCCTCACTTCAGTTGAAATAAGTATCTTTACTGAACAACGTGACGTGAATCGTGTTTAAAAGCCCATAAAAAATAATTTAAATCTCTAACGAAGCACACTGTAGAACTATTGATCACAGTCCAACCTTGTTTTGCGAATTAAAAAAATATCCTCATTATTGAACTGGTTTTTCACTATCAAATTATACCCTTATCTCAATCGATTTTTTTCAAACGTGCATAAAATGTAGGTACTATGATTAAGAAAAATAAACTAAAAAATTTAAGGCATATTTCGTCCTAATAAGCATAAAAATGTAAAGACGAATATAAAAAAATTATCCTACTTCACTCGTTTTGAAACACGTGTTTTTTACTATAAAATACACATTATTTTTGTTCGTTATTTGGCATAAACCGGTCGTTGTCGGTTTCTGCTGCATCACCGCTGATATCCACTTACTCGATATTTGACTTACTCTTCCGCCTCTATCAATTACCAGCTTCTGTTTTTGTTCCTGTTTTTTTTTAATATTTTCCCTACCGTAATCTGCAAAAATATCTCAGTAACTGTCTAGGTTCCCGGCCTGGGTTTTTATATAAACATAAATTTTGTACTAACAAACATACGTACTTAGTTTTTTTTTCTAATTTAGTCTCTAGTATTCACCAAAGTACTGTAGAGAGTGGAAATACGGATAATGAAATAAAAGTAAACATGATACTCGTATATGCCTTCAAAATGTGCTGTAAAAGGTGGATGTTCTATATTTTATGGGCTATAAGACGTACCAACGTCGATATCATCTAAGAATTAGTCCATAGACTTTCGACAATATGCAAAGTAAGAATCCTTAAGTTGTTTGGGCATGTTGCTAGAAATAATGATTAAAGTTTCGAGAAGCTTGTGATAACTGCGACTACTAAGGTAAGACAAACAAGGTGTAAGTGTCCGATGAGATGGATTTAAAAAATGAATAAGCAGGAAACTATTTTAAGTGCTGCATTCAACTTGGCCCAAGATCGAAATGGAGATAGGTCGAGTTTGAGACAAAGCGAAAATCCCGATGAGACATTCAGCACGCAATGAAAAATAATATTAGTTTTCTCATTTTTTTTTTATTTCAAAATAAACTCTGATGTCCGTATAGAGGTAGGAGTAGTATGACTGTATTCAAGTCAGAGGCGCGGTTCTTCAATCGTTGCAGCCGGCAAGAGAGCAGTGTGCTCCACCATTAATACAAGTGCTGGGTATAAAAGATGAATCGTCTTTGTAAACGTCGCAATCCATTGTCAAGAGTTTGTAAGAAAACGTAAATAAAGCTTAGTGCACATTATAGAGCAAAGGACTACTTGGATTGCCTTCTAAATATAATATTTCAATAACGTTGAAAACTCTTTCAATATATCGGAAGACATTTATTGTGAAGTAACATAAGTGGGGAATTTGTCCAATACTTGTTTGATTTTCTAAGATAAGTGCTGTCAAGATAAAAAAATAAGGTTTTTTTTGTATTATTTATATATGAACTATTCAAATAAACTAGGATCACTAAAAAGGACAATTTAAAAACACATAACGTTGCTTACAAATTTTAAAAGTTGTTCGAATAAGTTGTTTAAACTGTTTGGGAAATCTAAAGCATTTTTTTAATATATTTTAAAACCATCATTATCTAGTAGTTAAGCTCATGATTGAGCATCGTGACACCTTCGATGACTCCTCTCCATCTATCCCTGAACTCCACGGTTTGAAGAGCAGTTGTTAAGGGTTGTCGTGCTGCGTCTCTCACTTGATCAGTCCAACGCATAAGGATTATATCTCTTGTGCGTCGTCCTTCTACACATCTAGTGACCTACACATCTTCAAACTCTCTCCTTGGTCACAAGCAATGTGTTCAAAGAATTGGAAACTCGTCGTAGGCATATTGTCGACGGTATGTCGGTGATTCTCAGTTCCATGAGAATGGAAGTATCAGATCACTTTGCCGTTCATAGAATTAGTATTATAAAAAAACACTACCCAAAATTGATATCATTAGATGTGAACAAAAACAATAGTTTTTTTAAATATAATATAAACAATCCAGAAAATTCCTGCGTAAAATAATTGAATCAAAGATAAATTATTAAAAAAATGTTTGTTCGCTTTTTCGATACTTAAAAACATTAAAGATTCTTGTTTCAGGAAATTCACTGGATGTTCAGTTTTCGTAGAAATTAATTTGTTTTTTATTTTTTTATTTTTTCTGAAGAATATGGCAACTCATTAAAAAAATATGATGTTTAATTATTATAACAATAGGCAACTAGTTACCTTGATTATTAAATACTTTATTGAGCTGCGTTTTTTTACTATTACGGTGAATTTATTACAAGTGACAATCTCTTCCAACCAACCATATAATGTTTAACAAAGTTTTGAGTTAAAGGTGAAAGATTTTTATTCTCGGTGTCGAGAAAATCAAATATGTAATTCTAATATATTATGTACAAAAAAAAAGGATTTACAATAAAAATAAATAAATACAAATTAAATTAGGTTATCGGTGGCCAGAACGGGGCAGGGTGATAGAAAACGAATGAAAACACGTTGTCACTGAAAAGAAATGGAAGGTTTTTAATTCGCCTTTTGAAACACGTCAACGGTAGTGCAAGTGTAATATGTACCTTAATATCATCTTAGTACCTTAATATAATAGTACCTTAATATAATATGTACCTTAATATCATCTTAATACCTTAATATAATAGTACCTTAATATAATATGTGCCTTTATATCAATTCATAAAACAACCTTCTGACCCTATTACAATTCCTGAACTACTGTCAAACATAAAAGTTATTGATCTTTACACCACATTTTATGAGAAATATAATTCCATTTCACAAAGAAGACTAGTATTTTCTTCTTTAGCGCAAAGCATGCACGGCTTATACTTTCGACTTTTATAAAAAGGAAAAATTTATAGTGAAGTTTCTCAAAGAACATGCATAAACTAAGCAAAATAACTGCAGTTCATTTCCTTTGTGTGCAGCCATTAAAAAAGATAAGATATATCCTTTTCTAAGGATAAAAGAACAATTTAATGACTTCCTTGTTCCCGTCTTATATTTTAAATTGACTTATTCCTCGCCAAAATATGTTTATAAAGATTAATTTATAACTTTTGATTTTTTAAATTTGAGAGTTTGCCGACCAAGAAGTTATATTAAACCTCTTCAGACCTGAATTAAGGTTTTAAAAACATATTCTTGCTCGTGAGTGTATTGTTTACACTACATGCAACATTGTGTCGTACTAGTTTAGATAGATGGCGCCCGAAACATTCAAAGCCGATAATACAGTATCCTGCACTTCATTTGTTATCATTGGGTACAGAAATATACCACAACATTTTTTACAAAGTATGAATTTGAGTCCATTATAATGGACGCCAGGTCTGAAGACGTTCAAATAGGTGTGTGTATGGTTGACAAAACAGTAATAATCTTTTTATGAACATTTGTTATAAAAGTAAGAAAACTATTGAATTACACAGGTAGTCAAATTATATAATTACATTTTTTTTAATATGATTTTTTATATTGACTTATAATTGCATCGTTTACTTTGATGTAGTGGTTGAAATCATCCTGTTGTGGGTGTGTTGCCTATTAAAAAATGTTTTATGAAATATACTATAAGACCACATATAACTGTGCAATTTTTTGTATTTTTTCTATCACCCACAATTCAATATAAACAATTGATTTTGGTTTTAACATAAAGATGAACTGAAGAGAAAAGAAATAATATATTATCATTCAATGTCGGATCTAGTTGACATACTGCTGAGGTCTAATCTTAGCGGTGGGCGTGGCCGGCGTGGTATCTGTTCATATACCCTCTATCTTATTCAGGCCATAAACTTTTGGACCTTAGTAATATTTATGTTATATATACGCACCTTGCGGTTTTATTGTCATTTGGGGATATTTTCCAATCAACAATGAAGACGTTCAATAAACGCTTCTGAAAACCAGACTGGAAGAATTTATTTTCATAATCATTTAGTACAAGTATCATACAAATGAAAAAATCAAAATATAAGTAACATTCACGTCAGACATATTTCAAACAATTTCTCTGCTATAGCCAAATAAACATTTTTATATACAGATACTCTAAAAATAAAATGAGCATATTGCTAGGAAATGACAATAAGAGAGGCAGATGATATCACAGAATTACGAAGTAAAAAATGAATTTGGGTTTATGGCGCTCACAGCTCCCTGATTACCTCCAAGATAATTTGAGGCCCGAAGAATTCCCAGCCACTATCACGAATGTCATTAACCCTCCAAGAGCTTATATCTTTTTACACATTTCACAATAATTATTTGAATAGCGATATGAGAACATTTCAAAGTTATTTCATGACATCTGAAATCTGTTAAAAATATTAAGTGTTTGTTTAATCTGTTCACCGCGTTCAAAATCAAATTCCACGAATCCTGTGCGCGGCACAATTTCAGCGTTTTTAAATTTCTAAGTTTAAACACATATTTTGTTTAGAACCACTGATATTTGATTACAACACCAAGTAAACATGACACTTAAGTAATTTTCTGATAATAAATAATAGTCATTACTCTTAAGGAGACTCATTAAATAAAGGAGATAAACTTAACATTACGTAAAATAAACAAAGGAATGCTACGATCAAATCAATGCTTCATGACACTCACCCAATCAAATGCATATAGCACTAGTAATGTTTATTTACGTAAGAGAGACTTAGTAATGTTTATTTACGTAAGAGAGACTCATCGCAGGACTCGATCCGCGCGACAAGTCGTTAATGCTGGAAATATTGAGAAACCAAAAAAATTCGGCGCTCTGTTTATTCAACAATATCTCATAAACTAATATATTATTTGACAAGGTTTTCAGAGATATCGCTAGAATAAAGATTATTTTAAATTTTAGTTTAATTTTTATTCCGGTTTTGTGTCATTTTTTTTAAGTATTTGTGATTTGAAACTTGGATTGTCGTCAGATCACAGGCGTTTGTGCTCCCCGCGGGGAAAGAGTTAAATGTGACCTCAAACCATTGTTAAACATATTTTTTTTTTAAAAAAGTATTGAATTATTTTAAAGACAAATGAGAGACTTAGTATGTTAGATCTTCGTTATTATATCGTTTATTTTTTGCTTGTAAATTGCCTTTATTTGGCGACTCTCATATTAAAAAGGTTTCGCTGGCTCGGCCATAACATATAATAAGAATGAACACAGAGAGAAGCCTTCGGAAAAACGTATTATCTGCTGTAGTAGATACCCGAATTAGCAACGCTTTTAGTTTATATTTAATAACATAAGTAAAATAGTCATCTTGTCATTCGACCTAAATATTCTGCATTGGAAGGAGCAAGCCAAAAACCAAAGCATGAGGAGAAATATTGTTTATAACCAGAAATGACTAATTAACTTGCATTGGAAGCGATTACAAAGAAAATAGTTCTTCATGGTACCGGATCATTATGTCCATGTTTGCAACAGATGTGGGAGGAGATGGATGTCTGAGATTAGACTACACAATTACAATCGAAGATTCGTGGGGTTGAGGGGCCAGTCCACCGTTTTTCATAGACGGAAGGAGGCCATCGTCGATTTTTCTTCCCCCTTAAAAAACTCTTCAAAAAGTTATTATATTATGAAAGCTTTACTAAAGAAATCCTTCCTGAATTTTTACTTCCACTTCCATTGATTTGTTTATTTATTCAAACGATACTCTATTTAAATAACTGTATGTTATAACCCTACCGGTTTCAAGGTTTTCACAATCAAGACTCATTATCAAGCACAAACAATAAACAGTGTTTGCCTTAACAAATTACAATATCTTGAAACATCCACAGTATTAATGCCTTAACTGTAAATATTATATAAAATATAATAATAAAGGAACTATTTATATAGTGCTGTTTAGAGAGAAAAATATCCTTAAGAGCGCTCTAACTCAGGATTCAAAACCAACTTATATTGATAGATTGAAAATATTACAAAATGAATATTTATAAGTTGAAGGTAAGGATAGGAATATGGTGACTGCGTTCATAAGATTAGAGACTTCCTAGCATCTGCATGTGTTTAGAAAAATACATTAGGTAAGAAAACTGCCGAAAACTCAACAATAAAAGAAAAAAACTACTCAGATATGTTCCTAGATATTTCGAATTGTGATAATAACACATTCGGCTTTAGATATTGTATTATGCATATGTGTTGTGTTCATATAATATAGAATCATAAATTTTGATAAGAATTGTGATAATAACACATTCGGCTTTAGATATTGTATTATGCATATGTGTTGTGTTCATATAATATAGAATCATAAATGTTGATGAGACCTCCGAAAAAGGGTTGTCTTTAACACATCTTCATTATTTTGATTTAATAATGCGTACGCATACAATATGTTGAAGAATTTGTCCGGGAGACATTGTCTTCGGCCTCAATAGTCAAGCCTTCGGGTATGGAATCACTGGAATAAGCACGTAGCTTGTGATTTATTATTGTAAATGCTGGAAATATTACACGTGCACAGAAAACTAATTATGTTAGGTGAGTTTCATTACCAGACGAACTCTTAAACCAGACCAGGATCTTTTTTGTATCATTGGGAATCGAACACGAAGTGCCCGGGTGGATGGCAAACGTCTTACCGACTAGTCTACGAAAGTGGCCAGAGACTGTCTTTCATAAATAACTTAGCGCCTGAGCATAACTCTTACTTTTTACATTAATTTGGAAAAGATCCTCTTCGAGTGTTCCCTCAATACTGAAAATCCCCGCTACTACATATTTTTACGATTCATCCCCAGAACAAGCATTTTTTGCTAATTCAGAACCTCCTGAATAGTGCGCCATATTCAATTTTGGAATTCAAGTAAAATTTGTCTATGGGAAGCTTTTTAGATACGATGTGTGATAATACGGATTTTCTCTTTAATTTAATCATTTACGTAAAAATTATTTTCACACCGAGTGAAATGAGCGCCGCTGCGCGGGTTAACTCGGTATAATAATGTAGCAATAAAGCTCGCTCGATTAACACCAAACTTTTGGCGATATGAAACGAATGAATAAACTCGGGATCTCTTATATGCTACGAATATTCACAATTTGACAACCAAAAAGCGAAACTGTCACAAATAAACGTACAACACAGCTCAGATAATGTTACGCTACTTGGAATGTTTGTTTTGAAAAGTTTTACTTTAAATAATTATACGAATTTAACAATACGTATAAATGGTTGACCTCCGTGACCTAGCTGATAAGATGCTCGACTTCCAGAAAGAAGTTTTGGGTTCAATTCTCAATTGTTACCAATAAAATTTAAAAAAAGGATCCCAGTCTAGTTAAATATTTTGTTTGGTAATAATATTCAAAGACTCTAGATGTGTGCAAGTGTTGTTGCCTCTTCACCTGCAGGGTAATATTGCCAACACATATTATAACAATCCGTGAGTTACGTGTCTCCTCCAATAGTTCTTAACCCGTATACTCTATTAATGGGGCTGAAGATAATGTCTCCCGGCCACGCTCTTCAATATGTACAAATCACCAATTCTGATATGTTGTACTATACCATATGAATGATTGAATGGTTTTATAAATGGTAAGATTCAAAACTTAGTTCTCTAAAATATACAAATCACCAACTCTGACATGTTGCAATACACCCTATGAATGAATTGATTCAAACCGTTGCAATACATAAAATGGAGAACAAAACATGTCTAGATATATTTCTAGATGGCGTTAACATTTTAAAAGAAGTAAAATAATCCTATAAATTCTGAGTATCGGAAACCTGAATTACTCCTACAAGAGGCCAGGAATTGACTCTTCAATTCCAAGCCTCTCAACTTCCAGAGAGGTATGATTCCAGGTAATTTGTCATATAAATTTCCAGTTGTACTGAAGCTAACAAATTTCCAAAAATACATAGTTGGAAGCTCTTGGGATGACAGATGTCAACAATCAGCTTAATAAAAGTCTTTGTTTCTTTTTCCTCCAAGTGATTCGGTATATGTTCAAATCTTCAAAATATCGCTATTTCTCTTAAATTAGAACTTAAGATGATGCCGCTTAACAATAATATCATCTATTTGGAGGTCTTCTTTGGGAACGACTGTCAGCGAATATTTCATATATTACCACTTAGGAGACTATTGTGCTATATTCATATTTTTTACGTGATCCTGTCAGTATCTTCAACGATTTCTACCTCATCTCAAAATATCTTTTATTTTACATCTATCTCGAATACGAGAGTTCTTATCTCTATCTCTAAGTGTTTTGCCAACAATGTTTCTTATTTCATTAGTTCTGAGTATACTTTTAGTTTGCATTATATCTGCCCTAGACTCTATTCCATAAGTCATCATTGGCCTTAAACAAATTACGCAATTTTTCACCTTACTATTCATTATCACATAACAATATTCCAGGCAGCATCTTTCAGGCAACCGGAGACAATAGCGACTTTTAAATTCACTTTTTGTTATTTAAGGTTCATCAGCTAGTTTACTAAAAGAGATCAAAAATATTTAAGAAATACTTGGAGTAAAAAAATATTTTTAGTAGCTCAGTGATTAGAAAAGCTCACAAGTAAAAGGTTCTTCATCTTTTATAGACGAAGCATTTGGCATCATATTTTTTTCCATTTTAGGAAGAAAAAATGCCAAATGAAGAAAAGAGTGTAAAAATCATTACCTCTAAATATCTGTATTCTTATATCAAACTTACCGTAATCTTGATAATTTCAATCCTGCGTCTTATTTTTCTAATCTTTCTGCTCGATGCGATATCTCGATTATTGTGTTTTACATTCCACCCGTTACCGTCGTAA
Source organism: Odontocerum albicorne (assembly GCA_949825065.1). Lineage (NCBI taxonomy): Eukaryota > Metazoa > Arthropoda > Insecta > Trichoptera > Odontoceridae > Odontocerum > Odontocerum albicorne. The sequence goes on from OX463851.1 coordinate 6,443,446, forward strand.
ATAAAGCGCTCGCTTCACTGGGAAGTGATAAGGAGACGCAACTCGAGAGGCGAAAATTACCTCGTTAAATTGCTGCACAGCCTCTTTAACAGCCCGGCAAAATTATCTCGGTAAGAGGGATTTAATAAATGCGCGATTGTCCTTTCGAAATAATTTTTAATAATTATTATCGGCAACAGAGGAATGTCCTAAGAATATGTTAATGATTTTTATGATAAAGAAAATATCCCACAATTTTTAAAGCATTGGCGTAACGGGAAACATCCGATATATTATTGGCAAAAGTTTTTTTTAATTATTATACAATCATTTTCGCTTCAAGTCTTTTCAACATATTTCTGGATGGTAAAAAATGGATAAGCAATAAACTATAGGTACAAGTTTCAACTCGCCTTAAGTTGCCATGTCGTACTGTACACAACGAAACTAATAAACTGCAATACACAATTGTAGTCACCAAAATGACTTTTTCCACATAAATCTCCACTACGAAAAGAAACTTGAGAATTAATTAAGGATAATGATTTTCATCTACTTTGTTTGTGTATTAATGTTGAATCAATCAAAATGTAATTAATGTTGAATTCAAGTAAAACAAGGAAAACGCATCACACTCCAACAAAAGCTCACGATTACGTATTAAAAGTGTTACCACCCCCGTGAAAGGAATTTTGCGTGTGCTTTTGATAAATAGCTTTTAAAATAAGGGTAGCTTTTTAAAAAGAAGAGTTTTTAAAGAAACGCCTAAAATTCAGGTTTTTAATCCATGTTGCGCGTTTTCGTGAGCTTTTGAGCAAATTATTAAGCTTTATTATGGTCGATAAGCCTTACATACTTTCAATTTAAGCTGTCATTTTATGTTTGACTTTGCCTGAGCAAAAAACACTTGATGTTGTGTTTTAAAATACTTATGTTCGATTTTGTTATTTATGGTGTTTAAAAAAAATAAAAAATGGAAATTGATGGATAATTATGGGCACAAAAAAAACAATATAATTCGATCATACAACTTACCATTATTCTTGTTTTTTGTGACTTAAAATTTTAATAATTTAATAACAAAAGGGATATTTTTTTTCTTTAGTGACGATGAAAGCAGTGAAATAAATTTTCAAAAGTTGAACTTAATGTGGTAAAATTAAGAAGGAAATTAGGGTTCTTTATTTAAGTTTTGTATAACAATCTTGTAAATCAATCAAACCAACCAGATAAAAGTATAAAAAGAAGGTTACTGATTAAAAGAAGTATTCAAATTATTATTAATTTGTAGAAAATTCACGAAATATATAAATAACAATAAAAGTGGTCATATAACATAAAAAAGGAAGAAATGTTAGAGAGGAACGAAAAAAAAATGAAACTAGTAACATTACTGAATTAAAAGTTAATTTAAAAATAACCGACGAAATAAACAGACAAGGAAAATAATAATTGAATTGATCTGTTGACTTCATAATGAATTGATATTGCTTTTAAAGACTTGGGTACAGCAATATATAGGGTCTTTCAAATTGAGCGGATTTTGGATAAAACACAGGTGGCGTTGGGAACTTGCCTGGGTCTTGTGACATTTGAGAAGTGTTGGCATTTATGAAAATGGAGTTTATGAAATGGAGTCGTATACAATACAACAACGCGTTCAAATTGAGAATTATTTTATGAATTGTAATCTCCGGAAACGGTGATGTTAATTGGCCACCAAGATCATGTGATCTGACACCGTTGGACTATTTTCTTTGAAGCTACGTGAAAAGCCAGGTCTATAAGAATGACCTCCAATCAATTCCTGAGCTGAAGGACGAAATTATTCGCGTTATTGATGAGTTAGAATAGCAATTATGCCATAATGTCATTGAAATTTTTGACAAAAGAGTGAACATTTGTGGAGCTGCAAGAAGTGGACATTGTTTTTTTTGTGTTTAAATGTCATACATTATACTTTAATGGTCAATAAAAAGTTTTTTGAAATCAAGGCAAATTGTGCGTTTTATTTAAGAATTAAAAAAAAGTTAATAAAAAAAACCACTCAATTTGAAAGACCCTATATGTTATAATCCTTCATTGGATAGTTTTGAAAAAAAAACATAATTTTAATGCAATTTCAAATGAAAAGTAAAGAAACAGCAACATTTAATGGAAAAAAACATAGAAGCGAGCAATAAGTATTACTTATTTAATAATTAAACATACACGAATGCAAATACTTGAATAAATGAATTTGAAATGTTCAAATATTACACTCGTATATATTTGAAATTAAAGAAATAAATACGACTAGTATATAAGTAAAATACTATAGATTATGACCCGAATTCATAGTGCAATCTCTATATCAAATATTAATACTTAATTATAATTTTACTGAGGAAATAAGTATTTAAAGTTATGTTTCATACAATTTGTCATAGTTTCCTTGAATAATTGAGTCACGTAGTTCCATTAACTTACTTGAAAGATCGGAGCGTATGGGTTCCGACTCTGAATACTAATCACGAAATTTTAAGGTAAGAAATTAGTATATAGTACTTAGTTCATACTATGAATTTGGGCATATATTATTTATATGGGATGTATTTGTAAATTTCACTAACAACTAAAAACGTAATGAGTAGAAATTAAACTCAAAACCATTGAAAATAATACATAATTTTTATTCACTTTTTTTATATGGAAATGTGAAACATAATTTATAACGAAAATAATAATTTGCTTTAGCTTCCTTGAAGTAAAAGATTTCAAAAAGTAACAAAGATTGAGAAACTGTTAAAGAATGAGTGAAGACCAGAAAAGACGTAGATTTATGCAAGCCGCACAGGAGGGAAGATTTATGCAAGACAGATGCTTGGAGAGTGAAAGTTGGGAAAGGATGAAGGAAGTAACGGGTGTTTTGAAGAAACTTAAACGTTTTAATAAAGATTCAACTTAAAACTTATTCTTATTACCCTTTGGAAAGAAATTTAGATATCTTCTTTGAAATTTAAATTGATATCTTTCGTCGTCTCTGAAATGTAAAATCATACGATTTCAATGGCCTTTCCCATTAAAAACGAAATATCTATTTCAAAATCTGAAAAAGTTTATTTTTTGTTAAAAGATAAAATGTTCTAGCTCATGCTTTCTTTTTAAAATGGGGGATGCGAACCCTCAATATTGTGTTGTATTACGCTATCGTTGTATACAATACAACCTGGAGGACTAATTATCATGTGGAATTAATTTCCAACCAGAAAGATGTTAAAGAGGCCTTAAGTGAAAAAGAGAATGGATCCTTTTTTTTTTTAATCTGACATCCAGCGGGATTTAAAGCCGCAACCTCCAAGCTGGGAGACTAGTGTTTTACCAACTAGGCCACGGAGGGCGTCATACATTGTCACTCAATGTTTTATTTCATTTCATTTCTACAATATACATTTCAACGAAATATATAATAAAACTCTGGTCTTTGATATAAAGTCACACTTAGTGTCAATATTGTTTTAGAATTGTTTCATCTGCAGAGTGAAATGATTTCCATAGAATTCTTTCTAATGATAATACTTTTTTTTTTATAAAATCTGTATTGCAGCGGTAGTCGAACCTGCAACTCGATCTTATTGGAAAAAGGGACCACCCTGACAAGGACAAAATTATCCAATCACTCGAGTTATTGAGTTGAAAAATGCTGAATCATATACGAGTATGTTGGCCATATTACACAAAGAACATGAAGAAGTAATAACACTCGCACGCATCTTTCTCGTCGAGTATTGTAACTAGAAAAAAATCTTTAATCAGATTAGGAGGACCTTTTTCTATTTTTTTGGGTACCATCAATATACAAATCCGAAACGCTCAAGTGGACGATAACTGTTATTGTTACCATGTTGGTAAGACGCCACCCATTCAATAGGGTATTGCAGGTTTGATTCCCGTTGGAACCCAGATTTAAAAAAAAAAAGGGTTCATGTAAACTTTTCCCTTAAAATTGATTTAACATATTTCTGGTTTATTGGAAGAGAATACTACATAATAATACGAGTACGTCCATCAAGTTGTATTGTAATTAACGACAATGTAACATAATACAATATAAGTCTTACTAATTAGACCACGGAAGCAAGAATATAATTTTCAATAGTAAATTAATTATGTTTTTTTTTAATTGTATCGCCGCAAGTATGGGGATATTTTAACTTATATTACTCGTATATCATCAAACGATTAAATATATAAAATAAAAATTACTTCTGTTTCACCCTATAGCCGTGTATCACGCAAGGGCTCAGAACAATAGTGTTATAAGTACACTCAGACAGACGTGAGATGTGGAAAAACAGAGTTTTGCTTTTAATGACTTCTGCTGTGGTTTGAGTGTCTTTTTTGCCAAATAGAGAGAGAATTTGCTTTATCTACCTCTTAAGTAAAATGATGGATCGTGCTCATTATGCAAATTTTTCAAAACCAGCATGCGCATCTAATTTTATGGCGAATGACTTTCAAACGTAGTTTTTTATAGCGGTTAAAAGTTAAAACAATGTAGAAAAATCTAAATTCACGTTTACAGCTTCATAAATGTCCGTGTCTTTTTTTTTGTTAGTCTTTCTTCATTCATTTGTTATACAAACTCAAAACCATCACAGACTGTTCTTATTCATTTTAACTCATTCGACTTTAATTCAAATTTATCCCTTATCAATTTCTTCCGTCTAGTGAAGGGTTCCAATAAATATAGAAATTTTATTAAAAATTACTCAAAACTTATTCCGATCAAACTGAATAATTAAAGACAATTGTGAAAAAAAATATATATAATAACTTAAATTAAAGTGAATAGTATGTTTCGATTTTTTTAAATAGTGTCAAACTGTTATTGTAAACCGATATAGACCTGTCACTTCAATTTAAGTTTGTTAAGTCGATTTTTTCTCCATTAAACTGTTAATCATTCCAAATAAAAAAGGGAGATCTACAAATGTCAAATTAATTAATTTATTTATTTGTTTGTATTTTTACAGACCATTGCTGAAGCAGATCAAGAATTCAGCGGAGTCCCATATAGTATTGGACTGTACCACAGAAAGGATATATGACGTGCTGAAGCAGGCGCAGCAAATTGGGATGATGTCAGATTACCATAGTTACCTCATTACTTCATTGGTAAGGGACATACTCGTACTTTAATCTATACCCCGTTTACACGTGATAAGTACTCCGTCAACTACACAGTTTTCTATTCAATCGATTAATAAATATTCTCCCAGTGATTGACTGTACGTAATAAGTACTCGGTTGAGTACTCGTACATAAGATATAAATATTATCTTCTGATAACTCCAATAACCTCTTTGATTAGATGCCCATCTTCCACCATGGAGGTTGCAGATTTGATTCCCATTTGTACGCATATATTTTAAAATGGGATCGTTTGTCATTTTCATTTAATAATTGAAGCACCTTTCTGCTTGGTTAAAAAACATTGCCATATTTTATTAAATTCACCAGGTTATACCGCATATAACGAGAGTTTACTATAATACTTTACAATACATAATGAGAATTCGGTCGAATTCTCAATACTGACGCATCCAAAAGATAGATCGTTTGCGTATTTATTGAAACATGTTAACATTATCCTCCGATGATCTCCCTTACCTACTTGGTAATACGTCTGTCTTATAAACCAATACTGACCCATCCAAAAGATAGATCGTTTGCGTATTTATTGAAACATGTTAACATTATCCTCCGATGATCTCCCTTACCTACTTGGTAATACGTCTGTCTTATAAACCAATACTGACCATCCAAAAGATAGATCGTTTGCGTATTTATTGAAACATGTTAACATTATCCTCCGATGATCTCCCTTACCTACTTGGTAATACGTCTGTCTTATAAACCAATACTGACCATCCAAAAGATAGATCGTTTGCGTATTTATTGAAACATGTTAACATTATCCTCCGATGATCTCCCTTACCTACTTGGTAATACGTCTGTCTTATAAACCAATACTGACCCATCCAAAAGATAGATCGTTTGCGTATTTATTGAAACATGTCAACATTACTCTCCGATGATCTCCCTTACCTACTTGGTAATAAATACGTCTGTCTTCTAAACCAAAGGTTGCATATTCATTTTTTACGTACCCATAATTTTAAAAATTGTATTGACCTAAGGCATATTTAAACACCTTCCGGGTTAGTTATATGAGATTTGTATGCCAAGTTGTACTGTATACAACGAAAATGTAATACAGAACGTCATGTGAACTCGGTCGAGTACTCAATATTGACTCAACCACGTGACAGATAACTTTTGTATTTATTGAAACGTTTGTTGACATAAGTGACTTAGGAAGACTTCTGTTTTCCAGCCCGGGTGTTCGATTCTCGTCGATACCAAGAAAAAATCATTCCTGTTGGGTTTTAACTTCAGGTTTGCTTAACATTTAGCTGGTAGATTTCAAGAGATTGCCACATGGCAATACACCCGTCAAGGTGTAATCTTTACAAATAAAGGGTAATATATAATACACATGTCCAATGAGACCGGAGTACTTGGCACGTATAAACAAGGTATTAAATTCAAATAATTTAAAATCAGCTGTACGTGCATCCGTGTGTACAAATAGGTATTGTTATTATTACGGTATTATTGTTATTTTTAATTAATCAGTATGATGTCATAGCTAAAACATTTTTATTTATCAAATATAATTTGACAGCTGTCACTTTTTGCTATGATTAGAAGACATAAAATAATAATGACATATAATGTATATTTATTAAAAAGAGATGAATTTACTGTTGCAAAAAGCTGCAGATACTAAAAGGAAGATACGATCGCGTCAATCGTAACAAGTAAGCGAAAATCTAAAGATGCAGCAACCCGACCGCATCATGAAGCAGCACAAACACAAGCAGCGTTGATTCGTTATACCATGCCTTCTTCTTCCTCTTCTCGTGCACGGATGGCATCGGATACCAAGTGGGTGTGGTGCCGTCGTTGGGGAGATGCGTGGTGGGGCGAGGCGAGCGGGTGGTTGCCGGAAGTTAATGATGGCCGCCAGGGCCGCTGACATAAGAAATTATCCCATTGAATATGTTCGCCACGCACAACTATGGCAGACGCGAGCGACGCGACTCGGTGGGAGGAGGGAGAGTGAACCAACACCAACTTGAAAGTTAATGCCACTACTTACAATACTTCTTCAAAGTATACACAGACAAACAATACACTCACACACATAACATAACATAACAGTGGAATAGGTACCTGTCAAGTTACTGACATGGAGCAGAAATGGGTGGTAGCACACAAAACACTAATGTGAATAAATAAAAATATGTAGTTTAAGGCAAGAATACAAACACGAGTATAGCATTATATTGAAAAAAATTACTTTCGTCATTATTGATGGTTTATTACTACTTATTAATAATTTAGATTATTAATAACTAGTAATAACCTGTCTTAACCTAACTACTTTCCAAATCAATTAATGAGTAGGATTATTTTTTATCCCCGTGTAAGGTGTTAGAATTAAAATATCAGTGAAACACTCCACCAACAAGTACAGAATAGTGTAATAGATAATAAATTAACAGGATACATAAATTAACGAAGACAATCGCGATTTTTTGAGTTAAAAAAGGTAGAAGCATGTGTGGTAGGAGTAAATATAATAAATGAAATGGCAAAGTAAATTTTGTTTGAAATTCTAATAAAAAGTTAAACTTAGAGTTTAGTTTAACAAAGTTAGTGACTGCCTTTAAAAATGAAAATTAATGAGCTCTATGTGGATTATTTTTTTTCTTTTTTGTGGAATCTTTCATGGAACAAAATAACATAACATGCACAAAACTAATCAAAGCAGAAATAAATATAGGTTTATTTATAACAATATAGTACTTGTATGTACATATATCCTGAAATTGTATTTATATTTCAAGATAATGGAAAATTAAATACATGTAAGAGAGAAGCTATCAAAAAGTGTAAGCTTATCTTATAATATCCCTCCAGTCGAAATACACCTTCACCAACAGAGGGTGAGCCCGGCCACAAAGCCATCAGATGTTTTCAGCACACACCCTTGTACATGTAAATAATTTGTTTTTTAAATGATAATAAACAAGCAGTCAATACAATCAATACAGTTAATAAAATAATGGATTCACCGATAAGAAAATTGCATGCAAATATACTCATATATCATGGAGTCACACATGAATGCTAAAGCAAAGGAAAAGAAAACACATTCAAGAGAGAAGCCATCAAAAGGTCCGAGCTCATCCCACAACATCCTCTCAGCCGAGACACACCCCTACCATTAGGAGAGCAAGTCCGGCTGCAGGGACACTAGATATTTTTCAGCCCACACTCTTGAACACATAAACTATAGTACAAAAAAAGTACTTTAAATAAGTACTTGTATTATATTTGCTAGGTCGTTAAAAGATTAAACGGTTCGCAAATTAGAAACCGTATTCAAATAATAATGTAATGAATATTTTTTATCTTTATGAACTTATATATTAACATTTCTCTGTAAACGTAAAAATATTAAGTTTCGCTTTACTTTGGAAGTATGTTCACATCGGATGGCCGCGTGAAGTGCGAAAGAAAAGTAGCAACATGCAATAGAGTGACCGACGGGGTCTGCAATATCTTAACCGACTGGAGCATTTTAAGAGAAGCGCACATGGTTGCTCATAAATGAATTATTGGGCCTAACATTAGGATATGCAAACCAAACAGTAACGAAAGTAAGATAATTCCAGTAAAAATTAGAGCGTGGCGTAGAACATGTGTTAAATACTGTATAAGAAAATAAGGAATGATAACATTAGAAAATAATGTGGATTGAAAGAAGATATAGTTATTAAAAGGAAAAATGGACCGTCAAGAAGGTTTGCTCACGTAGAAAAAATTAATGATAAAAGATTTACAAAACAAATCTATAAAAGTAGATAAGAAGGTACAAGAAGTTTGAGCAGATCTAAAAAAAATGTGATACGACTAAATTAATCAGTGTTTTATAGTTGGCCAAAAAAAATGTGATACGACTAAATTAATCAGTGTTTTATAGTTGGCCAAAAAAAATGTGATACGACTAAATTAATCAGTGTTTTATAGTTGGCCAAAAAAAATGTGATACGACTAAATTAATCAGTGTTTTATAGTTGGCCAAAAAAAATGTGATACGACTAAATTAATCAGTGTTTTATAGTTGGCCAAAAAAAAAATCGACTGCAACTCAGACTCCAATTATTGTACATATATTGCCAACCATGTGTTATACTCAATTACTTGGCGTAACTACTTAAATGTAGGTTTTTTGGAAATAATGTCTACGGGGATTCCCACCATACCGCATACTCTTTATGACCTTTTATTGTCTTCTCTCTTGAATGTATTTTTTTTGTCATCTATTTATTTTCTGTGTTTTTTTTATATTCTTGTTCTACGTGTTCAAAGGTGTGGGCTGAAAAACATCCGGAGTCCCCGTGGCTGGTTTCGCCCTATATTGGTGGGGTGTATCTTGGCCGAGGGGATGTTCTTAAATGAGCCCAGACCTTTTGATAGCTTATGTATTTAATGTATTATCTGCAATTTATGTGTTTTAGAAGTGTTATTTAAATATAATTTGTACATACTATGTTGCTATCAATAAACCTATTATTTATTTATTTTATTTTATTTATTTTATTATACCAGGTGGTACATACTCATAGTTCATAATTCTATAATGTAATTTATTTATCCAATAAGTTTTACGAAATGTAAAAATTTGAAATCAGGATCGGATTTAGAATAGCGTATCTCGACTTCGACTCTGATTCCGACTCAAAAAAAAACCAACCGCCTCACTCCGACTCTACAGCCCTGTAATCAAACTGTGAAAAAGAGAAAAATGAAGAGTCTATAAAATGCGAGAGTTTGCATGACGAAGCTTGTTGAGATGGAAGATGTGAAATGTTTTCCCTTGACGGGAGTGTGTTCTCTAAACGGCGTTATATAAATTGTCATTTTATTGTTTTTATTGTTATAATACGTGTCAGGATAAAATGAAGCTGAGATCTGTATTCTCTGCCTACCGAAATAGGGATATGACGTGATGATGATGTTTTAAATTAATTACGTTAATATCACGTAATTTCCACAACTTTATTATAGACTTTGGGTATAACATAAAAAATGTATAAATCAAAAACTTTCACAGTTTTGCAGATTAAATAAGAGGTGGATGTATGAAAATTTTATTCCCATGTAAAAGTTGTTCGAAAATATGTTTTGGAAGCTAAATTACGAGGAAGTACGTATATATGTTCAATATATTAAATTGAGTGTTTCGAAATCTGCATATTAGAATAGTTTTTATACGTTTCATATGCAAACGCCCAATTCAAGAAATTAGTTTTTAAATGAGATAGAAAAAAAAATTAAATCTACTTCGCAATAAAAAGTTCGCAAGTTATTTTGAAGTAAACTAACAAAAAATATTGAGAAGAACTTGTTACATTATGAGATTCACACAAAATAATTATTGCATTTTCGATGTATCGAGTACAGTCTGATGAGTTTATACGATGATATTTTTTAATCAATTAGAAATATGTGAATGTTGCCGTGATTTGTTTTCATTTATAATAATAAAAGAATAATTTATACACTGCCTTTTAGAGATCAGTTTCTCCTCAAGGGTGCTCAAACTCGGAAACCGAGCCAATGAGGAATTAGACCGGAAAAATAAACATATTAACAAAAATAAAACTAGCTAAAAGCAGGGCTTTGATTAGACTTGTTGTTTAAGAAGTAGGCAAATCTTCCAAAGTTCAAAATTTAAAAGTTTTTCTTCAATAGAAAAAAGAACTTAGTTAAACAAAGTTTTCAGAGTTGAAATGTTTCACAAATATTATAATACAAAAATGTAGAATACTGTATCATACGAGTATACCATATATGTATGTTCAATTTTCAGCGAAATAACTGGTAACTTAATAAATTATTAACTATTTACTCGATCTATGTGTCGTTGAAACATTCCATAGAAAGAAGTATCAAAATTTAGAGGTTATTTTATTAATTCGGACCGTTGCATTGCATTAAAAAAAATTGTGATCAAAATGTATGTTTGAAATACGAAATACTTTACAATGTTTGAGTAAGTTTATTTCTTGGAAAATGTATTTGATAAGAAAACCGCAGAAAACATATCTAGGGAAGACGAACGTTGATAAATATTTGAAGATCTTTCCATAATAGTTTACCAGGAGAATTATGTGGAACTTTAGGGTGTGAACTTGGACGTGTATAGAAAATTATAGTCGGTATTTCAAGGATACAATTTTTCAAACATTATAAAAAATGATAAACTTTTACGAAATGAAAAATTTGCAAAACATTATAAAAATGATAAATTTGCAAAACATCTATAATGCCTTTTTACTAACTTTTCAAAACGGGGATTTATTTCTGCCAAATCCTATATATGTATAACTTACAATACTTTCTTAAAATTTGTATGTAAAGCTAAAACTTAATCATAAATATTGAATAAATCAAATATTTTAGGCACCATGGCCAAGTAAAATCATGCTGACTTAACATCCATTCATTCTACGAGAAGATTCGATTTCCGGCGGTTGACGACCTAGCTTTACTTGAAGAATTTCTTTCGTTCGCATATATTTTTATCCTGTCACTTAGTACATGTCTTATATACTCGTAGAATAATTGAAAACTCTCGAGCTAACCGGTGTTTAAAAACAACGCTTTTTCAGGTTTTCGATTCTTGCAATTTAAGTTCGAGTCAAAAATTGTGCGCATATAATTAATGATATTTTTAAGTCATTTTGACAGTGAATGGAACATATATTTTTCTTCCTATTTTTAATAAAAATAATTCCATCAAATTTTTAGTATGATAAATAGATTTTTGATGACCACCGCTTCTCACTACAATCCAAAAGAGAAAGAAAATGGCTCCGACATTTGAATGAGATGAATCCGCGTGCATTGTTGTTTTGTATATCTTTAAATGGGGTAAGCCTCTTTTCCCTTAATCGCAAAATTTCTAAGAAGCCTTTTTAGCTGCATTAAACGGCTTACGTTCTAATGGCTCAGGGCCAAAGTGGGCTATGAATACAAATTTAATGGATTATAACACGATATCAGTAAAGGCTTTGTGTTCACCATACGGTCATTAGTCAAAAGAAAAAAAATCCATTGAAATAACCATTTTCCTGGCTGCCTTTTGCAACGTTGCAAGCTTTCAAATATTTCTAAATGATATACACCAGCAATTTTGGCAACGCTGCGTTTTACGGACGATTCTAGCATTGAAATCCCCGGATAATAAATGGTTATGTGGTAAAAACATATTTTCAACTCAAAATTTACAATACGTGCAATTTCGTATGTTTCCGTTTGATTTTTATTACCTAATGGATAATGCATAATGGATTCCCAAAGCTTTTTATAACTAATAAGTTAATTTTAATACTTTGAATTTAGATTTTATGATCATCTAAAAAGTGGTGTCATTGTTTATATTTTTATCGTTTTTATACAAACATAATGCTTTATTATTACTGATTCGACTGAATATATAACCAGAAAAATTACATGCATTTATGTCATTTTAAAACAAAACCTAACAGAAGTCATGATAAAGTCATGTTAATATACAACGTATTTGATTTAAATCCAATAAAATAACAATATTCGACATTAAAATTAACAATTTATCTACAACTTACGAATGTAGATAAATTGTTTGTTTTCAAAAAATTCACACAAAAGTGTTTTCATATTATTCATGTACTTTTCAAGTTTATGTTTGTGTGAAGAATTATATTACTTATAGTTTTTTTATTTCATATCAAATTTTGTTTCAAAATTAAAGCTTAAATTTTACAAAATATATTGATTCAATCCAATACTTTGCCATCCAGTAAAGGAGTAAATTGAATTTAATTGATTTATCATGTTTCAGGACTTGCACAGTGTTGATTTGGACGAATTCAAGTACGGAGGTACGAACATAACAGCCTTCAGATTGCTGGACCCTGACAAGCCTGAAATTCAACGTGCTGTCAAAGATTGGGTGTATGGAGAAGCAAGGCTCGGCAGGAAACTACAACTTGGACCCACCTCAGCTAAGGTAACTTAACTTGCTTGTAATACAAAACATTATATGGTTTGCACACTGTGAGAATCAACTGAGCCAGAACGATATTATGTTATTTATATAATATGTAGTGATGTGTAGCGTTTCTAGCATATTTTGAAAATATTTGCAAAATAAACCTGAATTTAAAATGAGTTTACAATTATTTTTATGACATAAACACAAACATTTTAAGATCAATTACAGGACTAGGTAAATGAAAAGTTTGGCGTTGAATTTATATTAGCTTTGTTTGTTATAGTTATACTTGGTGAAACGTGGATGTAAAAAGACTTAATGGAGTCAACTAAATGCGTGTACTAAAAATAATACATTGTGGGACAATGTATTATAGAATACAGAAAAAAGTGTTTAGGCATGTATGGGAACTTAAGGCCCACCATTTATTAAGTAGAATGAAAAAGAGCACTCGGCGATGTAGAACTAATGAATGAAGAAACACTAACTTAACAAATATACAATAAAAATATGATTGGAAGACGTGATAGAAGATAACTATATGATTGGAAGACGTGATAGAAGATAACTATATGATTGGAAGACGTGATAGAAGATAACTATATGATTGGAAGACGTGATAGAAGATAACTATATGATTGGAAGACGTGATAGAAGATAACTATATGATTGGAAGACGTGATAGAAGATAACTATATGATTGGAAGACGTGATAGAAGATAACTATATGATTGGAAGACGTGATAGAAGATAACTAAACAAAGTTTGGTTGGATCAAACGAATGATATTTTGAAAGAGGGAATGGTAAAAAAAAATTGTGAAATGTGTGTTCCGTTAGGAAAGTGTAGCGCTCTATATTCTCTGCCAACATCAACAGGAAAACGGCGTTAAAATTAATATGTAAGGATTCAAATTGTTTGCCATATTTTAACTGTAATTGATAATGGATTTGAATTTCCAGTAGGTAGATGGTTTAAAAGAATTCTACAGACAACCTGTACGTTAAGTGGAATTTTAATAAATTTTAAAATTAAAAAAGACAAACGAATTAATTTTTTTTGAAAAAAAAAACATTTTGTTTGGTAAAAATCCAATTAACCCGCAAGTTTGAAATTGAATTGTCAAGATATAAAAAACGCCCTGGAAGATAATTGAAAAATAATATCATGACATAATTTTGTTTCTTTGCAAAAAAACTTATTGTGACTTCATTCACATAATTATCATCCAAAATGAAAAAATAAGTATCTTACCACTGTATTTAAATATATTCTCTCAAATTCGGAGTTTTTAAACTCAACAACTTTGTCTTATTAAACGAAACTGGATATCTCAGACTAACCCTCTTTTTTTATTTCATATGTCACCTTTCAACATATCCCATATTAGTGATTCAAACATACGTGTATTAAATTTCGTGGCCAAAAAAATATTGTATTCGGTCTCAGTAACCGATCGTTTGAGTTGAAAACCACTGGATTAGGCACAAAACTCGCGATTCCTCACTGCACGCGCTAGTATCATTATTCTTCTTCCCAGTGTCGTGTCAAGCCCGCCAACGTTGAATATCTCCTGAGAGTAGGCATCTTTGTCCCCGGCAGGCCGAAAAAGATCCCCAATGCTCCTTACACCAGTCCAATCACGTATATTGCGGAGCCTGGAGATTTGCCTCCTGCCAACACCTCTTTGACCCTCTATTTTGCCTAGGATGTGATCAGGTATAGTAATTTGTACTTTGCTCCTCTAAGTACATGACCCAAATAGGATACCTTTCGGGTTTTAATATTAGTCAGCAACTCTCTATCAACTTTGGCTCTTTGAGGAACCATTGTGTTGCTGACCATATCCGTCCAGGGTAGCCGTAGCATTCTCCGGTGCATCCACATTTCGAATGCTTCTAGTCGGTTCATACTACCAACTTTGAGGGTCCATGATTCCACGCCATGCAATAACACTGACCAAACGTAGCATTTGAATAACCGTTACCGCACGCAAAAAAAACAACACACATACTAGGCGCATGCAAGTATTGTTACCTGAAAAGACTTGAACCATTATTTTCGACTAATCTAACCCTAAACCTCCGTGTGGAAGTCAAACATTCAAATGACTGTTCTCCAACTATATCTTAACACCACAACTCGAAAATCATTTATTACGGAGAGTCCAATAACATCTTCTATCTGGTCAGTACAGCGACTCATCAACCTTCTCCTATTTTGCCTGTCCATATTGCTGGCGGTCACCAGTGTTCCCAATCTGCTGTTTTCTCTATGAGGAATTCGTCTGAAAAAAACTCCAGTATGTGCTTTATAAATAAATCCAGTATGTGCTTTATAAATAAATCCAGTATGTGATTTATATTGATATGTTGGTGTGCATTGCATTTCACTTCTCCTATATCACATATCTAACGCATCTATCTTGTTCCTCTCGCTACTTCTTATATTCACTCCATATAAGAAGATACTAAATGCAAGAAACCTCACCAAACGTATTTATGTCGCTTTAAAGATATTCCAAATCTCTTTCAACTTAAAATTGCTATCTTTGTTATACGAATCAATCTCCTAGTTTCTACTTTGTACCCATCACTGTCTCTTATGAATGCCCATAGGATAACTGGAGAGGTGGTTCTTAAAAATGTCTTACAGTTTTCTGAATAAGTCTGAATCGTCCTGAATTATTTGTTAACAATATTCTTGATAGTCTTATTCAGACATCAGAGGCAGTATTGCTTATCCAATGAACTTGTGAAGGGTATTTGTTATTTGTATTGTATAACACTTTTGTTTTATACAGTACAATCTAGCGGCTTTATTAACATATAACATAATATTTTTTTACGAACAACCAGAAACATGTTATTTATTTCAAACTTCATTGTGTAATCATTTGGTGGGATTATTGCTAGGTGGCAATCCCTTCCAACCTATCACACAAAAGTAAATAAAACAAGTTATATAGTCATAATTTTTTTTGAAAAAATATTTATTTGTACAAAATTGATGAACAATGTGCACAATCAAAATATAAGTGAGATATTATGAATCAAAGGAAAAAGAAAGGGATGGTGAATAAGAAAGAAAAATCGGCAGACACAAGTTACATTGTCGACTTGACATGAAACAAATTTTGGTAGATTTTATAAACCTGCCAATGACGGAGTGAGTCTTACGTAAATTGGTAACTGGATCCAGAGTCTCACTTTATGCATTGTAAAGGACAAGGGGAAAAAAAGAACGGTGAACGATGTTAACGACGCTTTCAGTAATAACAAGAATAATACCCTTTTTAAAAAAAAAAAAAAATGATATACTCGCGCAGAGGTCATCATTTTAATCAATAATATTTATCATCCTGGTTTTAAACTTATTTTCAGATTCAATCCCATATGAAGAATGAAGTAGCATTAATGAGCTGCCTTTTATAATATTTGACAATAAATTACTTTGTTACTCCACTAATCACATTACTTATCACGTCACGTGTTTCCACCTCCTATCTCGAGGCACTCTTCAAGTGGAATGATCCCGGTTTGTAACAAGAGTAATAATGCTTAGGTCAACAACTGATGTCATGTTTCGTCGAAAGTTTTATTTTGTTCAATAAAGTAATCTGTAACAAAAACAATTGCAAAAGGCTAAACCTTTATACAAATGTATATATTTAAACTAATCTAATTTGTATAATATACCTATGAACTAACTTCATTTTAATTCCCCACATGTAATTTTATTTTTTATAAACTTAATATTTATTTTCTTGGATATTGTTAACACCTACATACTAACTTATACTTAGATAACAATTCTTATAACCAATTATTTTAATATTAATAATTTCGTCAAAAGTATGTGTGGTCTATTGATCCGAAAGGAAAAATATTCTGGTTATTTATTAATGTTTTACTTTTGAAATTTATAATCACAGCACTTATAGGTAATATATAATTACGAAAAAGAGTTTTGCATGCTTTGTATTTATTTAAATTATTAAAATAATTCATTAAACAACCTCGCCTTATGTTTTCCCCTGCGGGCAGTCCTCTGATTTAATATGTACCTATACTTATGAACTTTCCTTATTTCTAATGAGAACGAATCCTGAATTGATCAAACAGTTATGTAATCCCATTAATAGCTTTAGAGAGTGTAAGTTATGCATGAATTTGCAACAGTTCCGGCTAAGTTAGCTATTAAGGATGTGGCTCGGCACTAGGGGGCTTCGAAATAATTAATGAAATTCTCCTCAGTTAATGATCTTTGTCATTAGTGACTATGTATCCCAAACTTCAATGAAACATTGATTTTCATATACTTATGTTATATGGTATACATATAAAATTTGTGATCATTTTAATGACTTGGTTAATGAAGAACTCCATGTTCTAGTAAGAAGGTGACGTCTGTGGCCTTATTGGTAAGACACTTGTCTCCCAGCTCGGAGGTTGCGTGTTCAATTACCGTTGGAACCCAGATTTCTTTAAAAAAGGATTCCACGCTGGTTTTCATCATTAAGATCTTTCTAGTTGGTTGGAATATGTTGCCACATAGCAATACGCCCACCAGGTTATAATGTATACAACGAACGTGTAATATAATACAAAGACGTTTGACTTCCACTCAGGGGTTTCGTGTTTAATTCCCATTGGTATTTTTTTTTCTTTTTAAATTCCAGTTCTTACATTAAGGATAAGAGGAAGATTAATACTGAAGAAATTCGTCCATGGCCTAGTTGGTAAGACACTTGTCTACTGACCCGGAGGTTGCGGGTTCGATTCCCGTTTAAATCTAAATTTAAAAAAAAAGGATTTCAGTCCGGTTTTCTTTTTTAATACGTCTTTAACATATTTCTGGTTGGTTGAAAGGTATTTCCACATGGCAAAAAGCCCGCTAGATTGTACTGTATGCAACTAAAGTGTAATACAATACAATACAACAGTACAACAGTCAATGTTTGAAAAAAGTCAGAAATTAATTCATGAATAAAGTAGATGTTTTAAGTAAGCTAAAGAAAGGAGCTTAAAGGTGGTTTAGACACGTGGAGAGAATGAATGATGAAAGAATCACTAAGTGAGTATACAAGTCAGAAGTACAAGGTGTGCGTGGAAGAGGTAGACCGAGGTAAACGTAGCTTGACCAAATGGACCAGATTGAAAAATATGAATAATAAAATATTGTGTATGGTGAGATGTTGAATGTGGAGGAGGCGAAAGTTATGAGCTTGAATAGAAAACTGCCTACCCCGCACGAGACACGGCATGATGATGTATATGTAGGATAAGATTGTCTCCCGCCCTGCTCTTCAATATGTCTGAATTACCAATTTTAATATCTTGAAGGATGAAATTTCAATTCCCGATGATGGGGTGCCAGGCTGGTTAAACTCAAATAAGCTTCAAAAATATTTTTCTTCACCCGACGATTTTCCACAAAAGGTGGTTTGTTAAATCGGTCTAATTTGTTTTTTTTTATCCTCATGTCTTATTTATTTTGGTATTTTTCGTTAACACAATGAAACATGTCTCACGAATTCAAAATATTTTTTAACTAAAATCTAGATTTTTTAATTATCAAAATGAATCTCTATATTTTTTTTTTAAATTGTTTGAAAATCACTTTTTTGTGGCATTTATCTTATGTAATTTCTGGTTCAGAAGGATAACTAAAACGACAATATTAAAACGGGGAAAAAGGTCAATATCTTGCCTTCATCATTAAATTTATTTAAAAATATATTCCGAGAGCTTTGAATTATACAAACGAATGGAAAAGGAAATTGTAAAATCTGGAGAAAAAATATAAATTAGTATTTTACAATTAAAAATCAAATGGCTACCTTTTTCTTTAATTTTTTTCATGAAATTTCAAAACTCCATTAAGCACTACAAAAGAGTAGAATTGAGGTTAGAGAAATGCAGAATGACAAAAGTTCTGAAGTTTTACATTTTATATTTTGCAAGAGGTATTAAAAGTACTTTAAGGGGAGGAAATATAAGTTATACGAGAGTTTTAATGAGAGAATGATTCTAAAATGTTTTTGGTTCTTTGTCATGAAAGAAAATTTTGATATTTAAGTCAAAACAAAATGATAACGATTGAAACTTTGATAATTAATATTTCCTGGTTCATTATGAATTCGGTATTGTGTTAAAGAACAAAAATATGAAATTCAATTTTGTGCAAATATATTTCAGAAAATGTTCATGGGGCCATCTTTCATATTAATTAAATTGTTGAAATTTAGAGTAAATATTAAAACAGTACAAAATATTTGATGAACTTTAATTTACTTATTTAATTTAGTTTTATGAGAAAGAAGGAAACTCGATACTAAAACAATGAAAAAATGGTCAAATTATCATTGAATAAATGCTTTTAAAATATATTTTTAAATTTTTACTAAAGCGTTAAAAATTAAATTTTTTTACAGTAACTTGAATAATATAAGATGTTTAACCTTTCAATTTCATTTTCAATAGTTTACCTTTCAATTTCAAAAATTATATCAGATTATTTTCAGTTCAAAAATTAATTATTTATAAAACGTTGATAAAAATCAAATGTTCATTTTTCTGATCATTAACCCATAAAGGGATGATATGTATATTATTATTATAATATTTTTTTAAATGTTAACATGTTATTTAATTAAAATATGCCTTTAAATTTATTATTCAGTGGCGGCAAGTTTTTTTTCTCGTTAATAATTATATTAATTTGATTTGTTTTTCTTTCCATGTTTTCTTTGTCTATGGATGGAAACGTAGGATAATATGACATTTATAAAGGTATGTATCATAAAAATCTTAACTTACTTTTATTTTATTTTATAAGCAATATAGCAAAGGTACTTGTGAAGAAGGTGACTTTTTTATAGAGAATATAATATTATATAAATCCAGAATATTTTTTACTATAAATAAAATAAGGTACTGTACAAAAGTTGACAAATTATGAAAATGAAATCAACGCTCCTAAAATTCAATAACTTCACACAAAAATGAAGACTTTCTAAACCTAGTACAACTGCTGTCTTATGCAGAAATTTCTAGTTCAATAACAATGATAATTTTAAGTAAATGAACGTCGCAGCATTTCATTACAAATACAGACATTAAAAAAACTTGAGTTTTGAAATTATATAATTGTTTATTGAAATAAACATTTCATTTGTAATGACTTACTTCTTTACTTTGAATTGTTTATAATGAAAGTGCGATTCAATATTTAATTCAGATAATTTACGGTACGAAGAACCATAAGAACACTTGCAGAATTTACGCTAGGGAATGTAAAAACGATTTACGCTAGGGAATGTAAAAACGATTTACGCTAGGGAATGTAAAAACGATTTACCATTACACTACCGACGATGACTTAAAATGAATTATTGAAATCAGAAATTTTACGAAAATAACGGCTTTACTTTGCGGTATTTGACTAACATTTATCAATCAAATCATGAGTCAGCTTATTTCAAAGAAACTAGTTGACAAATGACACAACTTGTCAAGGTTTTAATTTATTTGAAGCTAAAAACGCTTCATTTACTATTATTCTTACTCTGACTAAAATCATTTGAAATATTGCTTCATTTCCACTATGTTTATTGAGCAATAACTCCATTTTGTAACGGTTTATTTATTAATGTATTATTTTATTGTACAGTGCACAATACGGCAGATTTATCATCAATTAGCAAATTTCTTTTAACCAACCATACAATTGTTTTACAAAATTTTGAGGAAAAGGTCGAGGATTTACTTTACTGATGTAGAGATGTTATTATTTTCGCACTCAGGTATGTCGCCAACGGAGGAATTCATTTTAAGCAGTGTGTTCTTCGTCACTGGGTGACGTCGAGCTCATAAAAAAATTTGATTTCGATCCTGTAATGTAGATATCGCTAAATGAGGACTTATTTTGTTCGACATAATACCGTGGTTGGTGGTGGAATCGAATTGAACTATTAATGTAGAAAAAAACACTCTACAGTACCAAAATAATAAGAACAAAAGAAAACAAATTGCCAATTTATTAATGACCTGAAGAATGAAACAGAGATTAAAGAAAAGGAAGATTGCAAAACCAGGAAAAAAACCGCCATGTTACTAAAGAGAGTGATGTATTTTAATGATTTTTTTATTTGCTTTAAGCACATCAACGATGATGTACATTTAATATAGGCTGGTAGTTGGTTCCGGAGTCGAACAGCACGAACAATCAAAGACAACGTGTAAAGATTGTTGAATACTTCCAGCTATTTTTGTTTTATCTATTTTGTACTGGCACAAAAAATCCTTATATATAATGATAAGAATAGATTTCATATTAAGATAAAACTTTCAGAGCGCAATAACGACGAGTAAATATATTTATTTTATCATCTTTTTATTATACAAAAATTATATAAATTTAGTCAATATTATCGTCACTAAATTCCCAAATTGAACAATATAGCTGCGATAGATTTAATGCATCATAAAATTTGTTTCATAAACTTTATTATTGAATGAAGTCAATAATGTAACAAAAATTTATGAGTCGTAATTCTATATATAAAGGTGTAAAAAATATAATTTATAGACAGTGAAGTAGTCCATAAAGACTAAACCATGGAACGCTGATCAAAATTGTGAGGAGATATAAAAAAATATGTGGGTATTAGGAATATCGTTCAGTTTGTTTGCACAATACTAAATTAAATAATGATTCCATATGGAAAAAGGTCTTTTTTCTTCATAATATATTTATTAAGCTCTTCTTAAAATAATTCGAGAATGCTAGGAAAAATTCAAATGTTTAATTTTTCAAGTAAATTATAATCATAAGTTTTCAAGTCTTGATTTTATTAGATTCTTTAATTTAATATATTTTATAAAATCTGAATATTCCTGATTTTTTTCTATGATGTATTTTTTCCATTCGCACACCCAGAGTTTTTCAGCATTTTACTACTTTAAATAAATATTACATAAAAATAACCGTAATTGAATTTTGAAATATAAACACTTAAAAATGAACATAAAAACTTATATATACTCGTATATATGTATATATATATATATATATATATATATATATATATATATATATATATATATATATATATATATATATATATATATATATATATATATATATATATATATATATATATATATATATATATATATATATATATATATATATATATATATATATATATATATATATATATATATATATATATATATATATATATATATATATATATATATATATATATATATATATATATATATATATATATATATATATATATATATATATATATATATATATATATATATATATATATATATATATATATATATATATATATATATATATATATATATATATATATATATATATATATATATATATATATATATATATATATATATATATATATATATGTATATTTTAGGTTTTCAGTTACTTCGTGAACTGTAAATGGATGTTAATGTTGGATTCTGACATCAGATCTACCTGGAGATCCATCAGCAGCTTCCTTACAGTATTTTTTTATTTTTTGGCCTGGATGACTCTTTAGTAACATTGTTCTCTGTTTTGGATATACAGGAGACGGTGTCTATTTTAATTGGTATTTTGTAGGCTTATGGCCACCTTTGAAGGCTGAGTTAAGTGTATATAATATATATATATATATATATATATATATATATATATATATATATATATATATATATATATATATATATATATATATATATATATATATATATATATATATATATATATATATATATATATATATATATATATATATATATATATATATATATATATATATATATATATATATATACATATATATGTAGATTGATGGATTAAATATAAACATAAGTATGTATAACTCAAATGTCAAAGCAAATTTGAGTCAAATTTTCATTCGATTGCAACTCAAAAGCTGACTAGCAACTACCAAAATAACATTTATCATTATTCCTAGTTGCTATTTCCGAAATGGACAAGTTTATTTGTTACTGTCAAAATCGACCCATTGAAACCCACACAGTGAAATAAATGTTATTATTCTAATAAATATAATTACATGGGTGTTGTTTTTCTTAAGCTTCAGGTGATTCAATTTTAAAAAAATAACTATTTTAAGAAATTCAGATGCATTTGCATTTTATTTTTTCTTAAGTGAATTAATTATTTTAAAACAAATATCAGTAAAGTGTTTATTTTATTTTAATAATCCCTTGTTATCCGCGATGGTAATAAGACTGTACAACAATTGGGATTTTCTAAATCGCGGATACGGATTTAGATAATTCGCGGCATCTTCATTCGTTCTAGCTCTTTTTAAATTTCTTGGTATAACTCAAATAAACTTTCTATGCTTCTTTTTGAATTTATTGGTGAAACTCAAATGAACTTGCTATGCCTCCTTTTAAATTTCAGTTGTCTTTCAATAAAAGTGTACACGTATACATCTAAGAGGTTCATGGTCACGAATTGATGTTCAGGACTTCCGTGTGGAAGGTCACCGGTTCGAACCCCGCCCTGGGTTATTATCCTTGAATGACACTCACATTTTCCCACGTAGTATTAGGGGGTATAAGGATACAAGTATACACGAATTCAATCATATATTTTCTTCAAAAAAAAAAAAAACCCATGCCGGTGTGCTCCAATCGTTTAGCTTCGGTGAGCCATCGGATCCGATACAGCGTTGTGGCCAGTGAGTTTGCTGATGTGCAACGGCTCACTTACTTAAAGAAGAGTAAAGAACAAGAAACAAAAACTCCACGGCACAGCTTCGCCTTCCAATTGAATTTCAATGGGGAGGGGATCCTCAAATGCGAGGTTCAGCAATGACCATATATCTGATAGTATATCATTTTGTTAGCCAGTTCATTTTCATAAAAAAAATAGACTTAATACATCGCAAAGTCAGGTAACATTCGCCAATCAATTGTGCTCGAAGTTGATCAAACCCGAAGTATCGATATATATTGTTTCCTCATTTAGATCAAAGGATATAAAAGTGGTAAAATATGGTCGCCACTTATCATTTCAACGTTTTTTAAATTAAGTTTTTCATATAAATTGCGTTATTTCTCAAACGTTTATAACCAAATTCATAAAAAAAACGTGGATAACGAGGTACCGTATGTACTTATTTTCATTAGAAATGAGTTGCCACTATTTGTACTATATACAACCATAATATGGTATCTAAGAATCAACCTCATGTTATTAATTCAGTATTTACTTTGTTACTTCCCAGACTGAAACTGCTCTGATGTACGACGCAGTTCATCTCTTCGCAAAGGCCCTCCATGATTTAGACACTTCTCAGCAGATTGATGTGAAGCCGCTTTCTTGTGATGCAGAGGATACGTGGCCGCATGGATACAGTCTCATCAACTACATGAGAATAGTAAGTAACATTAATATTTTAATAATAATAATAAAAAGAACTGGCGGTAGACCACACTGCTGAAAAACTGGTAGGCTTCCAAAGAAAATCTGGGATGGCTTGTCCCACTATCATTCTGCGAAAATGTGGTCTTAATCGCCACGACTTGTATTGGTGCGTTTGATTGCGTGATTCAAAATGTGCACAGGACCACACTGAATGCGTCAGACTGACTGAGTCATCTATAAAGGCCGTAATGAGTACTTAAACTATAGGATTCAGAATGTGCACAGTAGCACACTGAATGTGTCAAACTGGCTGAGTCCTTTATGAATGCCGTAATGAGTACTGAAACTATACAATTAAGAATGTGCATAGGATCACACTGAATGTGTCAGACTGGCTGAATCCTCTATTAAGGCCGTAATGAGTACTGAAACCATACAATTCAGAATGTACACAGGTCCTCACTGAATGTATCAGACTGGCTGAGTCATCTATAAAGGCCGTAGTGAGTATTGAAACCATATAATTCACAATGTTCACAGGATCACGAATGTTCACAGGATCATATCGAATGTGACAGACTTGCTGAATCATCTATTAAGGCCGTAATGAGTACTGAAACCATACGATTCAGAATGTGCACAGGATCACACTGAATGTGTCAGACTGGCTGAAACATCTATTAAAGCCGTAACGAGTACTGAAAACATACAATTCAGAATGTGCACAGGACCTCACTTAATGTATCAGACTGGCCGAGTCATAATGAGTACGGAAACCATCTTCTTCTTCCCGGTGTCATGTCAGGTCCCCCCAACGTTGAATATCACCTAAAAGTAGACATTTTTGTCCCCGGCAGCCCGAAAAAGATCCCCAACGCTCCTCATACCAGTCCAATCACGTATATTGCGGAGCCAGGAGATTTGCCTTATATTCTTAACTGTACGAAAACCATACGATAAAGAATGAATGAAAAATGATCATTAATGAAAATATATATATCCGTTACGAAAATCGTCTCGTTGTCAGGTGTAGTAATCTTTGTATAAATAAATTTCATTTAGGCATCATAGTTTCGAGTATATTCACGTTTTTTGGATATATATGTTAAAATATTTTTCATTTGACAGCTTTCAAAAGTTTGTGTTCGTATTATAATTCATGGCAATTTGGTTTCGACCATCCTATGACATGTCGGAAAGTTTCCTAATTATTAACGATTAAGGTTTTTTTAATTTCAAAACCAGTTATTTTTATTTCAGAAACTAGCATAGATATACGAGTTTTTTTTTTAAATATTGTTATATACAAATATGTGTGGCTAAAATGTATGTTTATTACGCAAAGTGCTTCCAAGGAATGAAAGTCCTTCTACGAAATTCTGATACATAGAACGGAAATTATTTTGCAACTGATTTACGCAATCCAATCCAATAAAGTTATCGTATTTCTAGCAGTTGGCGGAACTCGAAGATATTTTACGTTAGAGACGAAAACGCAGAGACACGCTTCCAGATTTGTATTACATTAATCCATTTAATACCCGTCTAAACCACGTTATTAAGTGTGAAAAGATTTTGGTTCTGTCGTAAATCGAAACTGGTGCCTGCTAAAACAAATCTCGGGGCTGCAGTAATCAGCTCTGTGAGATACATTATCCTACATAATTTCTTAAGGAATATAATCATGGAAGTGCTTATGCGTGTATATAAAAACCAAAAACTGTGAACGTTCGTAAATTATAATAAACTGTGAAGGTTCGTAAGTTGTAATGAACTGTGAAGGTTCGTAAGGAACAAGATAATACATTATTACACAACTGGAATAATAATTGAATACCAAGACAGAGAAAGACACTGCATCTATTGGCATAAAAACTTGTAGGAATGGTTTAAGTGCAGCTGTACAGAGTTATTCTGGACTTCAATAAATAAAAATAAAAAAATAAATTATTATTGTTATTGTAAAATAATAATCATTATTTTTAATATAATAATGAGAGTAATAATAATCATGATAATAATTATAATAATGCTAATAATGACGCTTTATATAGGGCCGTTTAGAGAGCAGACTCTCCTCAAGGGCGCTTTAACTCGGAATTCGAACCCACTATTATTAACAGTAAAAAACATTACAAAAAAAAACAAATTTAGCGAAAGAATAGGAAGGTGGCAGTGACCGTTAGATTATATTTTTCCAGACAAAAGCCTTAAGAAAAAACCACATGGAAACCCTTTTTAGGAAATTGAGTACCAACCCGCAACTGCCGAGTTGGATACGGGCGTTTTACCAATTAGACCTCAGAGATGGACCCATAATTGAAAATCGTTAAATAAAAAAAAATTGTATTTTCTCTAATCACAGTATTTTCTCTTCTCCGAAACATGACAAAAAGTAACATTCCCTCAAAATGAATTTATATATTTCACGAAAAAAATAAACTGAGTTTTTGAAACAAAAGCTAAAAATCGAAAAACAATTTTCTAGGACTTAACTGGGATGTACCAAAGTAACTCATTGATTTTACTTTTTTCTTCACTTAAAATTGATATGTTTACCCCACGGTGAAATTTTGGTAACTCCATTCCTTCCCCAGGTGTATTCTTAAGGATTTCCCAAATAGAGGAAACCATTTTCTCCCAAGATTTCTTATTCCTTTCCTTTTCTTGAGGCCACAACGCTTTCCTTTACTTCACTCCGTAATATACAATTCGGGAACTTAAGATGAAGGTAACACTGAAAATATTCATTTTATGCGAATTTGAATATAGTTGAAAAACAAATTCGGAAATTTTCTTTCTGAAACCTCATTTAAGTCTTCCCATTCCAACATTTTTTACCATTTCATATTAGCTATGTTATTACCTCCATTTAACCAGTTGTTTTCATACTTTCAATACAAAAAAAACTGAAAAAAATATGTATATCCTTTTTTGTATCATAGGAAAAAATGTATATTTTAGACTACATTTAAAAAGTTGCTAAATTTTAGTATTATAGTAAAGGTATCCATAGCTTAGTACTTTTATCTTCCCGTCTGAGATTTTTGGTTCGATTAACAATTGTAAATTGTTCATAATAACTATCATACATTATCCTTCTCCGAGCCTTAAGATATGCAGAAGTTATGGACGCAGCAAAAGCAAAATAACTATCATACATTATCCTTCTCCGAGCCTTTAGATATGCAGAAGTTATGGACGCAGCAAAAGCAAAATAACTATCATACATTATCCTTCTCCGAGCCTTAAGATATGCAGAAGTTATGGACGCAGCAAAAGCAAAATAACTATCATACATTATCCTTCTCCGAGCCTTAAGATATGCAGAAGTTATGGACGCAGCAAAAGCAAAATAACTATCATACATTATCCTTCTCCGAGCCTTAAGATATGCAGAAGTTATGGACGCAGCAAAAGCAAAATAACTATCATACATTATCCTTCTCCGAGCCTTAAGATATGCAGAAGTTATGGACGCAGCAAAAGCAAAAATGTATGATGTATAAAAAATTATCTACTTATGAAAAAAAACATATATTAGAAGAACGCAGAGTAAAGTTGGCACTGGAATACAGTGTTGTCTATTCATGTTATAAAGACAAAATATAAATAAAAAAAATAGACTTTTAATTGTACATAGTTACAAAAGTTATATGACAATTTAAATTAAGAATCATTAGAGATAAGAAAAAAAGCTACAAACAAAGATAAAACATAAAATAAATAACCGAAGACTGCAAAAATCACCACTCATTTAAAATTTCCCGTTGTGTCAATAGATCATACATACTTCCGAATAACAGCCCCAGTTAGACCGATGCATTGCTGTCGAGACAAGTCGGGACCATTCCGCCTTAAAAGTCTCACGATAGGAGATAGAAACACATGTTGCAGGGATTAATGTAATTAGTGGATTAACGAATAATTTATTATTAAATATTCTATAATAATATAGGGTTTCACAATGGTCAACCCGTAACCTTTAATAAAATAATAAATTAGTTCGGTATATTTTGGACATTTGATTTTTTCATCGTATATGGTATATTTTGGACATTTGATTTTTTCATCGTATATAGGTTATAAACGATATAGTTTATACGACAAACTGTACATTAAGTTTATTTTTTATTATTTTATTTTATTGAAATATTTACATATTTCTATTTTACTCAAGATAAACTATATATGTCACCTATATCACTAGGCTCGTTGCCTATTCTGAGAGAGCTGACTAACACCCGCATACCATGCCACCCGCATACCAAGTCTGAGCTGCAGCCACTCGTGTGATTTACAACTCGGAAAAAAATACTACGTTTAATATATTGACAACTTCATTGAACAATAAAACGTACATATTAAATAACGTGTATTTGAAGTCGTCGGTAATGGAATATTGCTTTTTTTAGCAGGGTATATCACACTATAAAAAGTTTCATGACGGGACAACCTTCTAAAGCCACGCTGTCAGGTCGCTTTATTTCCTCAGAATAATATTTATGCGATTATTTAATCTGATGCTGTTTAAACTGAAGAAGGAAGCTGTTAACGGGCTTCAAATGGAGGGTTTTGATATTTTTTACCACAACACAATTTTGCGGAATTATTTATGTCTGCAACACTGATTAGCACAAACAAAAGGGGTTTGAGATTTGACCTGGTTTTAGTTGAAAAAAGTTTGTGTTGAATTTTTTTACGTTTAAAAAAATGAGAGGAGATTTAAAAACATCTCTCTCTCTTGTTACCGTTACTTTTTAATTTTATTTTTTCAAATCGGTTATTCGTACATATTGAAAAGCGTGGCCGGGAAAAAATATTGTCTTCGGCCCCAGTAATTAAGTTTTATGGTTAAGAACCAGTCGAATGTGCACGTAACTCGCAGTTAGTCAGTGCTCGTGCTGGCAACACCACCGCACGTGAAGAGACAACAACACTTGCACACTTAAATTAGTTTTTGCATGTATTGCTACCTAACCAACTCTTTCACCAAACTGGGGCTTTTTTGGGTACCATCGGGAATCAAACCTGAAACTTCTTCTTACAAACTAGTTCGTGGAGGTAGTCTGCTGTTATTATTGTATTACACTTTATTTGTACACAGTACAACCTGTTGGTAAAACTAGACTAACATACAAGCTTTTAAAAAAATATGAGAAACCGATGAGAATTGAATTCGTAACATTTGGGTTGTCTCCGTGACTTAGTTGATAAGATAAGATGTCTTACCAACTGGACCACGGAGGTTATTAAAAAAAAGATTGAATATATTGGGCTGTAACATATATTTGTCCATGAACTTGAAAATTTTGATATAAGTTACAATAGTGACTTTCTTATATGATGTATTTTTGATAGCTGGAGGATTCCTCTTTTGTAGAATTTCTGGAGCGAAAAGCTGATCCCAAGTGGTTTCGAGTTCAAATTTGAATAATTTACACCCTTAAGAGAGTTCTTCAAATATCATAATAAATGATAGTCAGAATGTGTAATGTCCAGACCATATAGTGAATGTACTAAAATATCCCAGTCAATATGTAACTACTTTTGCTTAGTGACCATGTAAACATGTGGTCGGTCTGGCGTTGTCACACTGGAAAACGATGTCGACTCTCGTGTCGATTACTAGCTTTAATTCGGTCAATAATAAGCTGTACTTATTGGAATCAATAGTTCGGTTTAAAGGCAATAGCTCATAGAACACAATATCTAACTCACCAGACTCAGCATGACCCTCTTTAATTGTATTCCAGTTTTACGATAGTCTTTGCTGTGCTGTCTCACCATGAGACTACTATGTTTTTTTAACTAATGACGAAAATAATCCACTTTTGATCGGCAGTGATGACTTATTTGAAAAAAAAAATCATTGATCCGGCACTCAAGAATTTTTTTTTTTTTTTTTTTTAATCCACTTTGCACGGATTTCTCCTGTTACACAAAGAGGGTTTGCTTCTAGCGTTAGCTTATTCGTTAGGAATAATATCAGCCAGGATTCTTCTCATACTGCTAGACGGTACCGAGAATATATCAACCGTGTCATTCAGTTGGTTCAATATCTCTATACCACGGGTGACTGAGTTTTTGGCCATGATATTCGTCCTGTAAGTTGGTATGTAGAACAGAGGGTGATTCCTTGCACGGATATATTTATTGGGTACATATAAACTTAGTGCTTTTAGAATCGCGGGACAGTTAAAGGAACCTTTGAAAACCTTTATTAGGAATATCGCAATGGATTCTTGCCTTCTTGTTTCAAGGCTTCTATAGTTACACACCGTGAGAAGTTCGGCATGGTGAGCATATTTTGGGTAATCGCCCTTTGTTCTGTACCATAGATATCTGAGGAATTTTTTTTGTATTTGTTCTATATTGTTTTTGTATTTGAGCTGGTGAGGAGCCCAAACCGTAGATGCATATTCTAATTTGGTTCTAATTAGATAATTATATAAGTTTCGGAGGATATCGGTGCTGTTAAATTCTCTTGATATTCTCATTACAAAACCGAGTAGTTTGTAACAGTCCGATATAGTATATACTTGTTGACGACTCCAGTGGCATGTGCCGACAAATGGCTTTCTGTACCTGTTCTTTAACAAATTGTAACGCGTTTCAACTTTTTTGCAAGTAAATAAGCAAATGACTAAAATGTTGTTTATTTTCTGACATGTTGAATTTTTTTACATAAACGCTAAAAATCATCGAGTAAAACAAAATTTTATCAAAATGACCGCTCGAAAGTTATGTTTCTAATAACATATAATAGTTGTGTACATTAAGCGAAGAAAAATGGATGAATATTTGCTAGGATCATATACATTATTGTTTTTCATATTTTTCGCGTGATTTGAAAGCTATTGCGATAATAGTTGATCTGCTGGACGGGTACACCAAACACAGCAGTATTTGGTATATCCGTCCAGCTGATCAGCTTTATATGTACTAGTAGATGGAACCACTACGCAAGGAGTGTCCAGCACGAGCAAAAGGATTGACCTCGCTGGCATGAACAATGATATATGTGAACCACAAGTAAATCCCAGTAAACTTTTGCAACGACCACTACCCATAAAGCTGGGTCTTACAAAATCATATTTCAAAGCAAAAGACAAGGCTGGACCTGCATTTATTACAAAAATGTAATATTTATCTTGTAAACTGGAACCAACTCAAAATTTGGTACGTTGTTTTCGTATTCAGCGCCTCAAAATTTATCAAGTTAATAAATATACTTTTGTTTTTGTAAAAACTCTTAAACCTAAAACTTTGAAAGCAACATTAATGAAGTAAGTCCTGTTTTTTTATTGTTTCTAAAATATTCCAAACATTATACTATTGAAATAGGTGGCTTAGACCTATTTTTATTAAGATGAATCATTATAACTTTTTTTGGGTTCACTGGAAAATAAATTCCTTTCATAATAATTTTTAAAAAATTTTTTAGAGAGCAATCTCTCCTCAAGGCTACTCCAATTCACGATATGAGTCCACTCATAAATTTTGATAAAACTTCATAAAAAGGATTGTCTTCAAGTGCTTCCTAAAGCTGCACATGCCACCCATATATCTGACACTAGGAAGCAGATCATTCCACGCCACAGGACCAGCAATGGCAAAAGTTCCATCATAATACCCCACCCTATTGGATTGATTAGGAACATCCTATTTTTAGATGAAGAAGAAATCGACCTCAAGTTCTACTTCTCTCCAAAGAAACATCCCTCAGACACAGACTCGAAAGATACAATGGAGACATCTCCTTAAGGGACTTGATTACAAAGAGACAATGTTTGACATCAATCCGTTCGCAACACTTAAGCCAGCGTAGACTTTTTAGAAGCAAATCAATATGGCAATATTTATAACTGCCATATATAAACCTAGCAGCTTCATTAAAAAAATACTGCAGTCGAGAAATTTGTGAATCAGGCAAATCAGAATAAATAGTAACGATAATTCAGAATCAGAATAAATAGAGTTACAACAATCCGAACGTGACACAATAAATGAATTAATAAGTTTCATAAATATTTTTTCGGACATTATTTACAATATTAATTAAACTTTTCAATCAAAATATTTACAAATTGGAAAAACTCAGGATTGGAATTTGATTTGAATCATTCGTATTTTTCAGTAAAATTGTTAAATGTCAGCACATATAATTTGATTGAACGTTTTATTTGCAAATTTGACAATCGTCAAAAGCATAAGCGATGAAATCCTGGAGAATGGCGCCTGAAATCCATGTTTTTATTACCACCATATATATCTCCCTGAGTAAGGAAAAACTTTATTTTACTGTTCACTTAGATTTGACAATTTCGTTCAGAACTATTTTCATCAAAATTCTGAAATATTTAGCACCAGGGACGGCTTTTACGATTAATATTTAGAAAAACATATTTTTTTAAATAAATATTTATTAATGTTTTCGTATTTTTTTTATTGTGCTTACGACATTTTGCGCTTACGACATTATTTTTAAAACCCTTTTAATTTACTTAATCCAACCTACTTTCCTTAGCCTCACTCACTCTTGCAACTTTCGATCATGCTCGTGTTAAACGAGCATTTTATCACTTATTCTTTTTACATGCTCAAACCATCTGTAAATGCTGTGATTTTTATTCTGCTTATAACATTTGTCACTAGTTCACGTTCGTTTTTAGTTACTTCATTCTGTATTATGTCCTTCATCGCAATAGCGCATATTTGTCTTAGTGCATTATCACGTCTGAAATTAAGTGCATCAGCTCATCTCATTAGCCAATAGTGTATTTCAATGAGACATTGCAGAATCTTTTACCGACAGCTCCAAAAAAAAAGTGTCCCAATCCGATAAAAAAGTTTGTCATGCGACGATATTCAGAGGCGCCGTGTACCTACGAGTGCGAGTTTTATTATATTTTTACGTGTGCCAGTGTTGCCAACACGTGTAATGTTAAACAGAAAGTTGTGTGCCTACTTCAGTGATTCAAAACCCAAAGGTGCTGGGGGCAAAGACAATATTGTCTCCCTACCACGTTCTTCAATACATTCAAATCACTAATTCAGATATGTTGAAACATACGAAAGAAGAGAAAAAATAATATCAAATATTTTTAAACACACACATTTCTATTATTTTTAAATACATAGATACCATCACACCGCTTCCATGTCAGGGTAGGAAGAAGTTGAAATCACCTGACTACCATATCTTTAACCTAATCTATATTCATACACCTTGTCATACATTTTATACGATTTCTCTAAGTTTTTCATTTCCTTCTTTCAAAAAAATCATACTTCCCTTGGTCTTCCTCTACCATGCCTCCCACCCACAATTACACTACATGTCTGTTTTCTATGTACACTACATGTTCGTATTTCTTTATATATTCGTTCTTCATGCTCAAACTATCTCAGAGAATTCTTTCTCGTCTTATTTTATACATCAGTCTTAAGTTTTCATTTATTCCTTAATTTCATACATTGTAACGTCACGTCACGTCTAAGTGTACGCATTTCTGCACCGTTTATTCGACTTCTTTCAGTATTTTTCTATAACCACGTTTCACTCTCATACATCAACTTAAGTACTTAAATACTGTTATGGACTATGTGCTTAACCCAATTTGATATTGTTCAATTAGTATTATGAATGAATGTGAACTTAACGTTGATGTATTAAGTAAGATTAAAAAACACTGAGATGGTTTTGGAATGTAAAACAAATGAGTGAAGAATGTCCAACAAACAAAATAAATACAGTACAATATTGTAATGTAAAAAATACAGTTCCAATAACAAACCAAATACAGAACAAATGTGTGTAGAAGGCGTGGAAAAGGTAGACTAAGGAAAGTAGGTCGGAACAAGGGAATGATGTTTTCAAAAAATGAAATGTAAAAAATATGGAGAGGGGTTAAAACATGTGTGTCGTGATAAGAAAGACTGGCAATCTGTGATCTCTACTAGTCTCTAAAGGGAAAGAACGCGATTATATGTATTTATATTATCATTTGTGATTTTCAAAAAACATTAGGATATAAAATATTCCCACATGAATCGTATATAATCTAACCAATGATATCCTCCTAATTGTAAATTGTAATCAAGCCAGTTATTTTGCTCAAAATATTTACCTCATAATAATCAAAATCCATCATGAAACCGCAAACCACCCATATAATATTTCATTTTGAAACTTAATGAGAAATCATTCCAAGAATTCTTCTCTCATTTTAATGGATTTACCAGCTCAACTCTTAATTATTATATTACGAAATGTCAATGTTTATTTATGATAAATAACATTACGATTAAAAATTGATGATCTTGTGCAGAAATTTCTTAAGTCCTTTTAGAAATTTCTTAACTACTTCCATCATTCAGAATTCTACCTTCAGGACAGCACTGGATGTTTCACGAACCAAGTTATCTTTGATACAAGACACTGGACTCCTCGGGCGCTGCATCATGTGTCGTATTATAAACTGCTCCTCACCGCAGACGCAGATACAGGAAATCAATCCATCATGCAACATTCCTCATTTCAACATATTGTCTTTGGTTCCCCCAATTCCGTTTCAGAGTTTATCAAGAGATTTCCTGGTACTCCAGGGCAACTCAGAGCCAATTAGTAATGCTTGCTTTACACGCAAAATCTACCCGCTAGAACCTAGTGTTCCTCTTCACGTGTTCTCCCTAGCAATAGCAGATGGATTGTTCCAGATACTTGATGTACTTGGATTTCAACCTAGGGACTGGATACTGATGGGATCGTTCAGTTGGCTGAGTTTAGGTTCTACGTTTTATGGTTTCTCGATATTTCTTCGATGATTTCTACGATATGAAAAGAAGATTAACAACAGATAATAAGAAAACGTAATAAATAAGCGAAACATAGACGTAACAAAAAAAACGATCTATATCTTTTTATACATGTTCCTTCTTTTTCATTTACTTCTTATCTTTCGTTCCTTCAACATTTCACTCACTTGCTCCAACCACACTTTTATCGGTTTTTTCTCTACAACGACTTCCGCTCATGTTTGCATTATAAATTTGTTTAATCCGTCTTTTATCACCAATCTCTTTAATATAACCAAACCACCTCAGCGTGCTATTTTTCACCTTCTTTTTTTATTAAACAAAGTAAAATATTGTACAAACATTTGTCAAGGCTATACCTATAAACAAATTTGTTACTTAACTAATCTTAATTATATGTTATAATTTATAAACTTACTTAATCTTATTTTCCTACATGTCTTTTTATTTTATTTTTTACAATCTTAATATTTGATTTCTTAGAAATAATTAACACCTACATACTATTTATAACTAGATAACAATTCTTACACTAATTATTCAGCAAAAACAAGTCAACTCGTTCAGGCTACTTGTATTCCATCACATTCACTCAGACCTTGGTCGTCCCAGCTAATACTGTAGGTGGATTAGTCAGGCAAGAAATAATGCTTCGGGAGCTTGTGCTTATAACGGTAGGGTAGGTCGGATTTACTCTCGTAAGCCCTCAGGGCAGCGACTAAGGGATTGCTGTGATTTTGTTGACTTTTATAGAACTTCACGGTCCAAGCGAGGATGTGGTGTTGTAGGGTTTCTTCTCGCTGTTCGGCGTGAAGTCGGGTAAGGTTTGTTCTGGGATGGGTGTTAAAAGATATCTTGAATGCCTTGTTCTGCACTCTCTAGAATTTCAGGTGATCCGTGTTGCTCACACTACCCCAAACGGGTGCAGCATAGGTTAAAATAGGACGCATAGGAGTTTTATAGAGGAGGAGCTTATTTTTGGGTGAAAGGAAGCTGCGTCAATGAAATATCGAACTGATAACCTCTATCCCCTTGTGACCCTTCTGTCTGATGGTATTCAGATGGATTTTTCACGTCAGTCGCTGGTCAAGGTGCAGGCTGAGGTATTTAACCACGTCCTGCTACTCAGCCAGGCAACCACCGATGAATAAGGGCATCGACGGCACTCTTTCCTTGATTTTGCGCGACAACATGATGGCCTCGGTGTTGGCGTCATTGATTTTGAGCCTCCAGTCCTGGTAGTATTTCTCAAGGATCTCAAGAGCAATTTGAAGACGGCAACCAGCTCGATCCACCTTGAGTGACGATGCGTAGCATGCCGCATCGTCAGCAAAGAGTGAGAGCTTACAGTTTAGGGGAGTAGGAATGTCGTGTGCGTAGATGTTAAATAGACATGGTCCAAGTATACTGCCTTGGGGGACACCCATAGGTATGGGCCTAGCGGATGACGTAGAATGATGAGTGGTGACTGTGAAACTTCTATTGGAAAGGTAGGATTGAAGTAGTTTCACAAGATGGAGTAGAGTGCCAGTAAGGAGAAGTTTGTGGAGAAGGCCATTGTGCCAGACAGTATAAAAGCCTTCTCAAGGTCCAGCAGTACCATGACAGTACTTCTGTTCCTATTGAAGCCCATCGACACGTCTTCCACGACACGGGTAAGTTGTTGGACCGTGTTGTGTCTTGTCCTAAATCCAAATTGCTCATGAGGGAATGTATTATTGGATTCGTGATGGAACACTTACCTTGAGGCAACCACTCTCTCAAGGATCTTGCCAAGACCTGGTAGAAGGCTGATGGGCCTGTAGCTAGTTGGATTTTCGGTAAGTTTATTTGGCTTGTGGATAGGAACAATATTGGATATTTTCCAAATACTCGGAAAATAGCCATTAAGGAGTGAGGCGTTTATTATTTTAGTAAAAAAATCTTCGCTTTGAATGGTAACTGTTTAAGAAGGCTATTGTGTACGAGTATATTGTCGGGACCGGGTGCTTTTACGTGCAGGATACGACCAATTTCGGACGGGGTGCAAAGTTGCACCTCGTTTTGGTTGGTCGGGGAGTAAGCAAAGCTGGTGAGAGTGTCCTCGACA
Organism: Odontocerum albicorne; assembly: GCA_949825065.1. Taxonomy (NCBI): domain Eukaryota; kingdom Metazoa; phylum Arthropoda; class Insecta; order Trichoptera; family Odontoceridae; genus Odontocerum; species Odontocerum albicorne. Next base: position 6,480,924 of record OX463851.1, read on the forward strand.
GCTTTGTTGACATCAACATTTCCAAGGTCGGAAGTGATTGCGTACGTATTCTTGAAAGCATCCGCCAAGACATTAGCCTTGTCAATGCCAGAAACAGCCAACCCTGAGGCTGTGCGCAGAGCTACTACCACTTATTTGGTTTTTTTTTACATCCATTTAATTTTAATTTGCTTGAATATTTTTTTATGTTTCAGAACCATGTTGACTTTGTTTCCTATTGCAATACGCCATTTCGTTTATCTTTCCAACTTTCTGAAAACATACTTCCCAAATAACTGAATTCTTCAACTCGTTATAATCTTTCATACATGCATACCATCACACCATTTCCCTGTCGGAGTAGGCAGAGAGGACAGAGGACCATATTTCCTAACTCTACACACATCCTTAGCCTCTGCCACATTCATACAACCTCTACGAGTTCTTTGACTTTCTGCTTTTCCTTATATCAGAATATCATTCACTTGATCCAACTTCTTGACTTCGTCTACACACCTTTTTTTCTTACTAGCCACCATCCCTCTCTTTCTTTATTTCGTTATATTATTTTCTTTTCGTTTGTTTTTTAATATTTAAAGTATTTTTTAGTTTTCTTTTCTTTTGTTGTAAACTTTTACCTTATAATGGGCGAACCTCTACATAATTCTTGTCTGGTAGGCTGGAAGAAATTGCCTTAAGACGATTCATTCAACATGTCTATTATTTACAATCAAATGTCATAATATTTTTTTTGTATTTATTTATACTTTTTATTTTTTACAATTAGATATGCAAAGCACTCTCCTGTCTGAGTAGGCGTATATCCTTCCTTATGCAGGTAGCTTACATAAAACAAAAGCTAAAGACAAAATAAAAGAAAGAAACATATTAAAATCATCAGTATACTCGTAATAGTATAACATCAGTATAATAGTACAACAGTAGAAAAAAAAATAAAGTAGAACGTAATTTGTAAACAATCCATATAAAAAACCAAAATTATAAGTATGAAAAATAATAATGATGGAAATCCGAAAATCATTTCATAAAGTGAGTTATATAATCCATGTCGTCGTCGTTGCTGGGCCTCGTAGATGAGGATACCCTCGCCTTCCCAATGTCAATTTAGTTCGGAAAGCGTAGCTGTGCCGTAGAGTTTTCGTTTCTTTCATATTCTCTTGTGTAAATGATTGAGCAGCTGGACACCAGCAAACTCACCGGCCACATTGCTGTACTGGATCCGATAGCACACCGAAGTGAGACGATCGGAGCACACCGGCATGTTTTTTTCCTCTTTTTTGAAAGAATAGTTATGACCGAATTCATAGGTATCCTTATACTCCCGAATAACACAGCGAGGAGTTCGAATCGGCAACCTTCCGCACGGATGTCCAGTTTGTTACCACGTGGTCATGCACCTTGACATAATCCATATACAAGGATTATGGACTTTTGTTTAAGACTATATAAATCGGAGAGAGATGCTCCGGTTTGCAAAGGGTTCCATTATACCGACTGTTTAAGGTACGTTTAAGGTGTAAGAGGAGACAATGCATGTGGTATCTCATCTCAGACGAGACCCCCGGACCATTTTAGAGGGGAGATGTCTATGCAGATCGAGAGCTGGTCTGCATATTGACAGGAAGAAATGTATCTCCACACAAATGTCTGAGACTTAGGGAATACTGAGTCTCCATCGTCTCTCGATGATGGATGGTTAGCATGAATTCCACATTATTATGAAATTTGCATAAATATATCGAATTTTAATGACAAATATTTTGAACTAAAAGGATTTCTAGTTACAACGACAAGGGATTTAAACTACATAAAAGCGGTGTATTTGTATTTGAAATAGAATGTTCTTCTGAAAGTACACATATTGAAACAACACAAAATATAGGTACTATAAAACAAGAACATAAACGTTATTTATCTAATAAAAAATCAGAATTGGCAAACCATACATCAAGAAACTAATTAATTTTTATTTGAAAAACAGTCAAGTTCACATTTTACATTCGTCATAAAAATTATTCAAACAATGAATTTAAAAACATTAAAGATACACAAAGCCATAATACAAAACGGAATTACCAAAATATACAAAATGTTTCCCCGCTGAAACATTTTTCCTTTGAGTCAATGGACCACACACACTAGCGATGTTACATGACACCAGTCTGATCTACGAGTATATATAATGTAGGAGCACACGAAGCAGGGATGAAGGTGATCAGTAATTTATTGTTAAGTACTTTAATGTCGAAAGCATTTTATCAAACTGATCAGTTTGATAAAAAGCTTTCTTAGCATCCTATGCAATCCTTCGCATAATTGCTTAGACACTTGACGTCTACCTAGGGGCATCGGATTTGATTCCCGGTGGTACTCGAAAAAAAGGTCCCCGTCTCAAGAGTTCGTCTGGTAGTAATATGTTAGACGTGTGCGAATGTTGTCACCTCTATATGTGTTGGATAATATTACTAATGCTTGCGATGACGAACTATGAGCTCCATGCATATTTCAGTAGTTCTCGATCTTCATCGAATTCTCGATTAATGTTACCGAATGTAATTTTATCTTCCTGTAACGCTCTTCTATATGCCCGAATCACCAGTTTATTGAAGGGTATGCAAATGAAAAAAAAATACTAAATTAGTTTTCCATAAATGGCAAAACCTTTTCCCTTTTGCCGTGATGCTGAGCTCCAAGATTATTGTTAAGTGACATAGCATAACTGTTCCTCTTTGATCTTATAAAATTTAATTTTCTTTCGCTGCTCAACAACTTCGGTTACACGTTATTTCGAGCCTCCATTCGAAGTGGTTGATCCTATCGATTTACCTTTCCCATGGAGTGTCAAAAGGTTTGAGACTTATTAGATTTAGGATCACGAGATTACTATCCACAGATCAAGGCAAGAATTCAATACAATTGGTTTAATTTGCTAAGTGACGCTTAGGAAAATTGTAAAAGTGATTTTATTGTAATTACCAGTATATAACATAAATAAGCCCTCAGAACGTATCATCTGTAACAATAGAAATACATTGTAATTTATTTTTAACAAACACTGTTTATTCCACTTTTTTGTGACGGTATAACCCTACCGGTTTCAAGGCTTTCACCTCATCTTCAGGGGAGCGCAAACAAGACTAAATGAAAAGAGATTTCGTGAACACCAATCTGCCTTAACAAATCCTCTAATTTATTCTGAAATGGCTAATCATTGTCACCGTGAGAATCATACTTTTTCTATCGATGATGCCAAATTCTTACATATTAGCGGTAACGGAAATAAATTGGACAGATTAGAGGCCCTAGAAATTTCTAAGTCAGTTTACCGATCGGAGCATCTATTGAACAGTTATTTCCCCAAAATCTCCCCGCTCTTGGCCGAAATTATCCCTAGCCTTCCTCACCCCGCAGCCTCCAACCATTGAAGTGTCTATATCGGTACCAGTTCGAACAGCATTTAGTCTTGTTTGCGCTCCCCTGAAGATGAGGTGAAAGCCTTGAAACCGGTAGGGTTATACCGTCACAAAAAAGTGGAATAAACAGTGTTTGTTAAAAATAAATTACAATGTCTTTAAACCTCCACAACGTTAATGCCTTAACTATAAACAACATAGAAATACATCTCTCGCCCCCGTGGCCAAGTTAATAAGATACTTATCTACCAATTTGAATTCGATTCCCTGCAATATTCAAAAACAGTAAAATGTTTTCGAGTCTGATTTTTCAATTAAAACCTTTAAAAGTTGATTGGAAGACTTAGTCACACAGCGATAATCTTACCAAGGTGACTGTACTCGTATTTAATAGAAATTTTACAAAAGGCAAAATAAAAAATATTTCAAATATATTAATTGCCAACCTTACTTAGCAAAGGACAATTATATTTTTTTTAAACATTTGATGGTTTTCTATATAATAATAATAAAATAGCAATTTTTATAGCGCCCTCTAGACAGGCGGCAGACTCTCCTCAAGAGCGCTCTAACTCAGGGTTTGGGCCCACTATTACTATATTCACATAACATATTAAAAATATTTCAAAATAAATGAAAATTTAAGTTGGGTGTAAGGATAAGAAGGTGATGGCAAGACCTTATAGATAAAAATAGCATTGGAAATTTTAAATAACTTTTAATTAACAAGTGTGAATGGCGAATGAAAGGTTGCCCAAGCGGATTTATTTTTCGCGTACGTAAGGACAGTTTTATTGTGTATCTGAACTGTAGGCCGCACAAAGTGAAATATGGAAAAAAATGTGGGAAGATATTCAATGGAGTATATTGAATGTTGGAATGAATGTCCATAACCCATGATGAGTATAATATAAGACAATATACAAAGTGGCTGATCAGAGTACCTTACCACCGCGGTGCCACCGAAGATGACTATGTAAGCAAATTTGTGATAGGCATATTCTGTTGCATAAAGGGCAAAGAGCTTGAGTACTTTCTCTATTAGGTTCCTGATAACAGCTCTACACCATTTGACTCTATCTACAGCTGTTTGTGCTAAGCATTAAAGTTTTTAAGCATTTTGACCGAGTTAGCGAAGGACAGGGCCAAGTAATAGAAGCATGCGCAAGAGATGGCTCCTCAACTCTTTTAGGTAAAAGGAATAAATATGAATAATTATATTTTTAGGGAGAACTATCAAAACGTATGATTATGTAAACAAAATATATGATTATAATTGAACATTACACACCTACACTATACTCCACCTAAAGCCGAATATGTAACACATATCGGAAGATCTACAAAGGTCTTATTATAGTTCGTCTTCCCTTGGTAAGTTTTCTTAACGTATTATACAGATACGAGGAAGTCCACAATCGGATGCACACTCAATTTATCTTAACTTGATATTCTCACACTCAACATATATTTTTGTTGGTAATGTTTTTAATATTTCAATAATAGTGGGTAACATTTCGAATTAACAACGCTCTTGAGAAAAATCTCTCTAAATATCTCGATAAATATATTTTTATTATTTTTAAGAATAAGAAAAATATCAAAATTTTATCAATTGTTAATACCGACCTTATTATCTAAATATCATATTTTTAACAATTAATTTTTTTTATCTTTAAGAGTCCCTGTTTTAGAAAAATTGCTTATTTGACAAATATAATATCTTGCCAAAAATCTTGTGATAACAAACCCGCTATTTTATAATTGAAACTAAAGAAGATAATTTACAGAAAATAACAAGTTTCAAGTATTAGCAATGAAATCTTTATTTTCTTTGAAAGTTCCACAAATGGAAATATGAAAAGTTTAATACAATTCAAAGTCTGTTTCGATTTGTCAAAAAAGTTTTTAACGTTTTCGAAAGTTTTAATTAATATACCTATATAGTACAGTAGACAAATATCAGAAATATAAATAAAAAAAATTATAGAAATTATTTCTTACGTGGGTAAAAGAATATTGTTTCTTAGTTTAGAATCTACGAGTAATTTGTTATTGGTACTTTGACATTTTAAAAAATAACATGTTTGTTTAAGTTAAAAAATCCTCTCATGTTTTAATGAAATATGTTTTTCAGCTAAGAGGTATGTAAGAGATAATAAAATATACAGTGAATATAAAACTGCAATTAAAAAATAACTGATAGAAAACTGACGGGATTTAGTAAGAGATAATGCATAACAAAACAAAATGCAAACTCAACTTGGATCAAAAGTATGTTATGGAAAAGTATTTCTTGTGTAAGCTTCATTTTCCTCGATTCATGTGGATTTATGAGTGATTTTTTCATGCGGATTTATGAGTGTTTTTTTCATAAGTCTACAAACAAGTCAATGAATGATCCTTAGTGAATTGAATTTTTTGTATTTAAATGCGCTTTCTAGATGTAATGTGATTAAGGTGGGATTTAATTAGTTTTTATTGTCACGACTTCTTTATGTATGTTTCATCGATTTTCTGTATTATTTTGTGAAATATGCCTGCCTTACAACAGGCATGCACCTAGTTAAGACAGGGTACAGCCTTATATATTTCATAATAAAAATTTAAAATTATCAATTAAAAAAACCTTCGTAATTTATCGATATCAATCATATCATTTCATATTTTTCTTACGAAATTGTATAAATTATATCATCCATTAGTATTATTTTGTCTTGATTATTAAACTGCAAATAAAATAGTCGTAATCAAACAGGTAAGATAACGATCTTCCAGCCGGAGGGTTATACTTCGTTACCGATGGAACCCAATTTATTATAACTCCAATCTGGTTCTCACTTTAACGTATCTGGTTGATTAGAAGATTTCGCCACATGGTAATAAATCCACAAAGTTCCACTGTTTACAACGAAAGTGTAATATATTTAGTAATAAATCCGCCAGGTTATACTCTGTATACAGCACAACTGTTACTTCTCCACGTCCATTCATCATCTGATACGGTATCTTCGGTTTCTCTTGTTATTTACTTTTCATCTTTAAAAATTTAAATAACTTGGTCCAACCATACTTTTCCCGGTTGTGTCTTAAGGTGTAAACGGTTGTGTCTTAAGGTGGTTAATGGGTTTCTCGGTGGTTAATGGGTGTCTTGTTTGCTTTCCTTTCTTATTTTCTTTCTTTTCTCTCTTTTCGCTGGTGGTGAATCGAGGATTGTGCATACGTGTTCGTGCGTTATTTCCTCATTAATTATTTTAAAACTGCTTATCTATTTCAATGTATTACTGCCTAACTATTTCAATGTTGTCTCAACTATCTTACTTCCCATTTGTCATTATGTAAAATTTGGACTCCTTTGAGGCTTTTCTTTTCTTTTTTTTTCTCGTTCTTGCTGACAGTTAACCTGAGGTGGTATATGTGGGTTTACTTTTTTTTTTTTTTTCTGCCATAGGTTTTTGTTTTTTTCTTTTTTTTCTATTTATTATTTAATCTAGATATGCGGGGGTGTGGGATGGAAGCCCCCTGATGCCCTTGCGGTCGGGCTCACCCTACATTGGTGGGGTGTATCTCGGCCGGGGGAATGTTTGTGGGATGAGCCCGGACCTTTTAGTGTCTTCTCTCTTGAATGTATTTTATTATCTCTCTTGAATGGATGCTATTAGATGAGCCCAGACCTTTTGATAGCTTCTGTATTTAATGTATTATCTGCAATTTATGTGTTTTAGAAGTGTTATTTAAATATAATCTGTACATACTATGTTACTATCAATAAACCTATTATTTATTTATTTATTTATTAAACATGATATCAAATTACTGTTGTAAATCATGAATTTCGAATTATATCTCTTGAATATGCTATTGACCATTAAAAAAATACCATAGTTAACAAAAATCGGTTATTGTAAACCTCAAAATATCTTCATTAAGTTTTCAACATTTTATAATTAATGCCAATAAATGAAATTCAGGCAAAAAGCTTTGAAAATTGAGGAAATTTTCTATTTAGCTACGCCAGACGTCAAGAAAGTATTCATCGTCAAAATCAGCTCACTTTCGCCATTTTTTTCTTTCTTTTTCATCCTTGGTAAGCTTTATCTTCTGTGAATTATTGAAATTTTTCAAAGCGAGAATTTAAAAACAAAACTTTACCGCGCTTTTCCGTGATTATGAATTAAAACAAACTGAAAATGGTGAACTTTCCTCTTAGTTCTCTCTGTGCTGACGGATTCGAACCATTTGCCTCAAAGGATACTTCCTGCTCAGCCAACGGAGCATGCGAAAGGCCTTTGTTTATTCATTCTGTGGGGTAATGAACGTCAAACGCATAAATATAGTGTTTCTCAACTGAGGGCTCACAATAATCACCTCACACCGTTTTGGTGACATATTTTAAACTTAAGACATTTACTTTTAATTCAAGATAATACATATGTTTAAGGATAACACCGCCTAGACGTGTATTTAACTCAGCATTTTCTTTAAATTATATGCCCCTCTTTCCTGTATCAGTATTTTCTTCCTAAGCCTTGTTAAAACTATTGTAATGTTATAATGTTATTGGCATCGATTTTATAAATGCATTCCTTACTAAAATAAATATTTTTAAACTAAAAAACTTTATTATTTATCAAATAAATAGATATATGGCATAATGCTATATCGAACTCTGTAACCTATTTGGAAAAACCATCGACTTCAAGCCAATTCCCGAAATTAGCAGAAAAAAAAAGCGCTTAAGTCTGGTGACAGAGTTCGTTTGTTAATAATAACGCGCATATTACGTGTAAAAATGTGGCAACTTCTTCATGTGCGGTAGTGTTACCAACCGTTCCTTCCATAGATTATCCAGTGGTTCTAAACCCAGTATCGATTACCGGGGCCGAAGACAACAGCCATGCTTTCAATATTTCCGAGTTATTAGTTTAGATACATTGAAATTAACCATAATATGAAGAGTGCTAAATGTAACACAATCAAACAAATTGAATTTAAAAAATGACTAGAGCAAAAAAGTCTTAAAATAGAAGAGTTTGCATTGCAATGTGTTTGGATGTGATAAAATATAAAGATGTACAGAAGAGAACAAATTAGGATCTGTTTTTTCATAATTTTGTGAAACAAAAAAAATGTATGTGATAAAAACATTTTAACATTAATGGAAAGATAAAACAGAATTTCAAATATAACCTTAAAAAGATAATTAAACCAACATCAGCCTTCAACCCAGGAAGTGTCTTGAATTCTATGCTACTTAACTATATCAGCAGCATCCCTCCCACAATTGCTTATACCCAATGTGCAACAGTTCTGTCACACCATCCAGTCATCTCACCATTGGTATCCCCATTTTCCTACACTCCATTGGATCGCTAAACAAACTCTTCCTTGCAGGGCCATTGTTCTGCATGCAGTATACGTTTCCAAGCAAACGTAGTTTATTACTTAGTAGTTTATTATTATTTTGTAAAAACCCCGTTTTAAAAAATATATAATTTTTATTTATAGTTAAGGCATTAACATTGCGGAGGTTTAAAGACATTGTAATTTGTTTTATCAAACACTGTTTATTCCACTTTTGTGGACTAAACAGTGTTTGATAAAACAATTTATAAAATACATAATTGTATTAATCTTAATATATCGTTCTTTTACAATATTATCTCTGTTATCTTTCTTTAATTTTTTTATGCAAACATAATTTATTTGAAATGACAAATTTTTCGTATTTGTACAAAAATTCTGAAATTTAATATTATTTGAAAAGTTAACACGCGTATATTGAACAAAAATATTTATTTAAAGTTATTTGTGACGTTTATTTAATTCATCATTTATAAAATATGACATTTTTAAAGTAAAAAATCCGTCGACCACATTGTTATTGAGTAGGCTTTAATAAAGAAAAAGATTGAGAGTCGAAGTACAAACACAGGAGCTTTATGAAGCCTTCATCTGAATTCTAAAGACTTATTCTTGTCATTGTCCTGCTTCTTGACGCTAAGTTAAAATAAAAACGATTTGTTTTTTATTGTTGAATTTGGACTAAAACTTCATTAAAGTAAATTTCAAAACCTCTTAAAAAGAAAAAATGGACGGTCAAACGTGAAAAAACTGTGTTTGGAAGTGAAAAGATATTTCTTAGAAAACAATTTTTGAATTTTAGAAAAAAAATTAATGATGATATTAAAATAACAATTTATATAGCGCCGCTTAGAGAGCATATTCTCCTCAAGGGCGCTCAATTGTGCTATATTGCGCCGCTTAGAGAGGATACTCTCCTCAAGGGCGCTCAATTGTGCTATATTGCGCCGCTTAGAGAGCATACTCTCCTCAAGGGCGCTCAATTGTGCTATATTGCGCCGCTTAGAGAGCATACTTTCCTCAAGGGCGCTCAATTGTGCTATATTGCGCCGCTTAGAGAGGATACTCTCCTCAAGGGCGCTCAATTGTGCTATATTGCGCCGCTTAGAGAGCATACTCTCCTCAAGGGCGCTCAATTGTGCTATATTGCGCCGCTTAGAGAGCATACTCTCCTCAAGGGTGCTCAATTGTGCTATATTTGGTGTGTCGATGTACTCGTATGACGTGATAGTAAAAAAGTATTTCGTTTCCCTTCAGTAACGAAACTTATTTCCTAGTTCCCCCATTATCCTACTTCACAATATGCTCACCTATCTAGTATCCGCAGATGAAATTGTCTTGATTTTTAAATCGTTAAATGATTCCTGCCTTCTTTTAAACTTTTAATTCTTTTTTTACTATTTTACTTTCATTGTATAAAGCTCTAATGTAAATATTTAACGAAAAACTTGAAATAATTTATCTTAACAATTTTTCCTGTTGGCTGGAAGAAATAGCCCTTTGAGAATAAAACCGCCAAACTGTATATAGTACTCGTACATTGAAACATTTAATTAAATAAATATATATAATATGTTTATAACGAAATTAAATTATTGTTTCCATAAAATGGTGGATTTTGTAGCTTGACGACTCAAATATGGTATTCTCTTTGCAGGTGGAGATGAAAGGCTTGACTGGGGTCATCAAGTTTGATCACCAAGGATTCAGAAGTGACTTCTCTCTGGACATAGTCGAGTTAAGCAAGGATGGACTCCGGAAAGTGGGAACTTGGAACTCGACGGAAGGAGTTAACTACACGAGAACTTTTGGGGAGTCACAAAAGGAAATTGTTGAAATCTTGCAGAACAAGACTTTAGTAGTGACGATCATACTGGTGAGAACGTTATTAAATATTACATTATGTAAAAATTAAGAGTAACTCTTTGGTCTAAAAACTAATTGAACTTAGTTCATTAAAATCCAAATATAACTTGTTCAGTTCAGAGATTCTCAAAATATGACGTAAGGCTTTTTTTATTCTTCTTCTTTCTCTTGGGTTAGACATGTGACCTATTTACATTAGATTTGCCTCTCTCTAGATGTTAACTTTCAGCTATCCTTCCATCATTTTAGAAGTCTTCCTGAGGAATGACTATCAACATGTTTTCCATGCATTTCCACATAGGGAACTCTTGTGTTATCCATCCTTTCCACGTGGCCTCGCCAGCTTTTTTTTACGGTTTTTACCTCATCGCATATTTTTTACTTCACATATTTATCGGATATGGGATTTACTAACTCTATCTCAAAGTGTTTTGTCTGAAAGGGCGAGTGTTTTTAATCTATTAGTTCTGAGCACACTTTTTTTGTATCTGCTCTAGACTTTATTCCATAAGTCATGATTGGTCTCACACATGTTTAACTTTTTTTTCAATGTTGACAATTAACTTAAAATTAATTAACAGTATGTATTTTTCTTGAGACTGAGGGAAGGGAATTGACATATGGCAATAATCCCACAAGGTCGTGCTGTATGCAGAAAAAATGTAATACATGATTCGTTTGGAGCTGCTTGTGTTTAATATTAGTGGCTTAGAGCCCCGAGTTAGACCCTCCTTGAGGAGAGTTTGCTCTCCAAATGACGCTGTATAAAATTTCCCTTAGAATTGAATTGAATATTGGTAACCGTGTTTATGAATGGATGCTACAAGTATTTAAAGTTACACTGTCGATTTTATTCAATGTCATGCAGCGCAAAAATTGTCAATTAAAATTTATTTAGTTATTTTATTTTTCTCTGACACATAAACTAACCGTTAACAATAAATAAATACTTGTTTTTAAAGTTTATAAAAATTGCTTGCTGATTTTTTCGGCAACCTTATTTAAAAAAGTTTTTTTAAAATAAAAACAGTAAAAAAAACATTTATTAAATGTAAATCGAAGAGAAAGAGCGAATCTCACTTACATATGGATATTGTTTTTTTTTATTTTGATGTTCTTTTCAGTGATGACAGTATTTAATTGACATATGTGACATCTGGCTGACATTGAATACAGGAATTCCTAGTTAGGTAGCCAACAGGTCTACGGAGTTAGAGCATAGTAAATTAAGGATGATAGGGGAAGGGGGATATGTTATTTTTATGATTATAGAAATGCATGTCTCGATACTCCTGCTATAATATGATTGTATCTTTCTTGTCATGTAAAATAAATTTTAAAAAAATTAATATATATCAACGCGATGTTAAAATGACCAATCCACGGTCATGGTGATTTATTTTAGCATGAAAATAAAGATTTTCTGAAAAAAAACAATAAAAAATTTACTTCTAAAAGTACTACATTAAACTTTCATTGTATATTATGAAGTATAAGCCTAGCGGATTTATTGTGATGTGATCTCTTTCAACAAACTATTGTAGAAAGATATTTAACAATTCTTAAGTGAAAACCAGACTTTTTAAACTGAAAACCTCAACTGAAAAACAGACAGACTTAAGCGAAAACCACATTTTTTTTAATAATCACGCCAGAATCTTCATTGTGTTCCCTCGACTATGTTTGTATTTACGCGGTATCTATTCTTCAGTTTGCCACCCCCAGGGCATGACAGTTGTCCATCATACTGTTGGTCAAATGCAATTTATATATACTCGTATCTTCACTTCTATTCCCTGCAGATTCTGAGTCATCTATACAATGAACATGTCTCAGATAGAGAAATTCATCAGTCAGAATGTAAATGTACATATTTTAACTTAGATTTCAAATATTGGGTGACTAGATGGAACATGTAGAGATAGTGTATTTTTGAAAAGTCCGATAGCATTAAATGTGACTGCAAGACTCACAGCACATTCTTAGTTGCCCGAACATCAGGATTATAAGGTCTGAGCAAGACCTGATTTATGCGAATGATCTATATTATCAAAAAACTCATAGTCCAGACACCGAAATTAATTAACTATCTTATTATTCGTTTATTAACTTATTTTATTTTACAGAGTTCACCATACGCAATGCGTAAAGAAGCCAGCGAGAAACTGACAGGAAATGCCCAATTCGAAGGATACGCCATAGACCTGATCCACGAGATATCCAAGATCCTGATGTTCAACTACACCTTCCGCCTGGTTCCTGACGGAAGATATGGCTCGTACAATAGAGAGACCAAGGAATGGGATGGAATGATACGAGAACTACTTGATCAGAGGGCAGATCTAGCTATAGCGGACTTAACCATTACTTTTGACAGGTGAGATCAAATAAGTTATCTCTATAGTTATGTATTCCTAAAAGGTATTTTTCCTTACATATATTTCTATTCGGTATCAAAAAAAATAATATTAATCTTCCCATGTCATAATCACGTAGTGATAATCTAAATTCTTTTTAAAACACCAGAGGGAGCTTTACTAGTGCTCTTGGGTCTTGGGAATAGTAAATTTACTATTAATTATTTGCATCTCAAATTACTTCACCTGATCATCCAAGGCAGAATAGAAGGCCAAAGAGGGGTTGGCAGGAGACAAATCTCCTAGCTCCGCAATATACGTGATTGGACTGGTATAAGGAGCGTTGGAGATCTTTTTCGGGTTGCCGGGGACAAAGATGTCTACTCTCAGGTGATATTCAACGTTGGGACGACCTGACATGACATTGGGAAGAAGAAGAATTTGCATATCGGTTTAAAACCTACTTTATGATAGAGCTTTAAACGTTGCTGCTTCTGTGACGTGGAATGGTCTACCTCTAAGTGTTCAAAATGGGTGGCATGTGCAGCTTTAGGAAATACTTGAAGACAAGTGAACCATTTTTAGAAAGTCTTATCAACATTTGTGATTATAAATGAACACTACACTCCACCTAAAGCTGAATGTATTAATATCACTCATCGATAGACCTACTAAGGTTTCTTTTGAATTCATCTTCCCGTGGTAAGGTATCTGCGTTTTTTTTTCCTACAAACCATTTTCTAAAAATATGCAGATGCGGTGAAGTACCTAATCTAATGGCCGCAGCCACTACCTTCCTATTCTTATCCATCAATAATAATAGCCTCGAATCCCCAGCTAGAGCGCCCTCGAGAAGAGTTTGTTCTCTTAACGGAGCTATATAAAATGTCATTTTATTATTATTAATATTACCAACCAGGCCACAGATGTCGTTTTCTATGGATCAAAAATGATTGTTGTCTCTCTATGGAGTAAATTTTATAATTTTATAATTTACTATTTTCAAGCTGTTTAATTTTAGCAAGCTTTAGCACAGTTGTTCCAATGGCATGCAGATCAAAGTTCCAAGATGACTGTCAAAGCTTATCTATTTGAACCTTTTATTGAATATTAGGCAGGGGATGGGAAGGTTGCAGCCACCATCATCCTATCCTTACACTCATTTTTTTTATTAATATTTGTAATATGTCAATAATAGTAGATTCGATTCCCAAGTTAGATCCTTTGAGGAGACTCTGCTTTGACCAACTAGAGACAGCGGTCTTAACAGCGGTACATAGATTATTCTTCAAATATAAGTAAAAATTGAATTGGACTGTTTAATCCACTCGAAAACATATATTTAACATAACTAGTTTCAAGTCATATGCGACTCATCTTTAGGGATATTCCGAACTTACGTTAGTTTAGAATACCCCTGAAGATGAGTCACATATGTCTTGAAATTAGTTGAGTTAGATATATATTTTTAACTGGATTGAACAGTGTTTCAGTTTTTAGCTAACGCATATTTGAATAAATATGAATTTCTCCATCGTTAACGCTAAAACTCAAATAATATCTAGAAATATTAAATCACCCTTTTAATTAATCTTTGTATTATTAAATATAATTTCATCTAATTATTTTAATTGACACTTATGAACTGCTTTTTAAGTAAAATATAACTATAAAGACTGTTACACAAGTCATCTATTTGTTGTAGTTTTTTGTTAAGGACATAGCAGATGTATTTAAATTTTCAACTGAAGAGTTTCACATCAGAAACACTTTGCTGATCAAAACAATAATCATGAGTAATTTGAAAGTTGAAACCAGTAGCATTGTTGATACCGTAATACATTTATATAAATATTTCAGCTTAGTGGAGCTTTGCTCTTTCAGCAAATTTTCCAACGTGACTATTTATTAAATTCACACAATTGCCCATCAAGTTTATTAATTACAGTGAAGTTTTGTGTAAATTTTGGCACGCTAAATTAATTTAATTTTGAAGTATTAAAATATATAACTTAATTTAGAACAAAAACTTTTCCCTCGACTTATTTCCTGTTGTCGTTGATCAGGTAATTAAGTTGAAGCAAATAATGGTGTTCTAGTATCTTATAGATATTTTTATTTATTAAGTTATATATAAGGAGTATAATGAGATGGTTTAGCTTCATGGGACGAATGAATGAATAAATTGTAAAAAAAAACAAATATACAGTGCAAATGTGGGTGGAAGGCACGGTAGAAAATAATCAATGAAAATATGGTTAGATCAATTATATGATAGTTTGCATGAAGGAAATTGTTAAAAGTGAGAGAAATCGTATGATCTGTATGAGAAGGTGTATGGATGTAGAAGAGGTGAAAGATGTATTTCGCGATAGTCAGGAAACCGATTTTAGCTAATATATTGGAGGTCTCAATAATATTATAAATAAGCTTATAAAATATATTCCCTTGTGAGTTTACCATATATATATTTCTAATAGATTAGCCAATATATTTGAGATTTGTATATTTCTAATAGATTAGCCAATATATTTGAGATTTGAACTTGACGTATACTAAAATAAGTACAGACACGCTGCAAATGCTGAAATCCCATGCCCCAAATGCAACAGAATATGTCTATCACAAATGTCTTCCAAAGTCATTTCCGGTGGCACCAGCAATAAATACGCTGAACCCTCCCTTACAGGTATACCTTTAATATACTCGTTATCGAGTTCAAGTAATTCATACTCCAGTTATAATAAATTAATGTATAAGGCCGCTATGAATGTTTGCTTCTTAATGACGATCTCCGTGGTCTACTTATTAAGATGGTCTTCTCTGAAAGCTTTTTTAATATATTTTTGGTTGGTTTGCAATATATTGACCACAAATCCTCCAGGTTTTACTGTAGTCAGCACAATTGTAATAAAAAAAGTAAAGGCTCACCCTTTCTTCACCACCGACTAAAATGTATATTTTGCAAATCGTAGATAAATGTACAATACTAAACACCATATTAGGAGTGAGAGTATATAAATATATAACTTTTTGTAAAATTAAACAGTTAAATGTTATTTTGTATTTACAGTCTGTTTGACAAGAACGTGTACGGTTAAACCTTAAAAACTATTTGGAATAAAGCATTAAAAAATACACACATACTACATGATATAAACCGTGATGCTTTAAGTTGTTCAGTTGCCTCCACTAGTAATAATTGCCCGGCATCTTCGAGGCATACTATACTTTCTACTAATTTTATAACATAATCTAGGGGCAAAGACTTTTATATAAGTCGAATCTATCGAAATAACTGCTTGACGTTCCAGATATTTTTCCCTCGGAGCTTGAATTTAATAAATGTCTAAACATTTTCTATGTTATTTGCATCTGGTGACTGCGACGGCCAATCCATTAATCAACGTAATTTTCCTGTTTCCACGCAGTACAAAGACGACTCCGATGTTTGGGGTCATTGTTCTCTTGCAGTAGCCAATTTTTTTTATATAAACCACCTTTGGACAGATGGTAATAAAGCCCTCTGATATATTTTAAACATTTTGGCAGCGCTCAAATTATTTGTGAAGAAGTGCAAAGTGCCAAATCCCTGCTTTGAGAAACAGCCCCAGACATGAACTTTTACTGGGTGTTTAACGGTTGATGCGTACGCGGCACTCATGATGAAATATATTTTTGTGTTGCCAAGGTCGAACGACAACTGAGTTTTTATATACAAAGAATCTTGGAGAGAGGGTCTTGCTACCTGCTCGCGTTTGAATCTACCCTCTCACGGTTTTCAGGAAAAAATGTAGCGGAACACTCTCTTGTCAAACAGAATTATTTTATAAATTTGTTTGTTTAAATTTTATGACTTATGCTGCATAACATTTCCATATACAATGGCTTTAAAAAAAGGGAGCTTTAACTCAATCTTCATGGCATTATAAGTTCGATTCTAGATGGTACTCAGATTTTTTTAAAATGGTTTCAGTCTGGTTTTCCTTTTAGACTTTTTAACGCCTTCGTGGATGATTGTAAGAGATTACTAAGATGATTGTAAGAGATTACGCGGCAATAAACCCTCCAGGCTGTATTGTATACAACAGCGTAAAAAACACAGCTAAGGAATTGCATCACTCTTACTGAAATATTAAAAATATTATAAAAATAATAGTTGAGTGAGAGGATACAAAGGTACTGGCTGCCACTTTCATTACAGTAAAAAACTGAATTTGTATTGAAGACATTTTTTGAATGCCATACCCTTAAAAATAAAATTGTCATATCATGTTGTGTTTATTATCTCAATTGACTGAATATTTCTTTATGTTATTTAACGTAAGCAAAACACCAATTTTTCCTTTACGGGTCCATTTTTCGTCCTTTGCGTTACCTCTCAGTGTTATTTGCATATATGCGGGTGACATAGGTCTTGTCATTATACGAACCCTTCTCAAAATGTTTTCCTTTATTTTGTCATAAAAACCTTATGAAAACACTGGCGTAGGCGTCCGGCAATGTGCTTGTCGCATGAATAATGTAACGGACAGGATCTTTGCTTTTTCCAAATTCTGTTTTAGAAGCAAGAGAAGGTAAAAAAGTATAATCGTCTAATATTTATAAAAAGATAACTTCCAAAATACCTACATAAGCCACGAGTGAAATGTCTCCAAGTTAAAGGAGAGGAGATTTTCTTGCTCCATTTTACCTTTTACTAAAATATTGTTTGACGTAATAGAATTTCAAAGAAATGACTATACGAGTACATTCCTTCATACTGCCGAAAGTAATTGAAAATTACGTCGAATATTTGATTTTTCAGTTAACTATTTCATATACATTTCACACATATTGTAAAAAGGGGGATTTAAAGAATATTTTTGAAGCCTGAATAAACCAATTAGGAAGCAAGACGAGGAATTTTAAGCATGTTTTCGACAAAATGGCTTGCTACAAAAACATAGCTGTTATGGCTTTTTGTCACCAACTAGAGACATCGGTCTTAACCATTTCATTTATCATCCCTCGTCATTGTTATAGCGTGATAATCTAAATATTTGTCCAAATATTAGAGACAGCTTTACCGGTACTAGAGTAGAGATGGTACGATAAAGATAGAGCGTGGAGTCATGGCTTCCAATTAACCACCTAATTCGACTAACTGGTTTTTGATTATTTTTATATCCAAGAAACCAGTTTAAACAGGTTTTGCAAATGTACATGTACAAAAAAACATAAAGGATTATTAAACTTTTGAAGCAAGTGAACTGCGGTAATTTCCCGCCCTTCTTTACCATTATGTACTCGTAATACGAGCGTCGTTTGGCAGGTAGACGTTGTTTTGTTTATTTATTTGTTGAGGGGTTGAGAATATACCATGTACGAGTACATATATACACTTAAAACTCTTGCAATTAAATTTATAATTGGATTAATAAATATTTGCAAACACAACCAATGTACTTGTATTTAAATTTTTAAAAGAGCTATGTTCTGAATAGTTAATTTATGATCGTTGTTTGAGTTTAGAAAAATTTGACAATAGTTAAAAAAAACCGTCGGCATCAAGATGATCATAAAAAATAACACATTTGAAACAATACGAGTACATCCGTGTTGAAGATATATTCAAACGCTACACAAAAATATAGTTTCGTTCATTGCTGAGTCGCATAGTCGAAGACTCTCGCCATTTCAACGTCACTTCAGTTGGAAAGCGAAGCTGTGCCATGGAGATTGTTTTAAGTGAGTGAACCGTTGCACACCAGTAAACTCACCGGCCACACCATTGTATTGGATCCGATGACACACTGAAGTGAGACGATCGGAGCACACCAGTATGTTTCTTTTTTTTCTTCAAGAATAGATATAACCAAAGTCATATCTACCCCTATACCCCCAAATACTAGGCAGAAAAAATCCTGTATTATTCGAGAGGTGTAGCATAGCGCGGGGTTCGAAGTCCAGTGCGTTACCGCGCGGCCATGTACCTCACAAGCAAAAATAATGTGGTTGGATTAAAAAAATATTGGTTTCAAATTGTTAACCGAATAAAAATAACAGGTGTTCGGTTATTTTGAAATTACTTTAATATTCAGTTAATCGGTTTCGGTTTAACCCGGTTTGGAAGCCTACGCGGAGTGGATGGCAAACCTATTAGATCAATCACGTCCTTGTGAAAGTATTGTACTGCTGACGTCAAAGTAAATACAAGTAGACGACTGAATAGTTTTGTTAAATAAAACGTGTCTAGCAAGGATGTGTGCTTCTTGCTTTGTTCTTCAATTTATGTGTAAAAATGTCAGATTTGGTAGTGAATGGTTTGTTACCTATATACGATATGGGATATTGGCGGAAAACAATATGATTTTGTAAATATTTAGAAATAGACTTAAGAATAAATGTTAATAAGTTAAAAGTCATGGTTATTGAAAACGATGAATCTTTGAGTATGTGTAGGTGAATAATGTAAAATTACAGCAAATTGAGCATTTTTTCTATTTAAAGAGCATAGGTATTTTGAGAGACATCAATAGACAAAAGAATATTAAAAGACTTACTGTTGCGAAAAACAATGTCAACTGCGCATTAAGTACTGTTTTGAGAGGCAGTGAAAAAATAACATGTTATTCATAAAATCAAGAAGAAAAAAAAATATCTTAAATAGCAAGGCGACGGAAAGAATAATGCATAAAGGATATTTAAAAATTAGGATAACCATAGTTCGTCACTGAAAGGGAATTGGTGTTTTTTTTAAGTAGCTGTTTAAAAGACGTCAACGATAGTATGAAACTTATATTAGTTATTTATAGATATTTATCTATGAAGACCACATATTCCTAATAATGATAAAAATACCTACGGTCTCCTAATAGAAAACCTCGATGCCGTTTTTAGAAGCCACTGCATTCGGTTAGCGGCCAAACTTTTGTAAAGATATAGTAATAAACTCGGTGCCTCTACTGAAAGTCGGTTTCTAACAAAGACAAAAAGGCAATCAAGGACATTTTCGCAAGATCTTTCCCCAAGGGGTGGGTCGTTGAAGAGATTTGGAAGTGTTTCATAAGGGCTTAATAAATTGTGAGAGCTCGTTTTCTCTTCTTTCATCCCTTTTGCCGTTGTGGAATTATGGTTCACATATTAAGATGGAAGTCATTAATGATGTCATAAAATGACGTTAATGTGATATAAATCATATTTCCAATGATTACTTAATTACTCATAAATAAGGCTTTACCTTACTTGACAAAATTTATTAGATATTTTAATAAATCAATGTGGTTAAATTGACTGTCCCTAGGAAAATTAATATTTTAGCAGAGCTCACCATGAAACTTAACGGGTTCTTCTTCTTCTTCGTCGCGTGTTCAATGCAGAGCGACATAGTCATCTGCTATATTTGGAAAACTATTTATTTACTTGTAAAACAGCAAACGTTTTTGTTATTCTTTCAAAATATGAATCTTCAAATTGTGCAAATAACAACTCTGATAAAATATTAGTTTTCTTTTTTGACTAATTAAAAACATCGATCGAAATCAAGATGAGTATACATGACTTGATTATCAAGAATTGAACTCAAGAACATAAAATGTTAAGATCCTTATAACCTCTCGGAAATCTCTAGATCACAATGTGAAAAATCTGCTCTTCAAAATCATTTTAAAAAATAAACCTAAGTATGTACTCGTATATAGCGAGCAAACCTCAGCAGTCAAAGGGACATCCACATTCATCCATCTCTGGTGTATGCAAATCCCCTGGAACATTTAATCAAGTTAATTGCTCTGGGAGACAATCCCATTGAGAGGCGCGAGGCAAGGGCAGGATCCACTGCAAGGCTAATCGCTTTCACAAATTAACACCGCCTTCCATGGGGGAGCTCTTTATGTTTACTAATTCTCTTCAATTTATCTTTTTGACTTTCAGATTCATTTCCATAGATAGTGTTATAAAGCCTAGATTGATTAGAGCTTTGGCTAGTCGCCTACTTTGTTGACTGCAGAAATCAAACATTTTTCATATGAGTCGTTAAGATTGAAGATAGGAGGTAGAAACGCGTGTCGTTGAGATTTGTTTTATTAGTGGAGTAACAAAGTATTTTTTATCATATAGTATTAACATTACTTGGTGTCTTATTTGGATATCAAATATGAGTAACTTATTGAAATTTTTTTAAACGTTGAAGTTAGAATCAATCAATCACCAGTGCTTTCGACAGCTTCAATTTCATTGGTTGATCGCATACTAAAAAAAATATGAAATTAGAGAAACATTATCGATATAGAAAATTATTTTGGTATAATTTTTTATGGCGGTATCTTGTTTGATTTATGTGTCGTCTCTTGTCATTTTGAATATTTTATTATTATCTGTTTATTTTGATAACTCAAAGGTAACACTTGAGATTTTTTTTTAATAAACGTTTCCGGGATATATTACCTTTTTTAAGTTGTAATGCAATCATTTTTAAGCGCTGATGTTAGAACTAAGAAACACCAGTGTTTTTGACAGCTTCGATTTCAGCTTATACTCCTTTTTGGTAGTCCTGACTGACGGGACCTCTTAATTGCTCATTGGCCACGCAAGTTTCAACAGCATTTTTTTCATTTAATTTAGCCCTGTTGCTCTTTATGTGGCCACCCAGACCAATCCACTACCTTCGATTCAAATAGGCTACTCTGACCTTGTGGCAACCAGAGATAATTTTACAACTTTCTTTAGTTTTGGGTATTTCTCAAATATTTAAAGGTTTTTGATAATTTGAAAAATATTTTTTATTTGCTATTTTTCAATTCATTTCAATTTTATCTCTGTCTTTTTTACCTTGTGTCGGTACCACCGCTATCCTTTCCACACGACGATGTGGCGCCAGCAGAACAGAAGCTTTCCGCGGGCACAGCTCATCAAGTATGACTTAATGAGCTGTGCCCTTTCATCCAAGTATGACTTAATCCAATTTTCAAACTACGAGTAGTGTACGATCGCACTGTAAGGGATCGCATTCTAAATATAGTGTAGGAGAAGAGACAACTGCAATATAATAATTATCCATCCGGAGCACGCTAAAGTTCATCCGAAATGAAAAAAAAATCAAAGTCTAAAAAGAGATGTTGCCCAAATGGAACATTATTATTGATAAGGAAATGATTAAGATAGTTTTATATTAATTAAATTATTAAACACACTTTTGTAAATAAAATAAGGTGAGCACTGTTATAATTCGATTATAAAATTTAAATAACAAATTTTATCAATGTCCTGATGTAGGGTTGATTAAATAAAAGTTGCTAGTGAAATTTTATAGTTTTGACATCGTTTTATAACGTAAAAGATTTATCATTATAAAAAAGCTGTTTATTTATCATTATAAAATTAAAAAAAATTAAACCTCACAGGCCACAGGCAAATTTCGTTTGGGTCCCTATACGTTTCAGGGTCATAGTATACTAAAAAAAGAATGAAAATAGATAATCATGATCGATTTGGAAATTTAGAACTATTTTTTTGTTCTATTTTATGCTGTACAGTAAAATAAGAGATTTCATTGCAAATGCTATACTTAACCTCACATAAAGATTAGTTATTTTGGGGGCTATAAAAAATTTTTTTGAACTCGTCTTCACCATCACGCCACGTTCCGTTTGGAGTTCTGTATTACTGCGTTGTATTATATTTCTGTTGTATACAACACAACCAGAATGATTCATTAACAAGTGGCAATCTCTTCCAACAAACCAAAGAAAATATGGATCAGATATTAGAATAAATAGACTTTCTCTAGCGTCGTCTACTATTTCAAAATGAAAATAAAAGGACAATTTACATCGCGCCGTTTAGAGAGCGAACTCTCCTCAAGGGCGCTCTTACTCAGGATTTGAACCCACCATTATTGACAGATTTAAAATATTACAAAATAAATATAAACATATACATACATAAGTTAAGTGTAAGGATAGGTAGGTAGTGACTGCAGCCATAAGATTTGGTACATTCTTGCAGATTCGAGCAGATGCATATATTCAGAAAAACATATTTGGAAAGAAAATCACAGAAAATTTACAAAGGGAAGACAAACTACAAAGAAACCTTTGTAGATCTTCCAATGTGATAGTAATACATTCACCTTAAGGTTAAGTGTATTGTTCATATACATTTTGATAAGACCTCCCAAAAAGGGTAACCTATAAGTGCTTCCTAAAGCTGCACATGCCACCCATATCTCTAACTATATAATGCAAAGCATGACGAGTTGGACGATGGGATAGCGCTATTGACAATAGTCTGTTTATTGGTGATCCAATACACACGGTTTTCTGAAACCAAATGACACAGCGAAATTTTTACAAAGCACGTAACATTTCTCGTATCGTTGTTCATTTTTCATTTACAGAGAACAAGTAGTGGACTTTACAATGCCATTTATGAACCTGGGGATATCTGTGCTGTACAGGAAGCCCATCAAACAGCCACCAAACCTCTTCTCTTTCCTGTCTCCCCTATCTTTGGATGTCTGGATCTACATGGCCACAGCGTACCTTGGAGTCTCTGTATTACTTTTCATACTTGCCAGGTAACGTCTAAAATAAATATCTGATTCAATTTGTTTTATTAAAAATGATGGCATAATGTTAGGCTTAGAGTTTTATTTTTAAAGAATGTATTTCCATTAGAATATTTGTCTTGAATAAAAAAGGTTCTGGTTTGTACTATAAAATATTTAAGTCAAAGGTTTTTTTAGTTTATCCTAAAAATATTTTAAGGTTATTATTCTGTTTAAATTAAATGATAAAAACATTACACTGAATATGTTGCGCCTTTTTTATATTTGATCAAAATTGATTTTGATGTATTTGTTCATTGAAATAAATTTTGATTACTCATAACCCAAAAAAACATTCAAGAGATTTTCTTATCAAGTTAAACTATCTTTTGGGAACAAGTTTTTAAAAAATTCATCATTTAAATATATTCACTTATATTAATTACACTTTGCACTTACATTAATAAATTTGAAAAAAGCATTCATTAAATTGACTTTTTTCTCTACTTTCATATATGTACATACGTGTATATGTTCACTTTAACATGAGTCAACCCAGTCGAGTAGTCAAAGTGAATAAATATTTTAAAAGAATCGAGGCATTTATTCATCCCTACCCTAAATTTGATTCATGTAAATATAATAAACAAATGTCTAATTATTAACTATTAACAACACTTTTTTGTACAACAATGTTGCATTTTTCGAGTAAAAATATTCCATTAACTTTAAAATCAAAATCATTCATAGTCCTATAAATTTACAAGAGGGACTATGAAGGTGATAAGATCCAAATAAAATTTCTAAAAAGATTCTGATCATCTTTAAAAAAAGTGAAGTTTTGTAACAATTGCTGCCTATTAAATGATAAATTTTCAATTAGACCTACGAAAAATTAAAAATAAGTGTTCACCATACGATTAAAAATATTCATTACTCTTCACATATCCTTATTCCTTTATATGGCACCTTAAATAAAACTCTAATACAATTGAATTTCAACAAAATTGGTTGAAATTAATTTAAATTTTAAATTATTTGCAATTTTAATATAAAGCCTTAAAACTATGGAGAAGACAAAGACATTTTTAAATGTTTTAACAAAGAAATAATGTGGTAGGTTGTGTGACAAGATACTTATGATTTAAATAACACACCTTAATCTATTCAACCACAGAAAAAAACTAGGCAAGATGTTATAAAATAAAATCTAAAACTCGAGCATAATTTAAATGAAAAATATTTTCTCAATATTAGTTTTATAAGTTAATATGACCCTTTGATATTTTTATCAGTTCATTTTTTACAATGTTATTATTTAATTTTAAGATTGCACCATTATTGAAATGTTTAAATATTCTAAACTACTAAATGATTCAAAGGTTCACCCCGTATGAGTGGCATAAACCACACCCTTGCAACACCGCAGATCCAGAGCGCCTCGAGAATATCTTCTCAATGGTTAATTGTCTCTGGTTTGCCATCGGATCTCTAATGCAACAGAGCTGTGACTTCCTCCCTAAGTAAGAATATACTATCATAGATGTTAGCTAGGTTAGCGGTTATAAGGAAAACTTTTAAAATGGTATTTGATTTAGTGGAGTTCAATATCAAATCCCTATTTTTTAAATTCAATAAGCTTTCATAAAGCCTTATCCTTTTGATAAGCTTTCTAACTTCTAAAGTTGAAATGAAAAAAAAAACACAGTGTACCATTCAGTGGTTTTTTGTCTAAAATTGCCTTACAAATTAATTACATTTATCATTTTTAAAGCATCAAGAATTGAGAAATTTAATTAAACTCATACAGTTTTTATGATTTGTATAGTAAAACACTGGAACCTACCGGTTTCAAGCTTTTCACCTCCTCACAAGGGGAGCACAAACAAGACTCTCGCACATTTTTGTTTATATTTGTATTTAATAAAAATAAATAACTCTGAATTGTAATAAAAAATACAAAAACATACAATTTAAAAAAAAGTTAAAATAATATATGATGCCTTTGTTCAGTTGAATGTAAATATGACCAAAAAAACATTTACTTTTTATTAGTTTTCCTACACCTAGCTACAAGAAAATGCGGGTAATATATTCAGGTTAGTTGTTTTGACACTTTAATGACTTCTCGTTGTTATTTTGTCATGGTAAGAAACTTGGTTTTGTTTCCTTTTTTTTGTTTTTGATTTGACCTCTTCTCTAACCACATCCTGTCTTTGGGCCCCAGGTTCAGTCCATACGAGTGGGACAACCCCCATCCTTGTTTGGATGAGCCACAGGTTCTGGAAAATCAGTTTTCGCTCCTCAACTCCTTGTGGTTCACCATTGGATCCCTTATGCAGCAAGGTTCAGATATAGCACCGAAGTAAGTTCAACCAGAACCGTATTACAATAATCAACATTCTTAGATAAACTGGCATTATTACACAAATACCTCAAATGATTATTTCCCAATTTAATTCAAATATAAATTTTAGAAATGAATTTTGAAATCCGATTTTGCCAAGATTTTAAGTTTTTTCTTTATTAAATTTGCAATTATAATTCCAAAAAAATTATTCATACAAAAAAAAAACACTT
Source organism: Odontocerum albicorne (assembly GCA_949825065.1). NCBI lineage: Eukaryota > Metazoa > Arthropoda > Insecta > Trichoptera > Odontoceridae > Odontocerum > Odontocerum albicorne. Next base: position 6,507,032 of record OX463851.1, read on the forward strand.
AATAACACAATTAATGACATACATATAACATTAAAAGTATCATTGCCAGTTTATGTACATTTTAATCTTTTTTTTCATATTTAACAAAGCTGAAAGCAATATGTCTGAGAAAATCCTTTTTTCATTTTATTTTTGAAATACGTAAGTTTCAAAAAGCATATCTTATCAGATTTGTCTATAAATCTTTTCAACACCTGGGCTACAAAGCAAATGATGGTAATAAAATGTATATGAAATCAATTTTATGATCTTAATTTTGCTGCAATTTCCATTCCAAATATATTTTTTTAGTTTATTTTTTTTAATTTGTGATATGTTTATTTTAATTTTTCCTTTCATTCATTTCTGAAAAATATTTCATTAATGAATACTGACAAATAAATAATACCCGCTTTTGCTTGTAGTCCTGGGATAAAAAAGTTAGACAGCAGTTGTTTCATGTTGTATTTCTTTTTCTAAATAAAATATAAAACATTGAGTGGTTTTGTGATATATTTTTAAAACAAAAATCTATGTTTAATTTCACTTCACCGCGCTTGAATTTTTGATGATCCCTTTATGTCTCTTTATGCTTACTGAATGGAGCTCAACCTTTTTATAAACAAATATTTCAGATCAAACCTTGAGGTAATAATTTAGTTCAAAAAATATTTTAAAATCTGAAAAATTAAGCGAGGGATTTTTTATTTATTTAAATCAACTAAATATATTCTCTGTCCAGACTTAAAAATAAAGTCAAATATTGACACACATTTACTCTGATAATATTTTGTTATTTTCAAACGTATATTTCTACTTGTTATTAAGAAGGAATTTCAACTTAAAGTTTAGCAATTATAAGAGTGAAAGCTTGAATACACATGTTTTATTTCAAACAGAAAAAACATATATGTGAGGATTATTGACATGGCCTATATTTACGGTACTATAGAGATAAAAAGGCATGAGGATAGTGATACCGAATCAGTATGGATAGTAATGTGTTTTGAAAATTGATGTACTATTTTTATAACACTGAAGTAAGATATTTAATCATTATATAAAATATCATTAATAATTTGAAAGTGAAATATTCAATTTTTGTGAAATTTCTCAGGGCTGTGTCTACGAGAATGGTGGCTGGAATGTGGTGGTTCTTTACCCTCATTATGATCTCTTCCTATACGGCTAACTTGGCTGCCTTCCTCACCGTGGAGCGGATGGACTCGCCCATCGAGAGCGCAGAGGACTTGGCCAAACAGACCAAGATCAAGTATGGAGCCTTGAGAGGAGGATCTACAGCTGCTTTTTTCAGGGTAAAGAAAGAAATACTTTAAAACCTAATGTATTTTTGTTGGTAAAACATAAAAATATTCAGATTGAAACTGAAATCTTAACATTATTTTGGATGTGATTAAGGCAACAGTGTTGAAAATTACACCACCAAAATTGTTGATACCTTGCACAACAGATAATTTGTTGAATAAAAAGAGAAATAAAAATGATTTAATTTTATATAATAAAACGGCAGAGATCAGAGTAGCCAATTGGTCCGAAGATGAACTGATGTAAGGCTTAGTGGAGTTCCCTTCGGAAATTACTGACTCGATTATCATCACAGTACCAGAATGTGATCTGTGGATAGATCCAGATGGCCACAAAAATTGTAACAAAGCGCAAGGACAATATTGAAGCTAAAGAGTTTGCCATTAAAGCTTCCATGGTTAGAGAGAAATTGGGTAGTCCAATAGTTTGGGTGTACTCACGGAGAGCCAAGGCCAATTAATGAATTAACAACGAGTAGATGGGACATGTTGATCGCAGGACGGACATTCACAATTGAGTAAAGATTGTATGTGGTGTGTTTTAAACTATTAATAAAAGGTCAAAATTTTATTTGATTTAAGAACTCCAGATTTTATCACCAGGCCTTGGGTTCCGCACAACACAAGTTGGGAACTCCAAATATATATTAATATTTTTGTAAATCTTATTTCAATTCTTGCTTTATATCAATGAATCTGAGGTTTCATCAAATATATAATATTTAAATTGAGAATATAAGAGTGCTTCTCTCAAATGGGTTGCTATTGACTGGAGCAACTATTACAGAAGTGGAAAAACATGGTTCTACAATTTATAACATCATCTACAACTGTATAAGATTGACTCAGGACACAGTCAACATCACCAGGATAAAGAAAAAGTATGTGTTGAAGCGAAATTTCATTAAGATATCTAATCCTGTACAACTTTGTAATACAGTCGAACTTGGTTATAACGGTCACGGATATAAGAAGATCACAGATATAACGAGCACGATTCTTTAACGATTTCTCACTGTTATAACAAGTATACTTCACAGATATATGGACTAAATTTTGAGAACTATGCAATCATTCTTAATTCCTCAATCATGTCAATAATAAAAAAAATAAGTACCTAGTTACAATGTATCTAACCCTAATATAATGAGTAATGGCTATAACAAGCAAATTTAGTCGGTCCCCTCATGCTTGTCATAACCAAGTTCAACTGTATGGTATGTCCAATTTTCTATGAATAGGTATGTCTGGAACCTATTTGAACTTTGTAGCCAATAAACCTGTTTTCTGCTTCCAGGACTCAAATTTCTCAACCTACCAACGCATGTGGAGCTTTATGGAATCTGCTAGACCATCAGTGTTCACTTCCAGTAATGTAGAAGGAGTGGAGAGAGTGGTGAAAGGGAAAGGAAGCTATGCTTTCTTGATGGAGTCCACTTCCATCGAATATGTCATCGAGAGGAACTGTGAACTCACACAAGTCGGAGGGATGCTGGACTCAAAGGGATATGGAATTGCTATGCCTCCAAGTAAGATTTCATTTAGTTTTCGTAAAACATTAAAGTATGAAGCTAGTATAAGAATATAAATCAAGTGCAATACTTTAAATATTACAATATGTTAAGCTTCAAACCGTTGTTATCTAGGAAAAACTGCACATGCCAGCCATATCTCAGTGTAAGAGATATGAGTGGCATGTGCAGCTTTAAGAAGCATTTAAAGACAACGTTTGGGGAGGTCTTTTCAAAACTTATGATGATATACGACTACGCATATGCTATGCTCCACCTTAAGTCGAATTCTATCACATATCGGTAAATGTACAAAGGTTTCTTTTTAGTCTATCTTTCCTTGGTAAGTTTTCTGTGGTTTTCTTACCAAATATATTTTCTAAACGTATGTGATGCGGGGAAGTGCCTAATCGGCCACCTTCGTATCCTGGTACCACTTTCATATCCTTACAGTCTTTTTTTTTGCTTTTTTCATAACATTTTTATCAGTCAATTGTTAGAGTGCTTTTGAAGACAGTGTACTATACTTTCTAAACGTCACTTTATAAATTGTCCTTTTATTATCGTTTTAAAAAAATCTTGAATTGAGAAATGCTAACACTGATGAAAAAATCTTTTATATTTCCTTCCTCAGAAATCACTTTTAAATATAGAAAAATTTACCAGTTCAAAACTTTAGTTCAAAAGTAACTATTTTTCTGGACTGCTGAAAAATACAGTCGACTCAGTAAGCATTGAGTAAAACTGAGGAAGTGTGTTAAGTGTTTAGAAAGGAGGGGAACTCTAAATACGTGTTAGGACGAACCCTTTGTTAATCGAATGTCAATTAAAAAAAATAATTGCACTTTAGTTTTGGGCATTAATGTCATTTATGTTTTTCATAATAGACATTGAAAAATCATCTGATGTTTCTCTGTGTTTAGGAGGAACACAATGTATCTTAGATATTTTTTTTTATCAAAAAATGTTCACATTTGCCAAGGGTTTCTTTAAAATATCGCTTTATTTACAGACTCTCCTTACAGGACTGCAATAAGTGGAGCAGTTCTCAAATTACAGGAAGAAGGAAAATTGCACATACTGAAGACTCGTTGGTGGAAAGAGAAGAGAGGCGGAGGATCTTGTAGAGTGAGTTTTATTCAAAATTAACATTTTATAAATTTTTTGATAATGTTCATCTGAAGTGCTTAAGTTACACTTTTAGATGTTAGATGGCACCTTACCACGATGACATCTACCTGCATTATACTTGGAAGTAGAAAATCTTCACATAGGTTAGAACTTAAATGCTAAAATTTGTATGTACTTGTGCTTTCAACCTCTGTTAAGTTCTTACTGCTGCTTTATATATCTACTAGTTAGAAAACCTGTCCATGGATGTACAAAAAAAAACTAAATCTAGAATAAAAATATTAAAATTTGGCTTGGAAAACTTTATCTAGTTGACCTCAGTCATATTGAATAACAGCAATTTCATCTAGATTATGCCAAAAGCAGCCTATACCGTCTGCTGCCGGACTTTAACATTTTGTTCAGCTCTAATGGCTCTCTGATCATCACTCACATTAGCTCTACGAGTTATATCGATTTGTTTTTTAAACTTTAGTTACTGAACTATTTATATGTTCATTTTCTGCCTTCGAGATCTTCGACTCTCGTTTACTTGCTCGCTTAATTGGGCCATTTACTCATCTGACAAATTCTGCCATCTTGATTGTTTTCATTCAAGTTTTCTTAGTTTCACAGCTATCTGTTGTTATTCAGACAATTTTCTTCTTCCAGACTTTTTATTACCTGGAAGGTTTTAATTAGTGACAGTGACAGTTACAACTAAATATTTGAAAATAGTTAAATATTTTTAAGCAAATTTTTCAGCGTGTGTGTATGTACTCTGAATGTGATTGGCAAAAAAAATATTTTCATGTGTTTTGTAAATCTAGGAAAAATAAATTATTTTAATAATGTATGTACCTAATAGAATAGGCGTCTAGCCCACTGTACCCGGCGATAAGTAATACACATTGCGCTTAAGAAAGAGACTCGACCATAATCGGCTTTGTGGAGCGTAATCTGTCGCACAATTGACTGACAAATCGCGGCAGAACACGTGTATGAATAACAGAGACGACGCTATACAAAGTCGAAGTTAGCCGATTATGGCCGGCAGTCTCTTTCTTAAGGCCGATGTGTATTACTTACCGCCGGGTACTGTACCTAGCTTCCTACCGAGGTTTTGTTTTGACAGCATAATGTATTTCAACATTAGAATACCTATATAGTAGATCTGTTCATGTTTGTATAGATATTTTTTCACATTACTGTATTAGCCCGGCCCTGTTATCATATTACTGTATATCATATTACTCTGTTATCATATTACTGTATATCATATTACTCTGTTATCATATTACTGTATATCATATTACTCTGTTATCATATTACTGTATATCATATTACTCTGTTATCATATTACTGTATATCATATTACTCTGTTATCATATTACTGTATTAGCCTGGCTATAAGGCGAGGTTTTTATTTAAAAAGGCGACACATAAATAGGGGGGTTGCCTTTATTTTTTTCAGTTTTGTATAATTTGTACATTTTGTATTTATAAAAATATCTTGTCAAGATTGTTTGATATAAATAACCCACGATAATAATTCAGTATAACTTTTTTCTTCAGAAATTAGAAAATTAAAGTTGACTGATTCATGAATATTAAATAAATGTTTGTTTTCAGGATGAAACGTCCAAATCATCTTCAGCAGCAAACGAATTGGGACTAGCAAATGTTGGTGGAGTCTTCGTTGTTCTGATGGGTGGAATGGGTGTTGCCTGTGTCATAGCTGTCTGCGAGTTCGTGTGGAAGTCGAGGAAGGTGGCCGTAGAAGAAAGGGTAGGCACTACTGTCTTAAGGGACTCCTAGCCCGCAATCACAGCTCTTACAGAGCTGGATGACACCCTCTACGTCCTCTGATATCCTGATATTTTGAAAGATTCAACAAGACTTTCCGAAAGTTTAAGTACAAAGTGCAAAGACATTTAAATATTAATAATACTATAATTATTTGATTTTAACAAAATATTAAAAACAATAATAAAATTACCAGAAAGTTTTAGATACACTTAAAACTTTTTACAAATTCTAAATAGGTTTACGTTCATAAATATCACACAATTTTACTTAAAGATTGAAAAAGGGACTTCAATTCTACATTTTCAGTAGTAATTTGTTTTTGTATTATATGAAGCTTTTTAATAAAAATGTTCCATCTGAAATATTTTGGATTTACATCCTTTTATTATTTTACTCAGCTTACAACTTATTTCAAGTTATATAAATTTAACAATTAATTTTAAAAATGAATCATTTTGTTTTTCATTAGTTTCCAAGAATTTTTCTAGCATACCTACTGGTATTTGTTCCATCCTAAAAACGTGATATATTTGATTTACACATCTTTGACAATTTATATTTCATTTTTATTTCACGTATGAAAAATATAATTAATATTCATTTCAAATTGTTTCATTTCAATCTTTAAAATATGTATTATTTATACTAATTTTTTTTGTCTTTATTTCAAAAATAAACAAATATGTTTATTATTGAAATAAAAAATGTTTTATAATTTTTTTTGTTAGTACTTAATTAGTACTTATGACTTCAATAAACATTTTAAATTTGTTGTTTTTATCTTATTCAACTCTTATTATTTAATTATAATTATATTTCTTTCTTTATTTCTGCAGGATGCTTAAAATTCAACATGTTCCACGTTTCTTTTTCTTCATTTAATTTGGTAATTATTTTGGTTTATGTTTATTTTTGTCATATATTTAAGTTTGCTTTTGTTTATGTTTTTTGTCAAATAAATAATTTGTTTGCAAACATTTTTTTAAGATAAACTATGCTTTAAAAAAACAATATTACCATGTTAGTTGTCTGGATATTTTTTCTTGCTTTCCTTCCGGCATTTATATGGATAATTATTTAGGAGGTTGGTATATGTTTTTATTATTTATATTAAAATAAATTAAAACAATAGTTTTAAATTTGAGAAAAAAGTACACACTGAACTATTTTATAATATTTTTTTTCTGCTCTTAAATTTTTTTTAAATGTATTATTGTGAATTTAAAAAACATCAATTTATTAAAAATCTGTAAATAAAATCCTCAATTAAATGTATATTTTAAGTAGTAATATACTTGTAGGATATTTGAAAACTTAATTTTAAAGTAAATGGACATAATTTGAAAATAAAAACAGTTGTATTCACTTGAAAAAAATCTCGAAATTATAGATTTTTTTTAAAACCCAATTAAAATTAGCAAATAATTTTATTCTCATGACAACATTAAATAACTTATGTTATTGAAAGGGAGATCTGATTTGTTGTAACATTAACTTAAGAATTAACACAGAGACTTAATTTCATAAATCAATAATACTGAAAAACTATTTAATTATATTTAATATATTCTACAAAGTTTAATCCATGCCATATGATTCTTGCTTGAAATACATGTGTTTGAATTTTTTTTTTAAATTACAGAAACTTTCTCATTTTCAGGCATCTCTTTGTTCTGAAATGGCATCCGAATTACGACAGGCTCTTCGCTGTCAGAGTGGGGGTAATGGAGGAGGCAGTGGTAAAAGCGCGAGGAAGAGGGCCCCTCCACAAGGACAAACAGACATAAGTGCCACCCAACCATCTGGATTGGGCTCTCCATACATGCATTACGGATTCGGAGGGAAGGACTCGCTCAATTGACAACAATGATCTGTCACCTTCTCTGCCGACTTTGAAGGCGGGGGAGGCTAGACAATAGAATACCAGACATAATAAAACTTTAAATACGTTCAAATATAATGTGCTAATAAAAACACTGCCAAGATTTCAGGTAAAAACCGTAAAAGCAATGTTCACAGGACTCGATACAAAACACAAAAAGCCATTAGTTTTAATTTAAAATAATTATAAAAAAAACATCTTAAAAACATTGCACGTAATTAAATGATGAAATATCATATGTAGAGAGCGATAATCAGGTGACGGATTTGTGATCAATAAAAATGGACAAATAAATTTAGTACTAAAAAAAAACAAAATAATTCTTTTTGTAAATAAATAGATATATTTGAAAGACATATACGATAAAATAGTGTAAAGGTTGTATTATTAAAATGTTTTTAAAATAACAGTTTCATAATAAAATTATAATATAAAAACCCTTGATAGGATTGATTTGTTGTAAAAATAATATAAATTAAATAAAAATGTGAATGTTAAATTGAAAAAAAAGCTCAAGGTTTTCAAAAAAAATGTAAGGTATATTCAAAAGAATTTTAATACTGTATCCTAGTAAGATAATTGTGTAAAATAGAATTTTGTATGATATAAGATAATGAAATTTGTATTTTGTGTTTTGGAAATATTATAGTTTCTTCATTTGGATGTACATATAAAAAAAAAATGAAAAGCTGATTTGAATTTATCTATTTGAAAGGAATAAGAATCTGCAGATCTTCTGATTGAAACAAGAAATTTACTTTTTAAGTTATTATTTCTCGTTTGGAACCAATCTTACCCAGATTAAAAGCAATTATTTTTTTTTGCATTTTTCTAGTTGATTTTTTTTCCTAGTATCAATTAATCGCATTAAGCGAGGAATACTTGGAAGCTACTTCCATTATTCTATGGAAGAAACTTCTATTATTATATGTAAAAAAGATCCTTCAATCTTTTTTGAGATTTAAAGTGAAACATACCACCACTTTGTAAAGGCTTGTGTGAAATATAAAAATTAAAATAAAGTTTGACCATAAACTGGCTATCTCTGTGGATTAGTTTGTAAGAAGCATGATTTGCAATCAGATATTTTAGGTTCAATTCCTGATAGTACTCAAAAAAATCATTAAAGAAATCCTAGTCCCACAAAATGGTTCATCTAAAGTTCGGAAATTCTAGGATGAGTCCTGTGACAGCTCACAAATTTGCCCCAATACAACCTAATGTAATGTATTTACCTACATAACTTCCTATTTATTAGAATTGAGGCTTATATTAAAGTTGATAAAATAATTAAAATTACTGAACATCGTTACAAGGTTGTATTGGGGCAAATTTGTGAGCTGTCACAGGACTCATCTAGATTTTCCGAACTATAGTAATAATTCCCACATACACTAGAAATGTGCGAGTGCTTTTAAATATTCCGTTTCCGGTTGTCAAATCGTTACACTAAAATTATAGCTACTCTGTTAAAAGTTACAAAATAGCAACAGTTTAAATCGACTTTCTTGTCAAAAATAAAATAAACATTAATAGAAAAAACAGGTGAAGCACGTGAAATATTCTGTTGTGTATCAGACCGGCTAATTTGTTCCCGCTGTAAATTTTGACAGGTTGACAAGTGTGAATCCACCTACTTATTAGTATATATCAGTGAGATAGATTTTTTGAAGCAAGACATCGCTGCAAAATGTCCCAATTAACTTGCTTTAAGCTCTCGATCAATTGATTAGGCAGAGTTCTCGGGAGGTCGTGCTTGTGGGGGATGTGAACATTGATAGAAGATCAAAGAAATACCTTGAATTATCTAGAGCTTATGACTTTTCATGGATTGATTCCTTTTATCACGACTCCCACACGCGTGACTTTAGGCTTGGGTTCCTGCATTGATCACGCAATGGGGAGAACTTGGCAGAAGGCTAGAGCAGTAGTGTATGAGACAACAATTACTGACCATTACACAATTATATTGGGGTTTTCAGAGGGGGCAAGTAGACAAATAAGGATGGGCATGAAAAGTAAAAGAATTACGAACATACCAGAGCTCCTGCACTCCCTTGATTCGGAGAATTGGCAAGATACTCTCAAGTCCCATAATGTAAATGAAGCTCTAGAGAGCTTTATTAATGCTTTTAACTCCCATATCAACTCAGCCACACAGACAATACACATTAGAAGCAGAAGGTACACAAAACTCAAACCTTGGATCACTGATGGATTGATTTATTCTATCGATGATTAAGAAAATAGTGAAGGACCGACTGGTGAAATTTTTCAATATGCACAACATTATCTCTCCTAATCAGTTTGGGTTCCAAAAGAATGTGGGAACTGAAACTGCTTTGCTTAGTCTAGTAAACAGCGTTACCACCACTTTGGATAATAAGAAAACATGTTTGGCAGTTTTTTGAACCTTGCAAAGGCTTTTGATACAGTGTCTCACCAAATATTACTTACCAGATTGATGGAGGTGGGCATATGTAGGCGCTCTTCTAGTTGGTTCTCTTCATACTTATCTGATAGAACTCAGAGAGTCAAATTGGGTGATAGTGTATTTGGTGAGCCTCTTTTTGTGAGATTCGGAGTACACCAAGGTAGTGTTCTGGGACCTATATTGTTCTTGATATATGTCAATCAGTTGTGTAATCTTTCTATCAGGGGTAAGATTATTACTTTTGCGGACGACACGGTTCTTCTGTTCGAGGGCCGAACATGGGATGATGTATTTTCAAAGGCTAACGAAGAATTAGTGTAGTTAAAGAATGGATGGACTCAAATTTATTGACTCTAAATTCCCAAAAAAACTAAATACATCACATTTAGCATATCTACAAGAACTCAAGCACCTACAAATAAATACATAACACTGCACACTTGTTAACCCATGGCTGACTGTAGTTGTGTTTCTTTGGAAAGGGTTGATAGTATAGTATAAAGTACCTTGGAGTTTATGTTGATCAGTTCCTTCGTTGGGAGGTCCATATTAACACTTTGAGCACAAAAATCAGAAAACTAGGATACATATTCCGTATGATTCGAAATGTGCTCAGTGAAAATATTCTTAAAAGTATACACTTCGCCTTATGTCAGTCAGCACTTTCCTACGGTATATCAGTTTTGGGGGGCGGGTGCACATAACCCAAAAATGCATATTGCAGGTTACCCAAAAATTGATTGTGAAAATAATTAATTAACTTCCTGCCCGGTATCCCACGGCGGAGCTTTTCAGAGAGTATCGGGTCCTGAACATGGCCAATTTGCATCTCAAATCCATTATCTAGCACTACCATCGAGAGGAAGGGAAGATGCAGACTCAGCAGAGACACATGACATGCATGGCAACTAATGAAATGTTCACCATCCCTAGAGTTAAAACCTCTTTTGCCCAAAGGCAATATGCTTATTTGGCTCCCATGACATACAATGGCGTGCCGAATTCAATAAAGGTAAAGGGAGGAAAACCATTAAGACAGTCGATTGGAGCGTGGTTGTTATTGTGACAGGATTTTGAGTACTTGGGCTTTCAGGGTAAATGACGTGTGGAAAAGATTTGGGCTCTTGAGTGTGGGTTTTTTCTTGTTGTTTTAATTTTTGTTGTTTTGTATTTGTGTTTCTGTACATTTTTGTTTTTATTTTTATTCTTATGATTGTGTGCGGTATATTATGGGATAAACATTTTTGGTATTTCTGGAGTGATAATGTGTGAAGAGTTTGATTTCGCATGATGTTTCCAGTTGTAATTGAGTGCCACTGTTTGTCAGGTTGATGAGAACGTGCAACGGGGTTTTGTTTTTGTGTAATCAAAAATCGGAAAGAAGTATCGATTTATTTTTTCATGCTAAATATCCTCAGTGAGATACAGGCAAAAGCCTAGTCTACTGGAGATACGACAAATGAAAGGCAATAAACCCAGATCCATTACAATGTATGTCCAAATTAAATTACCTGTTGTTTTTTTTTCGCAAATGATGTATATTTCTTGTCATGTGTAATAATAAATGAATTAATTAATTAAAAAAAAAATTACATGTGATGACGAACAAGTTCCGTGTCTGTTCCAGTAGTTCTTTAATTTGCCCACAATCTCAGTTTTAATAAGTTGAAAGGTACCATAAAAATTAATGAAAAGCAAATAAAATACATTTTACTGGTTTCATATTTTTGCACATAAATAATGAGCCCAAAATATATTTAAATAAGCCAAAAATATATTTTTGGTGGGTTGAATCTTTTTTACATAGGTTTGTTTATCGGAAAAATACACTTTAAATCTCAGTGAACATTGAAAAAAATACAGATTTCAAGAATAAATAAAATCTCAAAGTATCGGAAAATTATTCTTACATTTTTTTATAAAATATTAAAAATTTTATGAAAAAAATTACAGGATAAAAAAAAATTCAAATGATATCGAACCTGTTTGATCAAATTTTTTGTTCAAATCTGTTTCATAATTTTTATCTTTTAATTACATTTGATCTGTTTTGTTTTAAGTTGTCAAAAGATACAAACATATATATTAAATAAATATTCATATACTTATCATAAGACATTATTTCATACATGCAAAAAAATATTTATCACGAATCCACCCATTTATGATTAAATCTAACAGATTTTATTCATTTAAAAGTTTTTTAATTCCAAAATAATGTGATTGTCTTTCTTTTTTTTCTTAATGATGTGAATATTTTTCAACATTATGTAAATATAAAATAATTAATATTGTATACCGAAATATAAATTAAAATGTTTTAACAAATTTATTTATTGTAAAATTTTATATTATGTTAAATTATTATTAGTGAAAATAAATTTGAATGTTAAATAATGTATTACAAAGAGTGATAAGGAACATAAGAACAAAAAAACTAACATTTTTTAAATATTTCATTTCAACGAAGAAAATTTTGTAAAGTATCTTGACAATGGTTTCATAATCTGTCCAACCCATTTGTTAAAAGCTCCATTGTTGTTTTTCTTTTACAGTGGTAAGTGAGCTTTTATTTAGAAGTCTTTTTCATCACAATTGATGGTTTTCCTGATGCACTTTTGGGGTAACCAGTTTAACAAAAAAGCTTTTTATTAATGAGTAAATTAAAAGAAACAAAAATAGGTTTTAGCCACTAAACATCCTGGTCAAACAGATCAAATACCCTCAGACAGTGAGTATAACGTCTCACTCAAAATCTGTATGACAGTGACATGGCAATATGATGCAAAAAAAATATGTAACGTGGCAAGAGTGATACGATAGAAATGTGTATCAAGGAAAATTAGGTGTACAAGAAATATATATTGTAACAAGGGTGGTACAATAGAAATGTGTTCCTAAACGAGCGTGATGCAAATGAAATATGTACCGTAGAAGGTCCTGTCACAATGAGGGTGTTCAATAACAAAATATGTACCGTAACAAGCGTGGTACAATAGAAATATATACTATGGCAAACATGGTGTAATAGAAATGTGTACTATGGCGAGCATGATGCAAAAGAAATATAACAAAAGAAAAATAGTGCAATTTTATTGTATTTGTTTCAATGTTAAAAATCACATCTAAGAAATAAGATGTAATTCACTCTTCATCACAATGCATCAAATAAAACTGTCAACGGATATGCTTATTCAATCTGCGAATGCAGTGGTCTGACCTGTATAAAAGAATATCCATAAGGAAATAATTATACAATAAATCTTATCATAACTAAAGTTTCCAAAATACTTATTACATTATAGACAATTCAAATCTTATCATAACTAAAGTTTCCAAAATACTTATTACATTATAGACAGTTTCATTCTATTGTAATTTGACTTTTGTGGGTTATGTTACTTTATGTAAACAGCAAATATATTTTTACTGAACAGGATTCACTAAAATTTCAAACTTAACTTTTTTATGCAATTTCAATTTTCATTGAAACAAGTGTAGATTGGAAAGAAAAACCTTTTCCGAAAAAAATGTGAGTTTTTATTAACTTTTAAATTTAAATATTTTCTCCTTATTTGATTGAGTAAAAAATTATCAAATGAAAGGTAACTGTTTGTAAGAAATGGATTTTATAAGTAAAATTAAGAATGGAATCATTCGATAGTTTGGCCACATGAAAGACTTTTGTCTGAAATATATTTGTCTGAAATGATGTTAGCAAATATATTTGTCTGAAATGAATGGAGAGCGAGGAAGAGGGGAAAGAAACAGTAAAAGGTAATAGTTGGAGAAATTTTAACTGAGGAAAAGTTAAGTATGAAAAACAAGAGAGCATGTATGACGAGAAGTATAAATATGTACTAGGCGAGAGCCATGTGCATGAATAGAAAGGCATGTGTTCTCTCTGTCTACCCCAAAAGGGAGATGGCGTGATGATATGTACGTATTATAGACTTGAATTTATTGGTTTATTTTCCATGGTAAAAATTATACATAACATACATAAGGATTTCTCAAATACGAGAAAATACGTTGAACATGTCTGTTTTTGTACCTGAAAACTACGATTTGCGGACATCATTGATTTTCAGTTACCATTTGAAGAAAACTGCTGCAGAATCGCATCGAATGCTTGTCGAAGCTTACGGTGACCATGCTCTTGGTAAATCACAGTGCTTTGAGTGGTTTAAAAAATTCAAAAGTGGTGATTTTGATGCGAGAAACGAAGAACGTGGAAGACCACCGAGAAATTTTGAAGATGCCGAATTGCAAGCATTGTTGGATGAGGATGACGCTCAAATGCAACAACAACTCATGGATCAATTAAATGTGACACGAGAAGCCGTCTCCATACATTTGAAAGCCATGGGAAAGATCCAGAAGGTGGGAAAAGGGGTTCCACATGAACTGAATGAAAGACAGTAGGAAAACTGAAAAACCACTTACGAAATGCTGCTCGCCAGGTACAAAAGAAAATCATTTCTCCATCGAATTGTGACTAGCAATGAAAAATGGATATATTTCGAGAATCCTAAGCGTAAAAGATCATGGGTAACTCCAAGCAAATCAGCGACATCGACTGCAAGGCTAAATCGCTATGGACGGAAGACAATGCTCTGTGTTTGGTGGGATCAGAAGGGTGTTATATATTATGAGCTGCTAAAACCTGTCGAAACGGATTTGAACCAAGCATTGCGTGAAAAACGACCAGAATATCAAAAGAGGCAACACAAAGTGATTTTGCTTCATGATAATTCACCATCGCACACAGCAAAACCGGTCAAGGAAACGATTGAGGCGTTTAGTTGGCAAATACTTTCGCATGCGGCTTACTCACCAGACTTTGCTCCATCCGATTACTACTTATTTATATCGATGGGACACGCACTTGCTGAGCAGCGCTTCACTTCTTACGAAAATGGCTCCATGATTGGTTTGTCTCAAAAGAGCAACAATTTTTTTGGCATGGCATCCACAAATTACCAGAGAGATGGGAAAAATGTGTAGCTAGCGATGGGCAATACTTTGAACAAAATATTATTTACCATTTTCATACAATAAATGTGTATTTTCTATAACAAAATTCCAGTTTCATATTTACAGACCTGAATATTCTCATCTATTTTACTTTCTAAAATGTAAATTCTACATTTGTCCTCTTCACCCTGTGAACAAATTAATGTAGAATTAATATTTTCAATATGCCAATAGTCCGAACAGTCATTAAGTGAGAAGACAGGTAGGTCATTAAGTGAGAAGTCCTTGTATTTAAATTATGGAAAGATTGGATAATCACCCAATTTGTTGCTGTTAAAAATAATGTGTTCTAAAATGAACAATTTTTTATTTAAACTATTGTCGTATATTTTACTTCCATCAATTAGAAAGTAAACAAGCCTGAAAGATGTAAAAAAAACAGTTTATAAATCTTTTTTGGATCAATGTGAATTTAATACTCTACCACCATGATTGAGTAATGTCCGGCCACAAAAACATTAAAGTTAAAGGAATTCAATTATATTTTATTACACTTTTGTTGAAAATAGTACAACTTGTCGGGCTTATTGGCATCATACAACTGAAGAATCTTAAGTGAAAGGCTAGAACCTTTCTTAAAAATTTGGTTACAACAGAAATGAAAGAATGGTATCTTACCAACTAAGCCATGAAGCTCATCATCAGTTTTCATAAAAGTTATGTTATCAACTGCAGCTTATGTTTTAAACTTAAAATGAATTTTAAAAACAAGTTTGCACTTAATAAAAACAATTATTTTACGTTATTTTTATGATTCCATGAATAGAATATCTATTATAGTTTCTTTTTTTTCAAATTCCTTTTCATTTCAAATAATTTGATTTTTTTTAAATCAACACAAGTGAAAGATATAAACTTTGTGTACAAATAATCTAATCTTAATTTAAACAGTTATGGCATTTTTCAAGAAATTTAAAGAGTTAAAATATGGGTTTTATAGAATTAAAAAATATGGAATGCAACTATAAAGTATACATTTTTCTGGGTTAAAACTTTTGCGCATGAACTATTGAAGCAAATCAAGAAATGTATTTTATGAGTCGTTCCTTTTTGCCTAAATGAATGTTCAAATAAATAAAGTATATTGTAAATACATGAATGGATAACGATATTTGAAAGCTGACATTTTGTCTTATTGATACAGAATTAAGGGTATGTAAGTCGAATTTTTTCTCGGATAGTAAATCGTTTTCTAGTTGAATGAAAAAAAATGTTATAAAAATATAATTGAAAAAGAGGTCTTGAAATAAATTAAAAATTTGGATTATTAAAACTTTTACAAATTTGTTCTGGGCCAACAAAATCTATTATTTTTGTTGTTGTTAAGAAAAACATGCAACTTTTTATGTTAGAATTTAATTAAATAAATATTGGGATGTCCGAAAAGTTATTTCATATTTTAGATCAAATTCAAATAAAATTATTTGCACCAAATATTTGTGGATGATGGTTTTCAATATTTACAGTTTCTCAGCAATTTCTCGTGTTGTGGAACAATGGTTATTCTGTATCAAAACCTTGATTTGGTCATCATCGGTGATAATCGGCCGTCTAATCGTATCACCATTATGGAATTTTTCAAACCACTTTTGACACACACAATTATTTACTGAATCATCACTCACTACATATCTCTTATTTTAGTTTGTATCACATTTTTTTCTTTGCAGTAGTAAAAAAACATCACGTATCAAAAAAAAGCTCAAACAATTTTGATAAACAATGGCTGAAAAAATGTACTAAACTTTAACCTTTTGTAATAATATACATTCAGCATGTTTGGAATGAAGTTAGCAATGAAGACTTTGTGCTAACGATATCTATCTGATAAATATGCAACTACTTTACGGACAACATGTTAATTTGTGTCAAAATAATTAAATGCACATAGATTTTAACCCATTTGGTGATTATTCACGAAAATCATATGCTTTATTTGAAAATTTATTATTGCCATACCAAATCAAATATTTGTAAACAATGAAAATTATATGTCAGATGGTTTAAATGAAGGTGTACAATTTTATGATGACCTATAACTAACATTTCAAATAAATATAAGTGTTTCATAAATAAATTGTGTTTTATTTCCATTTCTTGCGATTTTAATTAAATTCTAATTTTAATTTTACCCTTTCTACTATAACTGTTTTGTCGGCAGTCATAATCCAATAGTTAGCATTCACGCTAAACAAGTGGGTGACCCCGGTTTGATTCTTGGCAGATTCACGTCCAGACTGATTTTACTCTTAGACTGTTTTACATAATAATTTATGTTTTTCTTCCGCTATGTGAAGTCATGCTCTTCTTTTTCACCGATATCTTGTTCTATGGAGTGCACAATTAAATACAAATTTATAGATAAAATATGTAATCTTGAAGATTGGGAACACTTCATGTAGTGAATACTGACGGATTCCCGAGACTGAGAAAGGGGATTCCCCATGCCGGAGAGCTGGCCGTAAGTCCAAACAGTCGATAAACAGGTAGGTCGTTAAGTGAGAAGTCCTTGTATTTAAATTATGGAGAGATTGAATAATCATTTCGCTCAGCAGAACAAGGTGGTGAAAATTAAAATTTCAAATATTTTTATATTTGACAATTTTTTGTTAGTGCCTGTGTACCTGTTGCCTAGATCCTATGGTATTAATCACCATCTTTAGTCATTGTCTCACTGATGAGACGAATTAATTGAACCAAAGACATAATTATCTCCTGACCATGCTCTTTAATATGTTCCTATTGCCGATTCGAATAAGTTGAGAGGTACAATATGAATGAATCAAATAAATATTTTAATTGGTGTTTTTGCCTCGTTTCCCTGAGTAATAAAGAAAAAAAGCAATTTAGCAATGATTTACAATATATTATGACTTGAAGAAAGAAATCAATTCAGAAATGATTTACAATATATTATTACTTGCTGGGAATTTAAAGAATTTTTATAACACTATTTTATGAAACGTTTCCATTATAAAAACTTTATATATTGTAAATATTATCACTAAAAATTATTTTAAGGAAATCATTTCACTCTGCAGTTGAAACAGTTCTAAAACTATAAACATTATTGACACTCAGTGTGACCTTATATTAAAGGCTAGAGATCAATTATATTTTTCATCGGAAAGTATATTGTAGAAATGCGTGCACTTAAAGTGACAATCTATAATGACCTCTGTGGCCTAGTTGGTAAGACGCCTGTCTCCCGACCTGAAGGTTGCGGGCTCATATCTCGCTGGAACCTAAATTTTTTTAAAAAGGATTCCAGTCTAGTTTTCACTTAGGCCCCTTTTACATCTTTCTGGTTGGCTGGAAGACATTGCCACATGGCTATAAGTCCACCAGGCTGTAGTACAACGAAAGTGTAATCCAATAAAATATGACAGAATATGAATGAAGTAATTTGGGATGAAAAGGCTGATGTATTCAGTAAGATCAAAAAGAGCACTCTGAGATAGTTTGGGCATGTACTCGTAGAATGCATAAATGAAGAAAGACTCACAAAAAAATGTACAGTGGAAGGTGTGCTAGAGGAAGACCAAGAAAAGTATGGTTGGACCAAGTGAACCATCTTAGAGAACTCTTTCTCATCTTACTTAATACACTCATCCTTAGATAATCTTACTTAATACTAAGTTCACATTCATCCTTAATCACTTCATTTCATATTCTGTAATACATTGTCACCTCATGCGACCTTAGTTTTTTCCTCATCCACATTTCACTGTCATATATCAAAGTTGATAATATTGTTGCGTTGTTATCAACTTTGATATATGAGAATTGTTGCGAACTATCATCGTTTTTATATTATTCGGTTATTATTATGAATGAATGTGAATTAAAAGCTGATGTATTAAACAAGATCAAGAAGAGCAATCTGAGATGGTTTGAGTTTGAGAGATGTTAAAGGAATGAATGAAGAAATACTAACAAAACAACTATACAGTTGAAATGTGATTGATATTTTGAAAGAAGAACTATGAGATGTATATGGATGTAAATATTTGTTACAATAGGAAACTGGCGCTCTCTCTACTATGCGTACCTCGACAGGGAACTGACGTAATGGTTTTTATGAATGTATGTAAAACTATGGGCCAACAACACATGAAGTTGCATAATGACAGCAATTTCCATTCTCGTTATTTATAAGGATAATTTTTTTATTCTTAGGACTAAAAATGTATAATAAATCAGATATAGAATCCTCGGAATATAATAAAACTTCTATAAGTGGGGAAAGATAAACTTATGTTTAAAATTGATAACAAAATAATATAATATATTTATGAATTTTGAAAACATCTCAACAACATTTCTTATTTTTCTGAGATATAGTTCTTGGAAGAGGGTTAAAGCAGTATCAGTAAATGTAAATATAAAACTGTTCTTGAACGTATTATTATGGTTTATTGGTATTGTTCTAATATGACTATTAATTTACAAATATAATCAAAACATAAAAAAAAGACTAACTGAAATAAATGTATACATAACATCACACCATTTCTGCCAGGATATTTTCGATTCTTATAAAAAAAATTATGTAAGCATTTTATTTATTTTTTGACATTTGGATGTATTTGACATATTTACACAAAGAACAATGGTAGGACCAATGAGAAACAGAAAAACATGTATTTATGCGGACGAGGCAAAAACTTAGCATGGAGAGAAAAGTACGATGAATTGTAATATCTGCCTACTCACATAATGTGACTTGGCAGTACACAGATCGGAATAAGTGTGTCTTAATGTATTTTTGCATATGTTCAATCCTTTCGAAAATCTCACATATTATTATGAGATATTTATGAAGAATTTTGATGTTTTGGGACTTTATTGACATTTAAAGTATTATATTTAATGTATATTTGGGACTTATCTACATTTTTTGACTTATTTCAACTTTTTTCAATGTTCAAACTTCGTTGATATTTTTAGGTGTTATGACCAGGGCTGTGGAGTCGGAGTCGGAGTTGGAGTCAGAGTCGCGGAGTCGCGGTGTTTGGGCCGGAGTCGGAGTGTGAGTAGGAGTCGTAAAAAACGAGCGACTCCGACTAATTTTTCGTTAAAATTTAAAATACATTTTTTTTTTAATTATTATAATGAATGTGTATTGTGCACGAATATTAAACTTGCAGGCGCAAGTCGCGCCGATATGGTGAATCACCGAGATCCAATTAATGCATAAAGTCTACGAAAATGTGTTTGTCTCCTTCTTTCTCACGTCGAAAGAAAATTCTGTTGGCTGGGATCTATGTTAACCCCATGGTTCAATCCATATTGACGGAAGAACTAATAAATAGAGCTAAAAACGCTCTGTTTGAATTAACCGTTCGTATGAAAGGCCTTCGACTAGAAAAAGAGACGACAGCAGGCAGCGTACACGAAGTATCATCATCTTCATCCGACACCGCTGAATCTGAAGACGATTTTGAAAAATATCTCAATGAACAAGATAAACTAAAACGTCCTCGTTTGAATCACAGTCCTAATATAGATGAAGGAGACTATTTCAAAATTTAAAATTGAATTTTATGATGCATTGAAAATAATGGAAAAAATTGACCGAACTTATAAGTTCAATGTTGAAATGGCAATACAGCGGTATCTAGAAATCGTAAAAGATTCAGCATTGATCGTTACAGCATTACCCCCAACCCAAGTATCCGTAGAGCGGTTATTTTCCGCTCTTAAAATTCTCAATTCTGATTTGAGAGCCTCTACGAATACAGATTTAATAGAAGCAATGTTGTTTTTAAGAATAAATTCTAATAAATAATTATTAAAGTTTGATCTTGTTTTATTTTTATCCCTATAACATGAAAAAAATGGCTATATGCAAAGATAGGAAACAACCTGCTAAAATTGAGCTTTTTTGAGTCGGAGTTGTAGAGTCGGAGTTGTGGAGTCGGAGTCATGGAGTCGGAGTTGTGGAGTCGGAGTCGTATTGTTGGTAAATATAGGAATCGGAGTCGGAGTCGTGTTTTTTTTTAAGCGACTCCACAGCCTGGTTATGACACATTTCTGATATTTAAAAATAGCTAATGATTATTTCACAAAAAATGTTTTATCTTCAAAAAATTAATGGAGTTCTGAGCCGAAACACAGTACATTTTTAACGCCAACATTGAAATGACCTCACTTATCAAATCAAAGGTTAAAACATCCATAAGATAAATCTGACCTGTTCATCTCATGTTTATATTTTCTGTATTAAAACACATTTCAGTTATTAGTGAAAGATGCTGGCCAGTTCTTGATACATGACCAGTTCACCAATTATATTTGAATAGTGGTACATACACATATATACTCGTATATAAATTAGTTCAAAATAAGTGATTTTTCATTATAAATTGTGATTAATATTTGTGAATATCTCAATTAAGTTTTTGTATATTGCTATTTAGCATAATAGGTATTCAAAATAATAAAAATATATCATTTATTTAGGTAGTTACATACTATGACACTCAATGCAAATTGTATAATTCAATAAAAAAAATCTATTTACGAATTTGTCAGCCCTCATGCTTTCAAATAAAGACATGCGCCCCACGAACCTTTACCCAATACCGACCGCCCCTAATGTAAGATATTCCAAGTCCCTTAGTTAATTTTAAAAAAGTAAAAAACTTATGATTATAATTATTCTTCTTCATGGGGTACCGACTCCTAAGGCTACATCAAGAACATCATGGCAATTCTTATTCTATTCACTGCAGCCCAAAACAACTCTGAAGAACTGCACGCAAACACCTCCCGTGAATTTTTAAGCCAAATGATACAGCATCGTCCGCTGCTTCATTTGCTATTTATTTTTCCCTAGATAATCATTTGTTATAATGTAGCTTGTGCCCCTCATTATGATGGCTGAGATATTGCAACATATAAATATTCACAGGTTAAAGAAGTTTTTATTCCTTATACATACATGCAAGCATTTCCACATTTGTAACACAATCTATCCAGGGAATCTTAAAAGTCTTAATTCTGCGTGATGTTTCATGGCTCAGTGTTCATGCCTCCACATCACAGAGGAGAGTTATGTAATTATTATTTTATTAAATGAAAATTAAAAAATAATTAAAGTCCAGGCTTGATCCAGGGATGTTCAGTCTGTTTATCCTAATTGAATTAATTTGACCTCACAATTGAAGTCTTATTTTCAATTTATAGATTGTGAGGTATGTTAAATTCTTATTTGATATGACATGTTGACTAACTTATTAAAACACATATGATATGTACAAATAAATATTTTGTGTTTTTTTAAAGTGTATTTTGCAAATATATTTTTCAAGTGTTCAGTTTTAGCGTTCATGTAAATTGCTTTCTTTTCATCATGGCCCACTGTACTTGTTTCACATCTATATTCAAATAATACTCAGTCAAAAATATATATATATATATATATATATATATATATATATATATATATATATATATATATATATATATATATATATATATATATATATATATATATATATATATATATATATATATATATATATATATATATATATATATATATATATATATATATATATATATATATATATATATATATATATATATATATATATATATATATATATATATATATATATATATATATATATATATATATATATATATATATATATATATATATATATATATATATATATATATATATATATATATATATATATATATATATATATATATATATATATATATATATATATATATATATATATATATATATATATATATATATATATATATATATATAAATTAGAAATATGGAATGAAGTACGAGGCATATCCAGAAAGTAAGTGTACTGAATTTTTGTAGGTTACAATTTTTTTTATTTAAACAAAAAAATTACGTGGTTACCGTAGTACATATGTAAACTATTTTTCGACATAGTCGCCATTCCTCTCAATGCAGGTGGTGAAGCGGGGTATCAACTTTTTTATGCCTTCCTCGAAGTAGTTTGCCGCCAACCCCTCTGTCCACTTCTCCACCTCCTCCTTTAGCTCCTCGTCGGTTGAAAACCTTTTTCCATCCATGTACAGCTTCAGGGAGGTAAACAGAAAGTAATCTGAAGGTGCTAGGTCAGGGGAATGCGCGGGATGGTTCAGGACATCCCATTTAAACGAGGCGAGCAGTTCCTTCGTGGCGTTGGCCGTATGTGGTCTGGCATTGTCATGCAGCAGGCAGACTCCCTTTGTCAACATGCCTCTCCTCTTGTTCTGAATCGCCCTCCGCAATTTTTTTAGGGTCTCACAGTATCTTGCAGAGTTGATGGTCTCCCCTTGAGGCATATATTCAATTAAAATTATGCCTTGACAGTCCCAAAACACGGATGCCATGTTTTTGTTGGCTGAAATTGTGGTTTTGAACTTTTTGGCGGAGGGTGAAGAGGTGTGACACCACTGTCGAGACTGCCTTTTGGTTTCAGGCGTGTAGTGTGCAACCCAAGTTTCATCTCCAGTAACGATGGAGCGGAGAAATTCATCTCCATGGAGTTTGCAGCGCCTCAAAAACTCTTGCCTTTTTACAAAATTTCGCACTTGGCGGGAGATTGGGTTGACATTTTTCACGAAACGTGTTGTCGCGTCGACACTTCTCAACGTACTGACCTCGAACCGGTCTCGTTGCGGAGGGGAAGGGTCAGGCTACACGGAAGTGTAGCCAACATGTCGAAAATAAAATCCATCCGGTCGTGAGAGCCTCTTACTTTCTGGTAAGTACACTTACTTTCTGTACACTTACTTTCTGGATACGCCTCGTATATCTAGATAACGAGAATCGAATGAGATATATCTTGCATACAAGACTGGTAAAATGTATTTTTCTTTATCCTGTTACAATATTCTATTTTATTAAATTTTTATAAATAAGCTTTTCTGAAAAAGAGTGTTTTCTTCATACGAGAAGTTCATTGATGAAACTTATGTGACAATAGTGAAAACAACTAAAAAAAACATGAAGGTGTTGTGCTCTGTTCTTCTTATCTACATTATCCAAATCACTGTAGCTCAACAAATAAAAATTGGTGAGTCAAATTTTATCTTTATTTCCTTTGCATGGGTTGCAAAATACTCCTGGACCCACATGTAATGCCCTGCTCAATGTATATAACATACTCGTATTGTAACATGATATACTTTCAATAAAATATGCCACATTCTTTGTTTTCTATGTTAGAGTTTATTGGGTAGAGGAGTGCTCTACATCAATAGGCTGATAAATCAGAAGACAGCATAAAGGATCATTGACAAGTGTTCTTCCACTAGACTAATGGGTTCAATCTTTGAAAAGACTTGGCATTTGGAATGTACGATAGACACTAATTAGAGGCTTTTTCCAAGTTTTCGTTTACAACGTGACGCTTTTCATTTTTTTACAGCTATTCGTACTTCTTCTAGACTAATCTCATTCACAATTTCCAAACACCCATCATTCTCAACTGTATCAGACTCACCCTAATTTTTACTACCATTACAACTCCCATACTGCCTTCTTTATTTCTAAATTTCTTCTTCTTTTCATCAACCAATCTTTTTAATTTAGTCTTATATTATTAATACTCTTTCTCTTTATTGATTCATCACCATTTTCAAAATACATTATTTTTATTTTATTTTTCAGGAGGACTGTTTGGTAAAGATGAAAATATTCTAGAAAAAGCATTTCGGTATGCAGTGGAAGATATCAATGAAAATAAAAATACGCTTGTTACACCCTTGATAGCAGCCAAGACAGAGATTGTGGCAAAAGCTGATAGTTTTGCAGTATCTCAAGCTGTCTGCAATTTAATTAAGGTGATAGATAAGATTTAAATCATTATTTCCACTATATATGGATTAAATAATTTTAAAAAAGTATTTACTAAAACACAGTTGTCTTACACTTACTTCATTTCATCTCCAAGTCTCCTGTATGTTTTATTGGATCATTAACATGAGAGATTTAAAATATTCAGTTTTTAGAAAATATTACTCACTATTATAATTTGTATGAATGTTTCAGACTAATGAGACCATTTCAGACTTGAGGAGAGTTTGTACTCTAAATGCTGCAATATATAAATAATCTTTTTATTTTTATTAATTGTTTAGCATGTCTTCAGGACTCACTTGGTATACGCACATGGAGCTGACTGTTATCTTTCACCCGTAAATACAAATAAATAAAACACATTTTGATGAAAGCTTTTTTTGAAAAAACTAAAAAAATTACAATAAATGTACCTATTCAAAACATTGTTGCATAAATGTTCCATTGTAACTGTTATTTAAAATAAACTATTTTGAAGTAAATTCATACAAATAGAAGGATTACTGTACTTTTTGTCACATTCATTGAGATAGTAAAAATGATTAGCTACCTACAATTTTCCATTTGTCAGAGATTTAAAATTAATACTATGGCAAAAAAACTAAGGAATAACCAGTTTATTTTAGTTAACGTCTGTCTCGTAGGCAGAGTATTTTATGAACAAAGAGCTGTCAACTAAATGATTGTATTATATATTGGTTTAGGAAGGTGTGATTGGAGTATTTGGCCCAGCATCAACGGTATCCTCACCATATGTACAGTCCATGTGCAATGCTAAGGGACTTCCTCATATTGAAATTCATATGAACTCCAATCATGAACAAGGGATCAACTTTTTTCCACATGCTGAAACTCTTTCAAAGGTGATATTTTTATAATCTTATTTTCTTAGACCTCCACTTTACATATTTTGGATCTGTTGTATATATTCCCATAGCTTCTTAATATCATCAGCCTCCACGAAACCATTAAAAAAATCCATATATAAAGCGGAATTAGGCAGAGAAATATACATTCACCTGAACTCTTTACCGAGGCTATAGTAAACATTTTCAAACAACTTCTATATGAAGATATGGAACTTAAATTATATAAAGTTAGTACAACATTATCACTTCACAGATGATGTCCTTTCTCTAAAAACCTTAATGAGATGCAGGGTTAAAAATGAACACATATAAAACTATAACAAACACGGATTTGGTCAGAAAAACTCTGCTGGTGGTTGACCAAAAAACACTAAGAATGGATGTAAAGGTTTACAAACAAGGTTTTTTTTTTCGAAAAAAAATTGCTCAGTAAATACCTAAAAGTTGAATCTAAAATTGCAGGTGTTTGTAGACCTGGTGGAAGAACGGAGATGGAAAAGCTTTACAATCTTGTATGAGAACACAGACAGCTTACCAAGACTGAGTGAACTTCTTAAACTAAATGGTGACAAAGGGACCACCATCTCCTTAAAGCAACTTTATTCAAAAAGCGATAATTATCGGTGAGCAAACCTTTATCCCTTATATTTCAAAACTATGTATTTAATCAAGTATCAATACTTAGCATACAGTAAATATTGATAAATATTTGTGTAAAATATAAAGACAAAACGGTTAGTTTTGATATTGTAAGTAGATAATAATCAGAAATTTGACTAATTATAAGTAATTTAAAAATAAAGCCTTTACTCCAGCGGGTGCTCCAACAAGCCATATTTTATAAAAATGCATACAAGTTAAAAAAAATCAAATACTAAATTGCATATACACTTGCATGTCTATAACGTATGCGGGAAGGAGTAAGCATCTAAGCTCAGGATGTTCTCTCACAAAATATATGATTAACGGGGACGAGCAACTTAAGATTGAAGTTGGAAAATTAGCATTAAAAGAATAAATCTATATTTTTCCTCCATTTATACTTAAATTCCATTCTTATTTTTGGTGAAGATCTCTCCAGTGGAGCTGCTTGTTTTTTCATTGCCTGGCAGGGAGTGGTTTAATTTAAATAGAGTAAAATGTTGACGAAACTGTACTCCACACAATACTGGGATTGACTGGGTGATGACCCATTGCAGGTGTTTGTAGACCTGGTGGAAGAACGGAGATGGAAAAGAGAAACTGATGAGTTTGTGAGTGTGGGGAGATCTAGACCATGGACCAACCATCAACAGTTATCTACAGAATGCATTTTTAGGTGGCCTGCATGATTAATATTTTCTGCACTGCTTGATACTATATGAAGTTATTAGTTAAGAAGATTACAACATTTCATGTGATTATCATACGAAAAAGCACCTTACTATTTATTAAAAGCACTTGAAGTGAGATTACTTATTAAATGGTGTTTTATAATTTATCATTCATTATAATTTTAAATATTTTATAGCTATAATTACTCGTATTTTACTGTCAGCACCGTGGCTCATTGATTAGTATGTATGTTTAGCACCAAGTTGAACCAGTTCAAATTCTCGAAATAAAACGATTTTGGGTTCTGGATAAATTGTGCTTGGGAAGCTTTCACCTTTTATGATTTAATTAATGCTAGTATGCATTCAGTACCTACCTAACCTGTATTATTGAAGGGGACAGGCATTACAAAATTATAATTTATAAAGTCTGTTGGCAATCATGGTCTAACAGTTAGTATTCCCGCTAAGCAAACGGGGACCCAAGGTTCAATTGTTGCCAGATCCACTTCTACAATGTATTATTCTTAGGCCATTTTACATCTGAGTTAAGGTTTTTTGGTATCTTATATACTGCTTATCATAAATTCTTATAGGACTACTAAGCAACACAAAAAAGTATTATTTAAAACTATGCCTATTGAAAGGCCGCAACAAATTTAATCTTCGGATCGTCTTGGAATTTTTATCTCCTTACCATCGGAACTTTGGGTTTGATCTCTCAAAAATGTATGATTGCTTAAGTGCAATAACTTGTTTACATTGAAGTAATTCACATACACAGGCATCTCCCATTCCACAGGATGGCCGACTTAATTACGAGAGATCGATTATAAAGTTTATACATATTAATTAATAACATTTGATATTTTTAAACATAAGCTTTTTTAAAGACCCGATGTCACTGCCAAGAAAATGTCAATTGAGTGTTAACTAATGAAAGCCAATATTTTCAGATCTATATTTCAAGAACTGAAGATATCACGAGAGACACACTTTCTCCTAGACTGTTCAACAGATAAACTGTTTAATATTTTGAAGCAAGCCATGCAAGTTGGGCTCATGTCTGACCACTACAGTTACATCATCACTACCCCTGATCTCCACACCCTGGATTTAGAGCATTTTATGCACAGTGGCGCTAATATAATAGGTAAAATCATTTATTTTTTTTGAGTTTAGGGAATTCACCGTACTGAGAGTGATTTGTGAGCTTTATATGATTAATTTCAAGAATGTAGGATTCTGATTTTTTTGTTAAAATTTAGGTAAGTTATTTTTGTAATAATTTTGTAATTATCGTATCTATGCAAATTTGATTATAAACTAATTAATTCAATTGTTTACTCCAGGAATAAGATTGATTGATCCAGAGGACCAAGATGTAAAAGAAATGGTTGAAGTATGGAACAGCAAAGAGGTTGAGAAAGGCAACACATCAGAAGAAAAAATAACACCAGAGCATCTCAGTACTAACACTGCACTGATGTTCGATGCTGTCAAGATGTTTGCCACCAGCCTTAAAAATCTAAATTTGATCAAATTAAATAAAAATAACATTGATTGTAATAATAGTACGACCTGGGATTATGGGGTTATAATGGTCAATAATATATTAACTGTGAGTAATAATTATTTATTTTTGAAGCTCTTATAACGCTAATGAACGATGTCTCTCCGTCTTATCTTGAGTCTTCTGTTTGTATACTTCTCTTTCCCTTAACTTCTTCTTATTTTACTTTATTACAATGTACAGCATTTTATCGACCATTAAAAAAAGTTACAAGATTATTTAACAAATTAGAATTTTGAGTGTGCATAAATACATATAAAACTTGTCACCAAAATTAAAAACATTTACATGAATCATATCCAAAAAAATATTAAAATGAAGTATGTACATGCATTCCAAATAAGAAACATATAAAATAAAAACTTGAGTCAGATTAAAGCTCAGGCATTAAAATATGCAGACACACAATCAATCCACTCCAACACAAAAAAAGCACATCGAAACTTCAACATATTTATAGATATATCGAAAAGTTTGAGAGAAACAAAGTCAAAAATATCAACAAATTATCCATTAGCCAAATCATGTTAGATTGTTTGCAACAATGTTCCAAGTGACACTATTGCCGATGCAAGTGACATCATTTTTAGTGTTGATTTTGGCATTTTAAAAAACTGCACGAAAAGCATATTTCATAAATTAAATGAAGTATGATAATTTTTTATTTATATGCAAAAACTTTTATTTCAATATTGAAGGTATATACATACATAACATCAAGCCATTTCCCTGTTGGGTTAGGCAGAAGATACAATGCCACACTTTCATATCATACAGGGAAAAGGCGTGATGGTATGAATGTATGTAAGAACTTATGTTTCAAAATAGGTAAATTAAACCTGAAAGTTGCTGTGATTAGTTTACTTATGTTCACAACCTGTCTTTATCTTATTTTAATTAATCAAATTTTAGAAAAACATGAAAGGGCTAACGAGAGAAATAAAATTTGATGGTGATGGCTTTAGGACTGATTTTCTCTTGGACATTGTCAAGTTGTCTGCAACAGGGATCAAAAAGGTATGCACTGATAAATTACTAAAACAAATTATTAATGTGACTATGTGATTTGAACAGTCAAAAATGGCTCATCTGCTTATTCAAAAATATCTTTTTTTTTTCTCCTCTGTTTATAAAATCCAACATTTTTTTTGGACAGTATAAAGAAGTCCTGAAGTTTTAAAATATTGTCCTAAGCATACAAGGAAGATAAGGAAAAAGTCGCTCACCAATGAGGTGGAAGCGCCAAATTAAGGAGACCACTGCCTTGAATATAATAATAGTTTGAAGAATGGCAGGAGACAGAGTAATGGGCAATTCTTAAAAAAATTTGTAAGTTTGGCTGTGATTGACCACTTTTAACGTTATTAGAAATCGAAAACAGTTTGACTCTTATGGGGTATTTACATCTGAGCAATTCCACGCTAACTCAGGTGTTCCATAGGGATCAAATCTAGGGTCAACGCTTTTTCTTATTTTTATTAATGATGGGAAAAAAAGTATTACTCACTCAAATGTTTTACTATTTGCGGATGATCTTAAATTGTTCCTAAAAATATCGAGCGTTGACGACTGTAGGAAACTCCAGAATGATATCAATAATATATATAAATGGAGTATTCATAACAAACTCGTGCATTTGTAAGAGCATGAAGAACTACTTATTTCCGTTATCTTATGAATGGTCAACAACTGTCTAAGACGGATATAACAAAGGACTGAGGTGTTTTATTTGAAAATGACCTTTCGTTTGATTTCCAAAAATCAAATCAGTCTACAATAAAGCAAATAAGACGCTTGGGTTCCTAATTCATACCACCAAACTATTCACAGAAACCTACATACTCAGGATATTATATAATTCTTTGGTCAGAAGTCATTTGGAATATTACTCTATAGTATTATGTATTCACTCATGCTAGAAAGGGTTCAGAAAAGATTTCTCCGTTGTCTCTACATGAGAGAGTATGGATATTATCCCTGGCTTTATCCAAGTGTCCTCTCACTGGGGATGCTTAGTTACAGATCATTAGAGAGTGGAAGATCTCTTTAATTGGGTGTCCATTTTTTTTAATTTGTAATTTAGTTAACCCATCCTGAACAGTCATGGTTTATATGTTCCGGATAATTATTTGAGACAATGCTCCCATAGATTGTTTTATCAACCTATAAGTCAAATCAACCTGCCTTTGGAGATGCCGCTAGGTACAGCAATCACACTGTTTAACAGTGCGTGTCCTCATATAGATGTATTTCATGTG
The DNA here is from genome assembly GCA_949825065.1 of Odontocerum albicorne. NCBI lineage: Eukaryota > Metazoa > Arthropoda > Insecta > Trichoptera > Odontoceridae > Odontocerum > Odontocerum albicorne. The sequence continues at coordinate 6,537,979 of OX463851.1, forward strand.
TCGCTCAGCTCCTTCAGGAAAAATCTCTTGAATTTAGTGTATTACTTGAAATAATTTAATCTTTTTATCTTATCTTACATGCTACAATTTGTCCATTTTTACAATAGTTTTATGTCTTAAAATGTTTTACTGTTTTATACACGTTTTGTTTTGTACTTGTTATGTTTGGTCCTTGTACGAATTAGGTAAACCTATAATGTGCAAAGGACCTGAAAAAAATAATTAATTAATGAAGTTTAAATGTATGTAAATGCTAAATTTTTAGATTGGAACATGGGATTCTAAATTTGGTCTAAATATGAAATATGAGTTTCCAGCTGAATCTTTAGTAAACCAATCATTAATTGTTTCAATAAATTTGGTGAGTAAAATTATGTAAATTTTTTATTTAAAATTTATTATAATAACAATGATAATTTAGTTTTTGACATTTAGCAACAGTGAGCCTTGGTATGCCAAGGACCCCTCAATAACTTCCCAGATAAAAAAAAACATCATTAATTATCTTCTGAAAGCTTTCATATATTCATCTATGTACAGCTTCACATGCAAATTATTTTACTATACGACCAACAACATAAAAAAAACTTGTAAGAAATCTGACGTATTAGACCTTAACCCTTTTAATCCCAAGGGGCCGATTATCGGCCCCAACTGGTGTATGCGAAAACTCCCACGGGGCCGATCATCGGCCTCAAAGTTTTCATACAAATTTTTATGTTGAATGAAAAAAATTTTTTTTTATGAAATATGAAAATAACTTATTATTTTACACTCTACAGGGAGGTCTCCACAAAAAAATTAGGTTTTAAAACTAAATATTAACTGAGATAAAAAATAAAATATAAATGACTTTTTTTGCCAAAAAATGTTTGGGATTTTTCGCACATTTTATGCAAAATACGAGGCGTATCCAGAAACTAAGTGTACTGAGGCTCTCACGACCGGATGGATTTTATTTTCGACATGTTGGCTACACTTCCGTGTAGCCTGACCTTTCCCCTCCGCAACGAGACCGGTTCGAGGTCAGTACGTTGAGAAGTGTCGACGCGACAACACGTTTCGTGAAAAATGTCAATCCCATCTCCCGCCAAGTTGAATCGAGTGGAGGCCGGGCAAGAGTTTTTGAGGCGCTGCAAACTCCATGGAGATGAATTTCTCCGCTCCATCGTTACTGGAGACGAAACTTGGGTTCCACACTACACGCCTGAAACCAAAAGGCAGTCTCAACAGTGGCGTCACACCTTTTCACCCTCCGCCAAAAAGTTCAAAACCACAATTTCAGCCAAGAAAATCATGGCATCCGTGTTTTGGGACTGTCAAGGCATAATTTTAATTGAATAGACCTAGCACCTTCAGATTACTATCTCTTTACCTCCCTGAAGCTGCACATGGGTGGAAAAAGGTTTTCAACCGACGAGGAGGTAAACAAGGAGGTAGAGAAGTGGACGGAGGGGTTGGCGGGAACTACTTCGAGGAAGGCATCAAAAAGTTGATACCCCGCTTCACCACCTGCATTGAGAGGAATGGCGACTATGTAGAAAAATAGCTTACATATGTACTACGGTAACCACGTAATTTTTTTGTTTAAATAAAAAAAATTGTAACCTACAAAAATTCAGTACACTGACTTTCTGGATATGCCTCGTATGCTGGGATTAAAAGGGTTAATGACTTAATGAATGACCCAATGCATCTCTGAGTTAGTGGATCTCAAACGAACTTAGATATTTAGTCAGGTGGGGTCTTTAAAGAACACAAAGTACAGCTTATTAAGTATTCTTTCCTCGCAACTCAATCAGTAGATTTAATCTAGAAGTGATGTCATGTCACTGTTTATTAATCTAGAAGTGATGTCATGTCACTGTTTATTAATCTAGAAGTGATGTCATGTCACTGTTTATTAATCTAGAAGTGATGTCATGTCACTGTTTATTACATTATAAAATAGCTTAGTAACTGTAGTTGAAAATAAATAATAACCAGCTTAACCAGACCCCAGGTAAATCTGTGAACTTAACTTTGCATTGCTTTAAGTGAAAAACCACCAAACACACCCTTAACAATCCAAGATAGTTTATTTTAAATATCAGGTAATGTAAATTTTTTTTAAAAGTAGAACAAATACTCGTATACACAGAAAATTATAAAAAATAATTTCTGAATTCAAATGCATCCAATTTCTTAGCCATTACTTTTTGGATCAAAAAATTTCTTTCCCATTTAAATAATTCTTTTACAAACCTACTCAATTTAGGTTTTACTATCGTTAAAAAAATATCAATGATTTTTATTGAAATGAAGAATTTGATTAAAAATATTATATTGATTTCAGAGCCCCCCATTTGTAATGCTGAAAGAATCCAGTTTAGCTATGGATGGAAATGATCGTTTCGAAGGTTTTTGCATCGAATTGATTCAAGAAATATCCAAAATGCTGGGCTTCAGTTATACTTTTCAATTACAAGAAGATAATGTCTACGGTTCTTGGAACTCACAAACTAATGAATGGAATGGAATGATTGGCAATCTAATACAAGGAGTAAGGATGAATACGTTTGTTATTTAAAGATAATTAAAAGATTATTTTATTTCGCCTATATTTTACCCTTTTAAATATTCTTCATTTTATTATCAAGGAATTTTACATTTAGGAATCGTTTTCCCACAGTATTAAATATTCTGTTTATTTTCCTGTTTTTCAATTTGATTTCTAATATTTATTTGTTAGCATTTAAACTATCTTAACCAGGGGCAGTCAACCATTTTGGGGCACATTCTAAAACTGACATAGGGTTAAAGCTATATGTGTATTTATTTTTCAAATTAATAGATATATCAACTTCTCAATCTCCGCCAATACTCTGCATCAAATGGTAGGGGAAGCGATACCAGAGAGCTTCCTGATCTTTAGTATAGGTGTGGGCTTCAGCCTGTGATGGTCCTGTAGCTCTCGTTCAACACCATGTTGAAATGTCTGGTAGGGGTAGATTTATCTGCAACTGAGTTGCAGAGAGCAATAGCTGACACCCTCAGAGCATGAGGGCTTGCTCTTCAGGTGCTTTTGTAAATCATTATGAAAATATTTTTTTCATCATTTAAAAAAACAGCTCACGGGCCACACAAAACAACCTTGCAGACAAGTGGCCCGCAGGTTGGTCATGCTTAATGTTAACTATTTCTGTATAAAATCATTTGTATAGTACCCATTAATATATTAAAGTAATGATATGGGTATATTGAAGAGTGTAATAAGGAGACCACTTCTTATTCAGTCCCGTTAATCCAACCTTTGAGTAGTTAGAAATGCAGAAGTATGCACGTAACTTGTAGTTTACCACAGTAAATTTTGGCAATACATATGTAGAGGGACAACAAAGTTTACACACATTTATCATGTGAAAGTATTTTTACGAGACTAACTCTACTAGACTGGAGTCAGTCTTTTTTTAATGTTTGGGTACCATTGGAAATTAAACACAAAACTCCCAGGTGGAAAACAAGAACGTTTTTAAGTAAGCCCATCTGATTGCATAACAGATGAACAGTGGTTTTCAACCACTAGTCTGCAGAAATCTCCAGCTGGTCTGCGAAAAAATAATTGCCGCTTAACATATTCCGTTTCCGGTTGTCAGATTATTAAAACTAAAAATTATAACTACTCTGTTAAAAGTTACAAAAAAGCGACAGTTTAAATCGACATTCTTGTCAAAAGAAACATCAATAGTAAAACAAGTGAACCACGTGAAATATTCTTCAATTTGTAAAAGTTGTGAATCAAATCAGCTGATTTGTTCCCGCTATAGATTTTGACAGGTAGGTAGCATAATATTTATCATTATTCCTGTCAGAACTATACGATACAACATTAAAAAAACTCATCGAAAATCAACTGTCAACAGAGCATTGTTACCAGTGCAAAAAAAAATGAGTACTGTCAGCCCGAAAAAAACAAATTCGCAAAAAAGAATCTGATCAACCCCCCGTAGTTATGGGAAGCAAATATTTGTCTTCTGAACTGTGTCACTGTTTGTCATGGTGATGAGAATATGCAACGGGGTTGTATAAAATATAATAAAAAATCGGAAATCGATATATTTTTTCATGCTATATGTCCTCAGTGAGATACAAGCAAAAGCTTAGTTTACTGGGGGCACGACAGATAAAAGGCAGCAAACCAAGATCCGTTAAAATTGTGTGTCCAAATTAAATTATCTGTTGTTTTTTTTTTCGAAAATTGTGTATAATTTGTTGCCATGTGTAAATATATTTTTTTTTAAATATATATGGTACTCCTAGATCATGTGGCCGAATGGAGTGAGCATAGGGATTTATAATATTAGATTTAAAAACTAATGGACAAAATGTTATATAAATATTTGTTTTTATTTCTGCTTTAGTGGTTTGCGAAACATATCTCCTATTTTTACCAAATTGTAGGTGTAAAAAGTTTGAAAACCATCTATATAAAATACAGTAAAAGTGTTATAAATTTTTTTTAAATATTTTACACATAATTGACCAATATTGTACTAATCTTAAAAATGTGTAGTCAATATTTATTTTTAAATTTTGTAATATTTCTAGGGGGCCGATCTTGCTATCACTGATATGACCATCACATCAGACAGAATGAATGCAGTGGACTTTACAGAGCCCTTCATGCAGCTTGGTATCGGCCTACTTTATAAGAAACCTTCGACAGCAAAACCTGACCTATTTATTTTCATGAGTCCATTTTCCAATCAGGTAACATACTCGTAACAAACAATACGTTCGTAAAACTTCAACATGTATGAAGAAATCAATTATCTTGTGCCATGCCTAGAACCCTGATGTTGGCAATCACTCATGGGAAAATATTTGTATTTGATAGCATCGAGCAGCTTCTTAACTGTCTTGATACCTGTTCATTCGCAAAATGTTGCGTAACCAAGACAGGCAGGCAACTTTTACTAATTGTATCAACCCTCAATTTTATCCTACACTATTAATTTTGGAAAGTGATATTTTTCTCCTCTCAGAATATCAAACCAAAATTGGCAATTCTTAGGGATTTTATCGTATTTACTATACCTATTTGATATTGCATGTTGGTGTTTGAAATATGTCGATATCAAGAAATTTTGAACATTCTTTGATAAATCCACATTTCAAATGCTTCCTCTTTATAGATCACTCTAGCCTTCATGGTTCATGTCTAAACACCATTAAGTAGAATAGCCCATCTTGTCATGTGTTGCCGTAGTTGAAGATTCAAGTTATTGCTGAAAACTGATATCATCTTGAGAAATCGAATCTAAAATGTCTATCTGTGTCAAAGTCATGAATAATTAGGTTTCTAAGATATTTGAAGCGACCAATTTGCTCCATAAGTGGTTTTGTGAAATTTATTATATTCATCTGAAACATCCAAAGCGCAAGCTCAAGATGAGTTAGAAGTTTGCTTTTTGTTATTTTTATCTCAACACATTAAATACTCAGTGTTTTGTTTCAAAGGGGAAATTTTGCTTTGTTATAAGAAATGTACTTAAGAAAAACTTTTATAAGTTTTGTTTGAAAATACTACAAATTTATCCTCATCTTTGGATATTCGACAGTACAGTAGAGCACAGATTATCAGTGGGGATTGGGGGACACTCAACCCCGGATAATTGAAAAACACGATCCAAATAATCCAAATAAAAATTTTGATGAGTTAAACATTTTAAAATAGTCAAATGCTAGATAAATGCTGTAACGTAAGATAAAAATAAGCTTTCTCAATGTTTGACAGATACAACTGTTATACACCAGTATCATTCTGCGGCAATTACATTAGGCTACCCCGGATCCACAAGTTTTCGTGTCGGTGTGGACGCAAGGAGACACCGCCAACTTACTAGCATTAGTCAATTGGTGTAATGTAAATCATAGAGATTATAATAGTTTAGATCCTTCCTTTGTAATTTTCACTTAAAAAAATTAGAAAAAAAATTCTATGGTATTACTAAAAAAAAATGTAGTATAGAGAACCACGGTTAATTGAACCTCAGATAATTGGTATTCCACTGTACTTTAGAAAAACTTTTATATTTCATAGTGGGACTTGACTTCCACCCATATGTTATGGGTTCAATTCCAGATGAAAACGAAAAATAATAAATGTTGCAAATTTCTGGTCATCTTTGAACATTCAACAGTATTATGAAAATATGCCTACTCTGGTGGTTCTAAAACTGAAGGATCAATTATAACTGAAGGATCAACAAAAACAATAGTATTTTCCGTCTTTACTTTTTAACATGTTCACATCACCAACATATTATTATAGAAATTCATTAGTTTTTCATGTTTTAGGTATGGATGTATCTTGGAGCAGCATATTTAGGAATATCACAACTTCTCTTCATGATTGGAAGAATAGCACCAAAAGAACGGAACAGTTCTAATCCCAGTATTGAGAAAAAAAACCACCTAAAGACCCAGTTCAACGTAGCTAACTCATTCTGGTTTGCTGTAGGAGGTGCAACGCAACAAAGTTCTGATGTGGCTCCAAAGTGAGATGAACATTTTATTTGATAACTTCAAATATTTAAAAGTATTTATATATAGTATAGTTTATGTCTTAATACATTTTCATAAAGAACAGAATAATTCTTATCCTAGTATTGAGAAACAAAACTGTCTGAAGAGCTAGTTCAACGTAACTAACTAACTCTGAATTGCTGTAGGAGGTGCAACACAACAAGGTTTTGATGTGGCTCTAAAGTGAGATGAACATTTATTTGAAAACTTCAAATACTAAAAAGTATAGGTTTACTCATGTCGTAACACATTTTCATATGCGGTTCAAGGATTAAAAAAGTGATTTATAATCAATATCTGTTTGTTTGAGTAGCATGCTATTTTAGATTAAAGTAGCACCAACAATGTCACATTTTCAAAGCAGCTTTAACAACACTGATATGAAAATAATTTGCAAAAAAAAGTTTTTTTTATAAGCTGTATGTATTGGAAATATAATATATTGCAAAATTTCCTAATATGATCTTCTATGGAGTAAGTCAAGTTTTTATTTACATCAACTCACATATCTTTGCACATAAGAGCCTTTAAGTATATAAAAACTTCAGGAATATTATTTTAAGCTCTGATCTTAAAAAACGATGTCAAAAGTCAAAATAAATTATTGTGTAACAACAATTTATTTTGACTTTTGACATAGTTTTTTAAGATCTAGAAATAAAATATTTCCATTCTTTGCTTAAGTTGACTTCAAGAAGATATCTTGTTATCTTTGTTTGTGAAATGCAATATTAAGCAAAGTATTGCTAAATCGGTATTTTACAAGGTGGTTTAGATACATCAAACGAATGGGTGAAACTGACTAAAATTTTAATTGCTAACATTAATGGGAATCGTGATAGGTGAATAAGAAGCAAACTCAGATGAAACAATTAATTGCCATTATAAAAGAAGGAATAGTTAGGAGTAAGAGGAATAGTTAGGAAGAAGGAATAGTTAGGAGTATGTCACGATAAAAAAGTTTAGTGTTCTGACCTCTCTGCCTACCCTCATAGAAAACTTTTATGATTGTATGTATTTATGACAATCTTCGTCTAGTTGGTAAGATGTTTGTTTTTCAGCCCCGTGGTTAAGCGTGTGATTGCCATTGGAACTCAATTTAATTTAAAAAGCGTTTCAGATAGGTTTCAACTTGAAGCATCTTTAACATATCTGCTTAGTTGGAAGAGATTGTCAAGTGGAAATGTACCCTCCAAGGTGTTTTGTACAGAAAAAAAAGTGTAATACATTATAATGCAATTTGTATGTAGGTATTTTTCAATATTTTTTTATATTAGCAAATATTTTAATTCTTTTTTTTTACAGAGCAATATCTACTCGTATTGTTGCTGGAGTATGGTGGTTCTTCATATTGATCATGGTTTCATCTTACACTGCCAATCTGGCAGCTTTATTAACTATCAAAACCACTGAGCTGACCATCAACAGCGCTGAAGACTTGATTGATAATCCTCACGGAATTACTTATGGTGCATTACGTCATGGATCAACAGCCCGTTTCTTCCAGGTATATAATGAATATAATAAATATGTTAATTTGTTACATTTCCATTGTACTTACAACCTAGATGGAATATTATCATCAGAAAACTTTTTTTAACTTACCAGAAAAATGTCAAGAGAATGAATTTGCTTTTACCATTTGTAATTTGACCAAAAGTTAGGATATTTTTTTATAAAAAAATCTATTTTATTTATTTAAAAATATGTATCATAGATTTTATGATAAATTTCAACTAGTGATGGTTTAGTATAGTTAGATAACAGGATAAAAGAACTTTCTCTAAATTAACTGTAAAATAGTGCCATTACTTCTTTATACTTTCAGTACTTGACTAGTATGTTACTTTGAATTAATAAGTAGTGTAACAGTGTTATTTCATCAAGTAGTTTTAAGTAGGTAATTTATTTATATATAAAGTTTACATATAATTTATACATAAAGCTTACATTATAAACAAAGCTTAAAGACAAATAAATATAATAATAAGAAATAAAAGTTAACAAATAAGAAATAATTGTTACGCACAAACAAATAACTCCAATTACTAAGAAAGCTTAAAATGTTTTCTTTAAAAACGTTTTCAGAAATGTTGAAGATGTCAATATCCGAGACACTATTCAAAAAGGATAGCCCACGAAACAAAGAAATTCGGAAGGCAGTATCCCAACATACATAGAAGAAATCTTAATAACTAATAAATAAATCTAATAACTGCTTACCCTTTCTGTTTCGGATTGAGACATTGGATGATGATGAATTTTTTATTACATAACAGACCACTACAGTTTACGTCTTGATTCCTTCTCTGCAAATACATTTACAATGTTATTTAACCCTTTCCGGTCCTATTTCGAATGTCATTGACATCGACTTAATTCCAGTAAGTCCTATGTCGTATGTCATTCGACATTTTTTTCTTATGAACATAAATATAGTTTTATTAAAAACAACCTTGTGAACATAAATATAGTTTTATTAAAAACAACCTGGATGTATTGTTTTACCCTGTAATTCTGTAAATCTTTTGTGGACTTGATGGAACATTTTTTTTTTTTTTGTGGACCGGAAAGGGTTAAGTCTTTATTCACCATTATGTCTGATTCTATTGATAATGTATTTAATATTTTTTTAGCATCAATCTTAAATATGTTTTTAATAGTTTGTTAACGGTGTACATAAATAATATAATGCAAATAACATATGTAGATAAACAGTTACTAATTTATTGTTCATTATTAGTTTGCTAAGGTGTAATATTGAACAGTCGTGGTTATCATTAGATTTTAAATATAAACTAAAGTGAACGCATTCTTTCATAAAGCATTCACCTTAATTGTTATTTTACATATTTTTATACATAACCTATTTATGAATCCTTGGCTTGGCGCCTCTTACCTTTGGCCTGCCTGTCAGGAAAGCTAGCTCTGTACATATTAATTCAATAAAAACACTCTCTCTTCTTAATGTTGGCAATCATCATGGCTATCTTAATCCTGTCTGCAGCTGCTCTGAACAATTTCTCCGTGTTACAGTGGAACCACTCTCTTAGGTTCTTCAGCAATGAAAACACTACTCAATTAAAATTTCATATTTTCTGTCACCCAAAAAAAAAAAATAATATCACTCCAGGAGTATTCTTAAAATGTAATGCAGCTATCAAGAAAATAAAAGTTGGCGTTATATAGGAAAAAAACTAGGCTAGAATTAAATTTGATTTCAGGAAAGATATCTGATTGCAAAGCTTGTTTTATTACTAAAAGGTAACTGAAAACGGCGTATCCTTGGATTACAAAATTAAATAATTAAATTTATGATTCCATTAGCAAATATGTTTTTCCATATTAAAGTGCTTTAGTTTGTATGAGTATTTACATTTTTTTTTTTAGAATACAAAATACCCACCGTACCAAAACATATATAAATATATGTTATCAAATCCCGATGCCATGTCGACAAACAGTAACGAGGGCGTAAAAAGGTATTTTTGAACTTATTTCATATTATTTTTGCGATGCGTGATGAAAATACAGTAAGGCAAGAATATAACTAATTTTGATTACAAAAAAAAAACTGGTATTTCTTTAAGCCACCTCGTAAATATGAGAAACATTTTTAGGGATAGACATATGTTATGAACCCTTCTGTTTCTCAACCCATGTAAGATTTTATTGAAATATGTTGATAAAACTCACTTCAGATTAGTCGAAAACTCGAAGTGTTTTCACTTTTAATGTATCGATATGTTTTTCTCCTTCCATACAGAAAACTTCTAATTTCCATTAATTTATTTGGGTGCAGCATATTAAGTGAAATGCGTTTTATTTAAGTAGAAAATACCTTAAATTTGAACCAAGTTTAAATGAAAAGTGCGCAATATTAAAAAAAGATGTAAACTATCCAAAATTTAAAAATCAAAACAATGAGTGGCTTAATTATTTAAACACTAGATTAATATTGGGTGTTAACATACGCTGTGTCCGTTTTTTCCAAATTTAAAAATGAGCACCAAAAGTAAAACAAAATGGTGAAGGTTATATATACGACATTCGAAAGAAAATTTTCTGCTCTACAAGATATTGTGTTTACTTTTACGTTACATATATTATTTTATTACAAGCCTTCAAAATGGAATGTCAAGTACACGAAAGTGAGCATTTTCGAAACCTCCTTCTGTTTGCGTTCAATCGAGGGAATAAAGCTACCAAAGCTGCTCGCGACTTTTAATGAAAGGACAGCTCGTCGATGGTTTTTGCGTTTCAAAGACGGTAATTTCGATCTGAAAGACATGGAACGTTCCGGACGACCAGTGGACTTCGATGAGGATCGCTTAAACCATATTATTCATGAAGATCCCCTTCAAACCACCGTAGAATTGGCTGAGCAGATGAATTGTAGTCACATGAGTGTATACCGCCATCTTAAATCAATGGGAAAAGTCCAGAAGTTTGGCGCTTGGGTTCCACATGTTTTGAGTGAAAACAACAAAAATCAACGTTCGACAATTGATTTGTGTCGAAAATGCTCACTTTCGTCTACTTGACATTCCATTTTGAAGGCTTGTAATAAAATAAAATAATATATGTAACGTAAAAGCAAACACAATTTTTTGTACAGCAGAAAATTTTCTTTCGAATGACGTATAACTTTTACTATTTTGTTTTACTTTTGGTGCTCATTTTTAAATTTGAATTAAAAAACGGACACAACTTATGTTAACACCTAATACAATTTAAAATAATTTGTACTTACATAACTTATTTTGTAAAAATTTGAAAGTTTATAAAATAAAACATTTTTTCCTTATCAACATTTAGAACTAAACTTTGGAATTGCTTGTAATCAAGGCATCTTATAAATAATATAATTTCAAATTCAAACTTGGAAAATGTGTCTTTAATATTCTCGAAACTTTGATCATTAAATTAATACGAGTAGATAGTAATTTGTATTCATTTTTAGGGTAAAAAATGGAAACTACGCATATTTCATGGAATCTTCATCAATAGAATATTTCGTTGAAAGAGACTGTGAGTTGAGACAAGTTGGAGGATTGCTGAATAATAGAGCATTTGGAATCGCAATGAAAAAAAGTTAGTTTGTTAAGTAATTTATTTAGATATTTCATTTAGAACATGCAGAATTTTTGATTAAAAAAACCTTATTAAATTATTATAACTTACAGTGAAAATAATATTGTACAATGACAAAAAAGACAAAGAAAACAACCAATATCCATAAATTTTTACTTCTTAAACCTGTTTGTACTATAATAATATTGGAAACATTATATCCTATCGCCAAAATTAGTGTTATTGAAATACTAACTCTATTTGAAATTTGTCAAAATAATTGCATACGATTTTAAACATACAAAGTTGCATTATTTATGATATTTTTTATCTATTTTTAATTTTTTTTATTAAAAGGAGTGCATTAGTCGTCCATTGTCAATAAACCTCATTACGCATGGCTGATTGTATTTTTTTTAGTAAATAGTACATATTTTAAATTTTTATTATCTATACATAAAATAATTCGCCAATACAGGCACAAAAGGCGAAAAAATATTTTGACCATGTGGTCCTTCGCTACTCTTAGATTGGCAGTATCCATGTTACTGAAAAAGAGAAGGCTGAGTACTTCTTTAGATTGGAACGTGACTTGATAAGGGATCTCTATTTTCTAACATAGTTTTTAATGCAACTGTCATTAAATTTATAAATAATATTAAGTTCCTGGTAATAAAGATATCAAAACAAAATAAATAAATCCATTTCTGGAAATATATTTTGATATACTAAAATGTTAATTGTCCATTATAAAAATGTTTTTGGAAAAGAATTCTAGACAAAATGTATGGTTTAAAAATTTTGATTGAGATACTTTCACACGTGTAAGTTTCTCAACATAATTTGATCATAAGGTTAACATGTATATACGAGTATACTCGTATATATACTCGTATGTAAATGGTGAATGACCAAAACACGAATGCACCAAAAAAGATCAATTCAGAATTTTGATTTATCATTATACTCGAACTGTTACATGGAATTATTAAGAAATTTAATTATCATGTCAGTCAAAAATAATCATTTATTACTATTATTCTTTTGAGTTTTCTAAATAAATAGTGATAATTTTTACAGAAATAATTTTGAATCCTTGACATTTTCAGATTCTCCTTATAGAACTTCATTAAGCACTGCTATTCTAAAACTTCAAGAAGAAGGGAAGTTAGCGGAGATGAAAATTAAATGGTGGAAAGGTAAAACGGGCCATGGCGTCTGTGAGGTCTGTATATTTCTGTATTTCAAAAACTTAGCCAATACATTAAATCGTATAGTACTCAAATAAACGCATTAACTACCAATTAAATATAATTTTATCAATATCATAAGCTTAGTTTATTATTATTTTTCATACGGTGTGAAGGAAATCAGAGCCGGTTCTAGGCAGATGCTCTGGGTGCCAACTATTTTATGATGCCAAATTTCAACAGATTTTGCACCTCGGCATACACATTTAGAAAATAAGATAAATAAACTATGTCCAATAGGAAATCTTTAGTCCTTTAATAATAAAACTTTGATTTGAAATTCATCGCAGCATTTTAAAAAATGGTGAGGCGCACTAAGGAATGAAAAATATGACTATTTCGTAAAATCAAAACAGAAACTGAAAAAATACATTATTTACTGTTAAGGGACAGACTACCTGATAACCGCCTTTTTAGAGAGAAAATATGGCGTAAATAATGAGAATGACACAAAACAAACTTAGTCGTCTACTTTTTAACCTAGCCAAAGAAATTCAAAATTAAATGGTAAAGAGCATTTTGAGCACCTTGAAAAAGGTTATATGAATGTCTATAGGCATTTTCAGCACTAAATTTGTTAAACTGAGATGATATAGTTGGAGCTTTGCACGTTAATATTGAATAAACACTAATATATAGCAAATTTTAAGTATTTTTATAAATTCTTTTGTACAAACTTATATAAGTTTTCAAATGAAAATTAATATTTTTGTCTTTTGCATATGGTAATACAAAAGATAAGTGATGAGATATCTGCAAAACTTGACCTAAGCTATTTCAATGGAGTCTTCATGGTGCTTATGGCTGGATGTACTTTGGGGTCTATTGTTGCTTGTGGTGAAATGATTTACAAAGTATCTAAAAACTCGACTAAACACAAGGTGGGTAGCTTGTTCAAATTAATACATTTTTAAATTTATTTTTCAATTTATACTCATCCATTGAGGTTTAACATTAATAATAAAATAACAATATTTCCAACAAAACAAAACATATAACTTGTATAATAGTTTAAGTAAAACAAATTAACCAATTAATTAAACTATCAATTAAAAACCACGTAAGAAACATTGTTTACATGTAGAGGAGGAAAAAATCAAACAAATACCCTGAATGTGTTGATATCAACATTAAATAAATCTATTGTATCAATATACTTAGTCTCTAATCGATGTATACAATACAAACTATCGGGAAATTATTATAAGAGGTGGTTCATGATTTATTGTAATAGAATAACTGTCGGTGGTTGACTTACATGGTGCAGAATGCAAAGAGTGTACATTGCAAGAGTTCAGAATATTCAAATACCGAGTTCTTAACTTTGTATAAAATTATTAAATCTGATATCGTTTTCCTACCCTCTAGAGAGTGTACATTGAAATTCATCAAACTTATATTATAGGCTCTCATTTTCTAAGGAAACTCGAAATATACAATTCATATAACACAAAAGTTTATGTTGAACCCTTTCAATATCTTAAATGTATATTTTGTAGTTTAAGAATCAAACGACTTCATTGCATTCAAATTTACTGCGCAATAAGGTTGTCCTATTAAATTTTATTATTAAAAAAATGTAGTTTACTGAAAAAGTCTATCAATTCGAACAGTGATAATTCATAACTCAGATATATTAATCGCACGCGAGTTTTGTTCCTAGATGAACTGTTTTAACAGACTGCTTTAATACCATTGAGAATTGAGCCTGATAACCTAGGATGTAAGTCAAGCATCTAATCAACTAGGCCACGTAGGTTGTTATTAATATCAAATATAATTGTCTTTAATTTTTCATATTTTATAAATCTATTATACTCGTACTTAAACACAATATAAAATATACTCTCTATTTTTAGTCGCCATTCTATCAAGAGCTGAGAAACGAGTTGAGATTCATAATAAGCTGGAAAGGTGATACCAAAACCGTGAGACACCGATCCAGATCGAATTCTGCATCTCCTGAAGGCTCTTTCAGTGCAAAGGGGGAATCGAAAAATACTATTGAATTAAATATTCAAGATAATAACATCGATAATGGAAAAAAATAAAATTATATTCTGTAATAAACTGAATTCATGAATAAAAGAATCATTAACATTAATGTGATTAGTATTTAATCTATAACTAAATGAATAAGATACCATGCACGGTTTTCAACTTTTTTTATAATTTTTCTCAACTGTTGTAAAATTGTGATATTATAAAAGGATGGTTTTATATAAAATATTCACTTGTCTAATAACTACTCCTATAAGCTGACTGACATTGAACTGAATTAAACACAACAATACCACCTGACACATTAATTGACAGCTGCAAGTCAAAACAATGAAATCTTCACTCCAAACTTTTCTTAATTCAACACATCAGAACGTCAATAAAAAAAGATATCCATTTTATAATTGAATTATTACGGCACCCGCCTCATTTTATTTACAATAGTGAAAATAATACTACGAGTACATAATATGTTATTACAAATCAAAAATATCTAAATTTTCGACAGTAATGTGCTCAATGCAAGATTTTTTTTTTTCACTTCGAACGAATTTCGGATCGTTGCAGATAGATCTGGGTGATTATCGTTATAATATTACTTTTATGAAATTTCTAATTCTATCAAAATTACAAATTTTGTTTAAAAAAATAACTTAATGCCTTTAGAAAAATAATTTTACTTTAAAACTATTTATCTGGACATTTGTTATATGCAGTTACTGCGGGTACCAAATTCAAGTTTTTTTGTTATTTTTTTTACTTTTTTGTATTTTAACATGATATGAAATTTTATAAATATGTAATTTATGAAAAAAAAAAACAACAGGTGATTTAAAGTGGACGTACAATTTATTTCGATCTGGGTTTGTTGCGTTTCATTGGTTGTGCCCCTAGTAAACTAGGCCTGTATGTTACTGAAGATAATTTGAACAAATAATAAAAAAACAGACAATTTTTATGAAATAAGGAAGAATTATATTCATGACTCAGTTTATACATATTAATACACTGTTGAAATTTGATAAAATACAAGAATAAAACATATGCACGTCTCGTGGGCATTATCCCTTTTTTTTTTAAATAAAATCATCGACAACTCGATGATCACAAAGTATGAACCATCATAATAAATCATTTATAAACTTTAGGTGTGTTGATGTTTGTCAAAGTGAAAGTGGATTGAATAGTAGATGTTAACTATTACAAGTAAAGAATGTAGATTTTCACCAATGTAATCAGTGTGTGGAAGAAATATAACTCTATATTCCCTTTTAATTAACATATATAAAATGTCTCTTTTGTTAAATAACCTTTACTCACTAGGGTTGGGAAAAATAAATTTAAAATTAAATGATAAAAATACCAATGAATTAACGATTTTATTTATTGCAGCCAGTCAAAGAGTTATTACGGAGTAGAAGTGCTTAAAAGTGGCATTCTTCTTTCATTTGCACTTCAGAGTCTTGCATTTTAAAGTGCAAGGACTGCAGCTGTCAATGAATATTCTTATTCTAGAATATTCACCAACGATGAGTAGTGGAAGTACACTTAGAGATTAGGAAATGTGAAGTGATAACGTATTAGTACAGAGTCACTCATTACTTTAGTGAAAATGTATACTTATTATAAATAGTTTGTATTTACTGATGACTGTAACATACATATTGAAAATATGTGCAATCATTGATCTAGTGCAGAGGTCGGTCCCTTATTGCTATGAAGAGTGCAATACAACTTTTGAGAATTATGGAGATGTTTGCTTGTGATTTCAGAGTGAATCAATTACTTCAAATTGTCGTGATTCTTTTAGTTGTCAATATTTCAACTTCTCTGCTGCTGCAATCATTAGGATGGTATTGATAAAAGGTAGGCTTCACAGCTAATCGATTGCTTCAAATTGTTGGGATTTATTTGGTTGTCAATATTTCAACTTTGGTGCTGGCGCAATCATTAGGATGTGTTGTTAATAGCTATATGTATAATTAAAACAACGACTAAGAGTCGTATTTTTAATCTAAATTTGGAGAATGGTTCCATGATGGATTTCAAAGCTATATATTGTAATATATTTGTTACTTAGTGGCTCAGATTAAATTCCTAGTTTAGCAATTTACCTTTTCCCAGGATAAAATTCTTCGGAAGCATTCGGTAAGATAAAGAGTATCTATGACTTTTTTTAAATGGCTATCCTCCCAAATATGAGCGTTCCAACCAGTGAGCTATAAGCTGATTATATTCATTGAGAATATAGAATATGTTCTAAAAGCTCAGGATATTAAAATTTGAAATACTATCATGTTTATCAAATATGAATATTAAATTTTTATATTGAATTCTTTAGAAACTATAAACTTACTTAATACTCTTCAAACAAATGGAGACAAGTATATAATAAGCATTCTTGTATTAGTTGGCATAAAGTTATTCCTCAAAAGTAGGTCTTTATAAAATACCTGATATGCATAATTTTGTTGGCATTAAAAGAATATACGATCTAACATTTTCTCACTGAGGCCATGTTCGCACCTATCACTTGGCTCATTTTATATGGAAAGTTCTCTTCAACACATTCGTAGTAATAGTGCAAATTTGTTGTAAAGTGTGACAACATTGACTTAGAGGTTATTAATTGAGTTGTCCGGTTTAAAACCACTGGAGTAGGTAGGGTCATAACACATGATATATTGCAGACGTGGGCAAATGCGGCTCTTCGTTGGGTTAAGTGCGACTCCCAATGTCTCTTATAAAAATATAGATAATTTTTTCCACATTATACTTGTACAAGTATTTTCACGATTTTGGAAACTTGTGCCAAAATTCAAATATTCTAATTTAAAGAAAGCTGCTTGCCGATTATTTTCCATTTTCGGTACAACATATAGTTGTGAATCCTTACACTCCACTTATGAAGTTTGTAAAATCAAAACATCGTTCGCAGCTAACGAACGAGCATTTGACAGAATTGCTGCGAACGGCTGTATCATAACAAATTTTACACCAAATTTGAGAGATTTAGCTAACAGTGATAAATAAACTTTTTATTATGTTATATTATATTTTATTATTTATAAAATAAATTTTGAACTAATTATTTTTATATAGGTGTACAAATAAGTTTCAGCCGTTTTTTATCAAAAATTGGGCATTTATTGTGAAAGAACGGAACCTTATGTTTTATTCGAAGTATTGCCCATCGCTTGCCACTACTTTTCCCCATCATTATGGCAGCATACGGATATCGCGTCGGAAGAATGCTTCATTTTTTTAGGCTATCCACGAATCGACCCAATTTTTTGTATCTTCATATGATGTGAAGTGCTGCCCAAACATGCCATGCGTCATCGATCGAAACAAGTGGAAATCAGAAGGAGCAATGTCTGGTGAATACGGCGGGTGGGGTAAAACTTCCCAATTGAGTGTTTCCAAATATGTTTTGACCGGCGCCGCAACATGTGGACGAGCATTATCATGCAGGAGAATAATTTTGTCGTGTCTGGAGTAGTAGTGGGCGCGCTTTTCCTTGAGTGCTCGACTCAATCTCATCAGTTGGGTTCGGTAGACAGCCTCAGAAATGGTTTCGTTCGGCTTGAGCAACTCATAATACACGACACCAAGCTGATCCCACCAAATACAAAACAAGAGTTTTTTTCCATGAATATTTGGCTTAGCCGTAGATGTTGAAGCATGGCCAGGGGGTCCCCATGATTTCTTCCTTTTTGGATTATCATAGTGGATACATTTTTTATCACCAATGACTATACGGTGCAGAAAACCCTTTCGTTTATGCCTGCCAAGCAGCATTTCGCATGTGGAAAATCGGCGTTCAACGTTTCTCGGTGTCAGTTCATATGGAACCCAATTTCCTTGTTTTTGAATCATTCCCAATGATTTCAACCGATGTGAAATTGCTTGTTGAGTCACTCCTAATGTAAGTGCAAGTTTTTCTTGCGTTTGGCACGAATCTTGATCCAATAATACTTCCGATTCCGCGTCTTCGTACACTTTTGGCCTTCCGCTACGTTCTTTGTCTTCGATGTTAAATTCACCGTTCTTAAACTTTTGAAACCACTCATGACAACTTCTCTCACTTAAGGCAGCCTCACCATATGCTTCTACAAGCAATCGAAGCGCCTCAGCTGCAGATTTCTTCAAATTGAAGAAGTAAATCAAAAGTTCCCGCAAATGACGCTTATTCGGCTCAAAACTTGACATTTTCGCACACATAAGAATATATTATACTGATGAAAATTCACTAATATTTCAAGGTTATGTTGTTGACAGATGTCCAATCTTACGACAATGACGTTTTACATCTGACAATTTTAACCATAACTTACTGGTGGCGCCAACTTTTGTCAAACGGCGGCGGCTTATTTGTACACTTTTATTATATGTGTATTTTTATACTTTATACAGCAATTAAGATTTGTGTGGAATATGTAATAAATTAGAAGTAGTGTATTTAATACTACGTGAGAACGTGACTATGGCTCTTTGTATATATGAAAATCCAGAATGTGGCTCTCGTTGACCTCATGTATGCCCATTCCTGATATATTGTCACACATTTAGAAAATACTTCTAAACGTAGAAAATAACAATCATCTCATCAACAAACTTTTAAGACGGCTGGAACCCTTTTTGTGTACCCTCGAGAATTGAACCCGAACCGAAAGATGTGTATCTTACCGACTACATAACGGAGCTTTCCGATAACTATGACTCTACGATTAAAGATTTAATTGTTATCTTTTGATAGTAAATAATTTTCCTATGTATTACCGTGATTGGTTGACTTAGAAGATACGCAACGTTTTGAAGGTATTGCAATCTTTATCCTCAAGGTGATCTTAAGTGAACGTTACCAAATATAGTCGGCGCACATATATGATAATGGCTTCCTTCCGTCTATGAGAGACAATAAACTATCACAGCAACTCCAACATATCTCAGACTGTGGTTGTGGAGTCCAATTCTAGATCCCCATCTCCTCCAACATCTGCTGAAATTATGGACAGAATCCTCCGGTACCTTGTATAATTGCTTCCTACACAGGTTAGCAAGCCAATCCTGGTCGTGAACAAACTGACCTTCTCGAATAATCCTCCACAGGTTTCGAATTTGCTCCTACCAATACAGAATATCTATGCCAAATGGCATGATGTCTCTTTTGCAGGTGTCCTGAAACGTGAGTTTAGGGCATCCCTGGTTCCTCTTGGTATCTGCTACCAAACAGAACGTTTTTGGGTAGTCTATTTTTTTATCTATTCTTACTAAATGTTAGAGCCAACAAAGCTTTTCTAATTTGAGGGTCGCCATAACACTAAAATCACCTGCTTTATAGAGCACACGACGCATTAATTTAGTTACTTGTTCAGCAATGCTTGCACGGGTCATCATCAGCATGTTTACGTTACGGTCGTGAGTGCGGATCGTTAAGCTAAATACATGTTCACGATACGGTCTCGAAGTATCTAAATGAGCGCAATGGACTATGAACATTATTTATAACTATATTTTTCAAAATACAAATACCTAAGAATTTCCTTTCAAGAGCTTGCTGTGAGCGTATTTCAATGAATGGTGAGTTATGCTTAGAAAAAATATATTCTTTGAACGAATGAGTAAGGTTGAAAATCGAATACTTAATTGCTTAAGAATTTTGTGTTTTGGCATGATTTCGACAAATAGTATACAGTCCAGGGTTGGCAAAATGGAAATATTTTACTTTTGGCTTCTGGAACATTTAAATCAAATAACAGAGATGCCGCCTCACTTTGCACTAAATCACGGAACGATTCCTCAAATTAAGATGAGTAATACATATTTGAAAGAGATGGCACGATCCTTGCCATACACCTTTTATGCATGTGTAAGAGAAGGGACGCGTCCTACATCGAACTGTTTTTTTTTTCTCTTTTACAATTATTTCGCAACTCATCCTCTCAACTTTGGCGTTGTGCTCTAGAGTGATCTCGCATTTTGAGTTCGATTGTTTGTGATTCCCGGGCTGGTTTTACTCTACGACTTTTTTTATTGGAATTTACCTCTGTCCGTGCACTTAGTAACTGCCTTACACGTGGAGCGCTCTTAGGGTAGCCGGTGAATTACTGTATATTTTCAACATATTCAAACTATCTCAAAATTAGATTTTTAATCCTCTTTTTACAGTCCAACTCTAAAAAATGTTTATCCCTAATCCGTTAATTTCCCGCTTATCATTCAATGTAACACCAGATATTCTTCTTCTATAGCACCCAGTTCTATTGCATTTATTCTACATTTATCGCTGTTTTTCAATGTCCAGACTTTAGTTCTATACATCAATGTGGGCACTAAATAGCACACAATTGTGCATTATCAGTTTTTAATCATAGTCCATTGTTTGAATGATAATATTCGTTTCCACAAGAATCAGTATAAATTCTGGAAAGTTATGGAGACTTCACAAAAATACATCAAGACAACAACCACTTGATCACATGTTAAATGTAACATTGTACACTTTCGTTTTATATAGTACTCGTACAATATGGAATTTTTATTGCGAAGTAGTAATATATTCCCTCCTAACATTTATCAAGATGTATCAATCACAAGACTGGCCACTTACGAGACAAGAACAACATCCATATAACATCAAATATAACTCCAGGCCTTAAATCACTTTATAAGAAAGAAAAAAATGCGCTGCGAGTCATTCACCTTTTCCCGTGATGTCGGACCATAAATCCATCGTCACTACTATTATTTTCACACTCAGGTGTGTCACCATCGGAGAAGGAGTCCCTTTGGGCAGTTCTTTCTTCGTCAGTGTATGTTAGATCACGCTGGATGGGGATTTACTTTGTCCCCCATAACAGCGTGAGTGGAGGTGGAATTGAACAGAAGTACTCTATTCCCTCCTAACCAATCAGAAATATGTAAAAGTGGCCGTAGAAAAAAATTAAACTAGAATCATTTAAAAAACTAGATACCAACGAGAATTGAGCAGCAAGTTTTGGGTTGGAAAACGAGCGTCTTACTAACTAGGTCGCAGAAGTCATCTCTTGAATGGTTATCTTAATTAAACATCTACATTCCATATCTGAAATTATACGAGAGCCCTATATAGGTATACTTGACGACCTCCGGGGGATAGTTGATAAGACGCCTGTTTCAGCCAAGGCGTGGTGGGTTCGATTCGGGTTTGATTCCCATTGGAACCCATTTATTTTAATAACAAAGTATTCCAGCCTAGGTTTCAATAGGCCTCTTTAACATTGTTTTTAATCATTTTCATTATTTTGTGTATATGGTTAAACATTGTACATTTGGCGGACTTATTGCCATACAGCAATTTCTTCCCGCCATGACACATAAAAAAAATCTTAAAATTTTAGTAAAAAAAAACAAATAATTAAATAATCTCTATCAATTATGATAAAACTAAAAGAAACGAATTAATTCAATGATAAGGATAAGGAAAATTAGGGAAAAAGATATTCTGATGTACGTAAATAAGGATGGTGCACATCTGATAAATCTTAGAATATTGTTTCACAGTCACGCCGAGTAAACCGTAAAAAAGATCTTCTTAGTGGGTTTGAAAAGATTACCATATGGCAATAACTCCACTAGGTTGTATTGTAAATAACGAAAGTGTCATACAGTACTTTTTCTTGGCTAGAATGTGACGATATTTCAAAATGTGAATTTAGAAAAATATTTTTCATTCTGCTCTTTGAACTGTTTATCAATGGCCACGCTTAACAGTCAATTAAGTTAATTTTCAAAGACTTTGCAATTAATTGATTTATCATCATTGTGGAAAAAAATTATTTTTAAGATTTATTTCCTTTCTCATCCTTGTCTCAGCGCACAGTGCTCGCACATGTCTGAACTATGTCGCCGCTTCGGTGCGCTATTATTGGAGTGGACACAGCCCGTGCCAACTACCGGCTGGTCCATACATCTCGCACATTCCCACCTCCCGAACGGGTCGGATGCTGCGAAACATCTAGCGTAAACACCCTGACGTTTCCATAATATAGAAACACATTTCTATCCTTACTCATTGATCTTTTGTTCTTGGTCTGAATAGGATATTTCTAAATAAATATTTTATTTCTGGTTTCCAAGGAATTCTATTTTGTCAAACTATTTTTGATAATATTCAAGTTGTCAAAATGAGAAACCCACATACTTCGGTGCGTTTTACGTATCATAATGTTAGCTGTTAAGTTGTATCATGTTACAGGTTCGTTATGTACAGTACATATCATGAGACTCCAATTAACGAGAAGGATATTAAAGCGATTTTAACTAAAAACCAGCTCAAATCTGAATCCTTTCAAAAAAATCTGGACTCCAACAGAAATCGTACCCAAAATTCCTGAACTGGAAGACAATCTTCTTGTCAACTAGGCCATATAGGTCGTCGTAGGTTCAAATGTTTAACAAGTTAATACCGTCGTCGTTGCTGGGCCTCGTAGTCGAGGATACCCTCGCCATTCCAGTGTCAGATCAGTTGGAAAATGAAGCCGTGCATTTGAGTGTGTTTTTTGAGTGAGCCGTTGCAAACCAGAGCAAACCCACCGGCCATACCTCTATAAAAAATAACTATTCTTGAATATTTTAATAGTGTATTTCATTAACATTTGGAAGTGATTAATGAATATTAATCTCTATTTAAATTAATATATTGGATTTCGTAGACAATTTTCGTTCTCAAAATTATACTTGTGTAATGTCAAAATATCCTTGCGGTGGATCGTGTGACATAAATATTTATCTAAATCGCATCCAAGTTTCATTTCGTTTACTATAGTGACTTGAAATACTTCCGCTCTTTGTTTTTTGCATTTCCATATATTGGATATTTCAAATTTTTCTACGAAATGTATACTATAGTGTTGTAACAGCTGTTAGTGAGATTTGATGTTCATTATAATTGACAAGAATATCCGTCCACTAATTTGGCCTTTATGCCAAAAATATATATGTTTTCAGTATATTTTGAAATGACGAATGAGAAGACGTCAATTAAGTTTATTGTATTTGTAATGTATACTCTTATTATACAGATTTTATAAATATAACAGCAATTTTTAATAGAAAACATATATTAAATGGACTGAAAGGAAAAAAAGGGAGTTCAAAGGATCGACTGCGTTTTTCGTCATAGGATGTAAGACATTTCATCCATATCGCACATTTAATAAGATACATAAATATTATATATCATTTTCTCAAAATTACCAATGCAATAATACGAGAATTGACGAAACGTGTGAAAATGGTTAAAAAAGAGATTTAATATTTTAGAAATAGGAAAAAAATACTTCTCGTATTACGTCCATCTACAAATTATAAAGAATTTTTTACTTCCGTTAAAAAATGTTGGCTTTTCAATTTTTGACTGGCCGAAAAGTAATGTTATTTTTCAATAAATTTGTTCAATACCAACATCATTCTTCAAAATGAGTTGGTAATGTTTAAAATATTGTAATGTACTCGTACTTTCAAACATTAATCAAGTACAATTTCATAACGTTTCGTTAAAATAATGAAATTTCACGTAAAATTTCGAATAAAAACCATTAGTATACTTCTATAGTATAGACAAACATGAAAACTCGATTATACTGAAAACATGTCATTTCGACTTTTAATAATTTTTAATTATAGGTGCGGTATATGCACATGAATTTAAGATCTAATTAATTAAATAATAAATAACATTGTCCACATAAACATGTATGTTCATTTATTAATAAATTTAAAAAATCATATGTACGAGTATATATTGTATTTTGCTAATAATAAGACTCAGAAGTCAAATAACAGTCAGAAGCTTAATATTTTAAAGATGAAATATTTAATTCCGTTTATTTACTAACAAATTTTATACGTTCCATAAACATACTCCATAACGAAATTATCTTATACGATAAAATACTTTTATGGGCGCTAACAGACTCTTCAGAGTAAACACATTAAAAATGATGTTGTTTTAAGTACAAATCTCGATGATCATCAAACCACACAATCTGTTTCTGAATAAGCTTGATTTGTACGAGTATTTACTTAAAAAGTATTTTATTTCCTTGATTTGAGTGAATTTTATTGTTTATTCGTTCAATCGTATGATACCCCACATGAAATACCGATTGACGATGCTGGCACGCGAAGATGTGGCCGGGAGACAATATTGTCTTGGGCCCCACTAATCGAGCTTTCGGGTGAAGAACCACTGGAATAAACAAGTAACTTATCGCATGTGGATAGGCAACAACTCTTACGCATGTCTAGCGAATGTGAGTATTGTTACCAGGCAAATTCTTTCAACATACTGGTACCCTTTGTTAAATTATATTTTTGGTAACATCGGGAATCGAATCTGAAGCCACCCGGTGAATAATCAGTGTCTTATCAATTACGAGTAGGTCACGTAAGTTGTCGAGTTTTATTGCATTTCATTCCCATTGTTTCGAATACACGAAACATACATAGATCCTGTCTAGCCTGAAGGAGACAATTTTGCTCAATGACATGTAGGGTTACCTTCAACAGAATGTCTTCAAAGTCAGGGCTGTTCTGAGGTAGGTGCAAAGGGTGCAGCCGCACTTAGTCCCACGCTTAACGAGATCCTGCACTCATGACAGATAAATAAGATTTAGCTTATTTATTTGGTCCCAACGTATTTCAAATAGGCGGCCTCTAATTCTTGTTATCGATATATAGTATTTTGAAATACGTCATGCTTTTGGGGTGTTATTTAATTGTGCTAGTACCTTGGTTTTTATTTGCTCAACAATTACGGAGACTTTATGTTATATATGGCCACCTTGGGAAAGATATGTTATATTACTTTCTGTATTCAGGTAAGTATCTACGAGTACTTAAATACTTGCGATTTTTATAACTGTCATTGCTCATTTTCTCAATGGCGAGTGATGTGATTTGTGATACGCTTTGGAAAGTGACGGAGATCGTTCGTTAAAATAATTAATGACCAACCAATTGCGTAAGCCCATTCATGATAACATTATTTTTGTGAAATAAATAGGTACATTATAAGTATTTTTATGTGGAAAAATATTTGAGCAAAACTTTGCCAGTTTTGCATCCTTATATAAATAAATAAATAATTAGGCAAACTTTGTACCCAGCTCCGCAATTTTTTAGATCGGCCCTGTTCAAAGCAACTCACAGATAATAGAGGGTGGCTCATTTGGTGCAATCAATATTCACAGAGCAATAAATAAAAACACAGTTAAGTTTTGTTTTCATACATACTCGTATATAAAGCCTCCCCTAAGAAAAGTTTACTCTCTAAACGACGTCGTAAAAATTGTCTATTTATGACTATTATTTTATTTTAACCTGAAAATTCCTTTTTATTATTTATAAAAATCTAAAGAGTATAAATCTTTTAATATCAATAGTTTATCTTAGAGACGAGTATGTGCATCTGCTTAATTTTTAGAATGTCAGATTAAAGTTGTGCACCTTGAAATTTTTTCAGGAATGATAAAAGAAACGAATGAAGACTAAAATAAATTTATGTATTAGTTTACTTAAGAATGATCCAAGTGGTTTGGCAACTTAAAAGAAAAATTTTCACATTTTATTTCTCATAATTATTGGAATAAAGATTCTCATAATTATTGGAATATTGAAAAATAAAAACTTTTTTACTTATAACAGATCATAATTATTACTTGTACTACGCTGTTTAATCAATTAAATTGTTCCAATAGACATCCTCGGTGGCCTAGTTGATAAGATATCTGCAACCCAACTTCGGAGCATCAGATTAAAATCCTGGTGACGTCAAAAAAGTTAAAAAAGGACCTAATCGGGATTAGGTTATTGCATGTGGTAGTGTTACCAACGTTTCGATCAAAATTGTATCTGAATAATAATAACAATACATGAATTATTTAGTTGAAAGGGACATTGGGAAAAGAGTAGCAACAGGGTAAAAGGTAAACGGAACACTGAATATAATATACAACAAAAACTGGCATGTAAAATGAATGAATGAAGAAAGAATAACAAAACAAATATACTGTGGAAGTGTAAGTCAAATACGTGAGACAGGAATACCAAGGAAAGTATTAGATCAAGTGATGATATTTTAACAGAAGGAAACGAAGAAAGTTCGAGAAATTACAATTTAGTACAGGGTACGAGTATATACGAGTATAACAGACAGTATGGAAAATATGTACCGACTGATTTATTTTCAGACTCGAGATATAAAAATACACCAATGATAACTTGATATAAAAACGAATGAAAAAGTTTAAATGTGATGAGTGCCATTTGAAAGAAGGAAAATTTATGCGTTTGAATAGATATCTATGTTATTAGGTCAATATATGATAACATCAAATTCATGCATTTGGATAGATATCTATGTTATTAGGTCAATAGGTATATGATAACATCAAAATGAATTAAATTTATCTTATTTTAAATATTCGTATAATAACAACAAATGACAATTTATATATCGCTGTTTAGAGAGCAACTCGAACTCAAACTTACCATTTTTAATAGAATAAAAATATAAAAAAAAATACATTGAGCGTAAGAAATTTGCGGAGAAAATAAAGAAAAAAATAATAAGAAAGTTATGGCTGCTGTCATTAGAGTTCCTATTTACTTACATCTTTATATGTTCAGAAAAACATATTTGGTAAGAAAACCGCAGAAAACTAAAAAAAGAGAAGACGAGGCTTATATGATAGACACTTTTGTATAATATATCTTCTGATATACGAGTATATTCTAGATTCATTATAGAAATTTATATATTTAGATAACGCTTTAACCTGTAAAACGTTTACTTAATTTTTCTAAGGGCAAGGTTCATTGTTATCAGACGACATTTCGAATTAAGTTTGATGAAAATTCTGATGAATAGTGAAAAATATTGAAATTGAGGGATCACAGATACGTGTATTTGTTTAGGAGTATAATTCATGAAATATTTTTTCATTTAAAAAATAATTTGTATGTAAGGTTTCTTGTCTTATTTAGGGGAATTTTGTCTCGGTACTTCCTGAAAGTAAAGAAAGGACCAACATTTTTTTTATCTATTTGTGAAAATATAATATTAATAGATTTTTTAATTCCTACGAATAGAAATGACAAAACAATACTTTCGAAATATAATATAAACATATACTGAAAATGTAATGATTTTTTTAGAATTCCTTCGAAAATGAATAATTTATGGTTCCGGGTTCATTCTTCAGGTTAAACCGTATTAAGGATCGTCAAGATACTTCTTCAAAAAGTCAAGATGATTTTTCTTTCATCTTTTTTTCGATATCAGGGGTGTCTTCGGGAACTCAAGTGTGCAGTAAGAAGTAACCGATTACTATCCTATTTCTTCTGGGAAGACATCACATACAATGGAATATTACATAAGTTCTTTTCCCAACAAAAAATATGTTGGCAAAAAATAATCAAAGGTTAATTATAGGTTATCTTCTAATTGCCACCGTCGCCATACACATCATTAATCCTTCGAGCCATTTCTGCAGCACTGGTGCCACGGTGGAACTCGTACTCGTAAATAACGCGATATTTCAAGTTTTCCATTTTGTAAACTGAGTGACGCAAAGAAAAAAAACAATTGAGGAAAAAACAAATGAATTATAATTTTCGAAACACAAATACTTGAGTAAATAGCTGTATAAATTTGAATTTGGAATTCCTAACCAAAGAGAAGATATTTGAGATCAAAGTTGCCAGTACGGCAAAACGCCAATTTCATATGTAAGGACCTAATATTATATAAATACCGTCTAGAAAGCGCATTTTATACAAAAATATTCATTAGAGGTTCAGTTTTCAGTGATTAATTGGAACGAAGACTAATTATACCAGACACGTTGATCAAAACATCAAATTTATTACCAGTGTGGATATACTAAGGAGTAAAGTACTAACGTATGAATAAAATAATGTTATATAATAAATAAATACCGTATGGAAAACGCATTTTGTATTAATTAGATGTTCAATTTTCAGGGATTAATTGCAACAAACAATATGTATTCCAGACAGATTCATCAACATGCCCAATTTATTACAAATTTGGGTATACTATGGAGTTATGTACAAATGAACGAGTAAAATATTATTAAATATAAATATGTTACCATTCAGAAACAGCGTATTGTAACATACACACATATTCATTAGACTAATTGCAACGAAGGCTATTTATTTATTTGATGTCATTATTGGGTTAAAAGTAATAAAATAAATACTACATATCCCAGCAACATTCATTAACATGTTCAATTTATTACCAATGCGGATATGGTAAGGAGTTATGGACGAATAATGTAATACAATATAAATTATGAATACCATCAGGAAATAGCACCTTGTATACAAATATTCATTTCAGGTTCACTTTTCAGAGATTTATTGGAATACATATTGCAGCCATATTCAGCAACATTTTCAATTTATTACTAATGCGGATATTTTAAGGAATAATATACGAATGAATGAGTAATACATATAAAATATTAAATATTAATACCACCTAGAAATTCCTTTTTTACACAAATATTTATTGAATATTCGATTTACAAATATATAATTCGTTTAGCATTAATGTCAGTGAATTCAGTCGAGTTTCAGCATTAATGTCTTCAAAAAAACATTCAGATATTCACATGAGATTACATTTTTCTCTTTTAATATTTTCATTTCTGTCGTCTACATTTATTTATATACCAAAATATAGGACGTCCATCTCGGAATAATCTTCAGTCGACCGTCCTGTTATTCTCTCGTCAGTTCACGGGCGACATCCAAGTTTAGCACTCGCGCCGCTTTTCTTCGTAGGAAAACGGATGCAGAGTTTCAAAACATAAACATGTTACTCTGTTGTTTAAAACAACCTTTTTAGTTAAATTACGGTGCATACTATAAAATATACTTTTTAGTTCGTTATATACTGTTTGAGTATATTGATTCATTCCAGTGATTAGTGAAAAATGATAGCCAGTTAGTGGTGTTTCAAGAGTGTTGTTTTAGTTGTTAATAAGTATATTTTCACGGATGGTTTCCATTAGTTTAAAATAAGTTTTTGCCGTGTTAAGTTGGCTCAAATGAGAACTGACATTTCGAAGGCGTTGTAGCTTACATCTACAGGGCAATGTTAAAAAAATCTAATATAGTAAGAACGCGTTGGTGACTGAGTGGGGCAAACACGTTTTTACGTAGCGCTTATGAATGTGCGTGAATAGACGAGTGCTTTTTGTATTTTTACTATATTCGGTATTTTTTTTACATAGCCCTAAGTTTGTAAGTTGCAAGGCTTTCGAAGCATCGACTATTTTCAAGCTAACTTAACACGGCGAAAACTGGAAAAATATTTTAATATAAAAACAAATTTTACTTCGATAATTTTATCAGGATTTTCCCCTAGTTACCATATTGACCACTTTTGAGTAGTAGATGGCTCAAGTGCCAACGTTTTGAGTAGTAGATAATTATTGTATTGCGGACTTGACACCGCATTTTAATGGCTCAAGTGCCAACGTTTTGAGTAGTAGATAATTATTGTATTGCGGACTTGACACCGCATTTTAATGGCTCAAGTGCCAACGTTTTGAGAGCTTTGAAGGTCTCATACTCGTATTCTAGAATCGATATTACGATTTAAAAACTTTATGCGGTTGACATAAGTAACCGAGAAAGCTCACGAAAATAACAAATGGATGAATTGTATTGCTCTGTTTCGTCATAGTGCGTTGTAGAATTTATAAAAGGTCATTCATAAATGTCAATAAATAAGTTCAGGTGGAATAAGGTCTAAATTCAGAAATAAAAACAATGTCCTTAATAAAAAAATAACAAGTCTAGTACTTACAGACCATTTGCACCAGATATGCTGCCTCAGATGTTTGCACTATAACATCGTTTAAGTGTAATTAACAAATTAATAGTTTTTCCAAAAAGTAGTTTCGTATTTCTCTGATAGATGTCGTTAGAATAATATTATCCTTGCTAACATCATTCTTAACGTACTGAATGTATATTATTAGGATAGTTGTTTACCCAATTGCTAGAACGGGTTTATTGGCGTTATGTCGAAAATGCAACTAACTAAGTTGTTTTTTGGTACTTGATGATTTCACAAAGGAAATACTACGAAACAAACAAGAAAAGACAGATGTACATTGAATCTTATGTGTCAAATATGGTTCGAAAATTTCGTAATGGTGATACGGTGCTCGAAGGTGATGTTTGCTCCGAAAGGCCGATTACCAGTGACGACGACCAAATAAAGACTGATCAAACATAACTAACGTTCTACAAAATGAGAGATTGCTGAGATACTGAAAATATCAAAAAATACCCTCCACGAGGAAGTTATGTACACATAATTATATATTTTTTTGTGTTTGAATTTGATCTAAAAATATTCAATAACTTTACGGACACCCAATAAACTTTATCGAAATACAATTAAAAAATGGCGTAGGTTGATTGATCTATAGTAATGGGAACAATGGCTATGTTAAGATACTAGTTTAGAAAACCCTGAGATAAATTCAAATCTTGTTCTTTGTCTATATTTCTTCATTAAAATCTTATAGTTCGTGTATACTTTTTTGTATTGTTTTATCTTTATTTCTTCATAAAAACCTTGTTTCTATATTAAGGTTTTGTTCTTTTTTATAATTCCTCATTCAAGTCTTGTTATTTTTCTATTGAAGTCTTGTTTTTATATAAAATATATCGTTGTTTTTGGACATTTTTTTATAAAATTAAACACTTGTCAACATTTGGAGGATGACATGTATTTAAAAAATAATCGTTAAGTGAGGAACCTTTGTGATTAACAGTGAAAATAATATATCAACCATGAAGATTGTGAGTTTCTTTTTCCTTTTGTACATAATCCAACAAGCTACCGCTGCTCGAGATATTAAAATTGGTGAGTTGAAATATTTAAAAGAATAATACTGAAATTGCCCGTAGAAATTTACATTTAAATATTATAACTATATACAATAATTATATTACATTAACACTGTGGAGGTTTAAAGACATTGTTATTTGTTAAGTCAAACACTGTTTATTCCATTTTATAAACTGGTATAATCCTACTGGTTTCAAGGTTTTCAATTCATCATCAGGGGAGCACAAACAAGTCTCATAATGATGCAAAAACCTAGAAAAAGTAGGGTTATACCGTTATGTAAAGTGGAATAAACATTGTTTGACTAAAAAAATAACTAAAAATAAATATAAATACATCGTATCACGCTATGAGACTGAGCATAGAAATGGTTCTAACAAGTAGAAATAATGAATGACGAAAGATTTACTGAAAAAAATTATCTACACAAGTTGTACGGAAGGTATGAGAAGTTTGCCTTATATTTTATGGATTAAATTATAAATGAAGGAAGAGTGAAAAGCCTTTGTAATATAGGCGTAAGCATGAAGTATATGCACGTGGTCGAGAAAGTAGAGATGTATGCACGTGGTCGAAGTAAAAAAATGTGCGCCAGGTTGGAATGAAATAGATGTAGAGGAAGATTATGCACGTTTTTCACTTTATTTTAACCCATACAAACCCGTACAAAATTACAATAGTATATTGTAATTTTGTATGGGTTAAGGAACAAATAATTTACCAAATTGCCGAACAATTTTTCGGCAGTGACTTGTTATTTTAAACAAAAATAACGTATTTTTATAAAAAAATAATTCAAACTGTAAACGTGATAAATAAATTAACAAAGCTCTAATAATAAAAAAAACTAAAGAATAGCGAAATGTATTATCCAATTCATATAAATACAACAATATAGAATTTGAAAATCTTGTCGAGTCGAAAAGACAGCTTTTTAATTTTTTTTTTCTAAACTAAATACTTATTCTCATACGTCACAAGGGGTTACTAATTTTATAGTCAACGACCATTATGGAATTTATAGTATTTTTACATTTTTTTAAGTAAATACGAGTATTTTCAACTTTTTTAATGCATGAACACTCGAGTAATTTGCTTTATACTCGCATCTTCATAGTATAAATATATTTTTTTAAATGAAGACGAAATGTTTGTGGTTTTTTTCCACATTTCTCGTATGAAATATTTATAAGATTTGTCGATTTATTTTTAAGATTGAAACGTGAGGTTTTTATTTATTTAACACTTTGCAAATACAATCTAGCGGGCTTATTGCTAGGCGGCAATCTCTTCCAACCAACCAGACAAAAGTAAATGAAGCAAGTTACGTGGTCGCATAAATCATTCAAGTGACTATCCATCCCCACGAAATCCATAAACATATACGTGAGCACATGCCCACGAACCCCACAAAGACGGACAATCACCAGAACATTTTTTTTCATAAAAAGTGAGATATCATCAATCAAAAGGAAAGGAAGGGATGGTGGTGAGGAAAAATCAGGAATGAAACACGTTATTTTACTGACTAGAAATTAAGAGGTTTTTCAGTCGCAACTCTCAAAGCATGCCAAGGACGGAGCGAGTCTTATATTGGTGTGTAACTGATTCCAGAGTCTCACTGCATGGACAGTAAAGGACGACGTAAATAAAGAAGAGCGGTGAACTGGAAATTTAGGTTTTTGTATCTAGAAAAAAAATTATGCTAGATTTTGTCAAAACGATCCGATTCTGGAAAAATAATTATTGAAGATAAGCATAATCTATATGTAAGAGACATGTGTGATAAGCATATTGATAAAAAAATATTACAATTTTGAGACTTATGTAAAAACAGTTATCCTGAGAGCAGTATTTTTTAAAACGTGAGATTCTTTTAAATCAATCAGCTTTTTATTTAAAATAGCAAAGAAGTGATACTTTTGACTGGAAAAATATTTTAAAATGTCAAACAATGAAAGTATTATAAAACTGGTATCCTCTCAACAATGGATGCAACTAGAATATCTTCAAACTGTGATGAGAGAGTTGAACGTGCTCACTGTGACTACTCCTTTCGAGCCTCAAATGGTCAAGGATAAATTTAAAGAATTAATTGAAACCAATTTAAATCCTTTAACTGAAAATGGGTTCGACTCGAACTCGATTTATGTGAACGTTTCTCAAAAACCATTTATTGACCTATTGTTTCATCTACAAAAAGTTATTCTTGCTCTTGGTGCTGTAGATGACGAGTTGATTATGTGTGTCAAGAGAATTATAAATGCTACGAATGCCGATGGGGATAATCTTCCTGAAGCTATCTACGATAGGAAGAAATTCGAAGAAAAATACTCTAATTCGGAACTGGAAGAAATATTTCAAATTGATCCGAGGTAAACATTTGAAAATTGCCACCCTAAGAAAATCAGTTAGTATGAAAAGCCAAAAGTGAAAATGAAATTGTTTTTTTTTATATGAGAAATAAATATTTTTTTAACATAATGTGTGCTTTATTTATCATATTCAATTGTTATTATTATATTATAATAGTGCACTTATTTTTTCATGTATTTATTTTTTTAATACAATTTACTTATTTTACACATATTCATGCGAATACACGTTGTGAATAAATTGATTAAAAAAATATTCCAATTAATCAGCTTTTGTTCCCAAATTATTATTGATATTAAATATTTGGATTTTAATGCAGTGTATGAAAACAATACATATTTGAAAAAAACTATCAAAAATAAAATATAAGAAATCTGAAGGAAAATGAAGAATGGAAGATTTGTACGATACATTAGAATGCAAAAGATTCTGCCGTCACAAGATCGGAAGGGAAGGGAAGCTTACGATTAGAAATAAAATTTATTATTTTACGCAGATAATGAGGACAGCGTGGATTATTCAACATTACAAAGAGAGTTAACTGAACGTAAATATTTCTTCTTCGTTGTCTCATTTGAAGCCATTGGAGTCTAGTATGTAGTTTGAATATGTGGTTTTATTTTTTTAATTAAAATTATAATTTTCGACAATCATGGTTTCACTAAGGATTCCATGGTACTAACGACGATCTCCCAGCCTGGAAGTTACGGGTTCAAATCCCGCTAGAACTCAGATTTTTCCAGGGTTCCAGTCTGGTTTTCACTTAAGGCCTGTTTAAAATATTTCTGGTTGGCTGGAAAAGATGGCCACGTGGCAATAAGCCCGCATATCTGTACTATTTATAAAATTTGAGATATTTTAAATGATTTGTCTATTTAATATAGTTAATTATTGAAAAAAATTAAATCTTACGTTTGAACATTTAATCTTGCATCTGAAACAACGCTTCAAGTATTGATTGCTAGTATTAAATTATGTACAGACAAACGAGTTAAAAAAAGCATTGATTTAATAAAAAAATAGAAATTTTTCGATTGCATTCTTCGAACGAAAGTTAACTGTTTATTTTTAAAAAGACTTGTTTTTGATAAATCTATTATATAATTTATTTAAATGAGGAAACACATAAGTGTTATATTTCAAAGAAATTATATTTTTTCAATACATGTTTTCAAGTTTTCAGAATAATTTTAGGAAAATATTCCGAATATATCATACCATTACTTTTATTTTTATTTTAGAAACATTTCAAACTTTTGATTTTATTACATGTACAACAAAAACGAATTCTGATATAAAAACAACAATTAAAATTTAAAACATGACGAATATTGAAAAATCTTAAGTAGATAATAATGCTTTAAACTGGAATGTCTTCAAGCAATAAAAGGGTGGGACGTTGGGGCAAATATGGTTAGTTCAAATGAAAATGGGTGTAACATCTCCGCTAGAACTTACATTTATTGAAGATATATTAGAACAGAGGCTAGCATTGTATCACCTATTGAAAGTTACAAAGAATGGCGTGCCACCAATATCACTTTTGGCCCCTCCTCCACTCTCTGCCCTTTAATAAGCAAATGTTATTAATATAAGCACCTATATCTACCCTTTTTACTCATTACGTAGATAATATGCCTTAGAATTTTGAAAATGTATGTATAAAACAGGAATTAACTAACACACAAAGTAAATACTACCTACTTTAGGGTCAATACACGTTATTTGCATAATTTAATTATGAAATCTAAAAAAACTTTATATCATCGTCGTTGCTGGACCTCGTAGTTGAGAACCCCGTTGCCATTCCAACGGTAAACCAGTTGGAAAGTGAAGTGGTGCTGTGGAGGTTTTTTTAAGGAAGTGGGCTGTTGCGCACCAGCAAAATTACTAGCCAAACTATTGTACTGTATCCGATAGCACACGGAATACAACGGTATGTTTTTTTTTCTTCTCTTTTTTGATATAACAGATATGACTGTCAATAGTATCCTTTTATTTACCCGAATACCAGGCGAAAAGAGATCTGTGCTATTCGGGTGGAGTAGCACAGCGCGGGGTGTAAGCCGGCGATCTTTTGCATGGAAATCTAGTGCGTTACCATGCGGC
The DNA here is from genome assembly GCA_949825065.1 of Odontocerum albicorne. Taxonomy (NCBI): domain Eukaryota; kingdom Metazoa; phylum Arthropoda; class Insecta; order Trichoptera; family Odontoceridae; genus Odontocerum; species Odontocerum albicorne. The sequence continues at coordinate 6,574,303 of OX463851.1, forward strand.
CATACACTTCATGAAAAAAAACTAGAATTAGTTTAAATGACCATATTCTGCTGATAAGTCAAACTGTTGAAAAATGTTTATTTAAGATAACCACAATCTTTATTTGATAGATTGATAAAAATATATTACAATTTTGATACTCATAGAAAAGCAGTTACCCAAAGAGTAGTATTTTATAAAAAAACGTGCGCTTCTTTTAAGATTATCCGATTTTTAATGAAAATAGCAGGAAACGTGATAATTTCGACTGTGGAAAAATATTTTAAAATGTCAAACAATGAAAGTGTTGCAAAACTGTTATCCACCCAACAATGGATACAAATAGAATATATTCAATCTGTGATGGAAGAGTTTAATGTGCTAAGTGATTCCACTCCTTTCGATATACAAATTGTTAAGTATAACTTTAGAAATTTAATTGAAACCAATACAAGTCCTTTTTCTGAAAATGGATTTGACCCATCTTCGGTGTATGTGAATGTTTCTCAAAAACCTTTTATAGACATAATGTTTCATTTACAAAAAGTTATTTTTGCTCCTAATACAGACGATGGCTCTGTAAATATAGAGGAGTTCATTAAATGTGTGAAGCGAATTATAAACGCTACGAATGCTGATGGCGATATTCTTCCCACTGCTGTCTACAATAAGAAGAAATTCGAAGAAAAGTACCCAGATTTCAAATTGGAAGATATTTTTCAAATCGATTCATGAGAATTATTCGAGAAGACAATTGGTTCGTGTCTGAAGCTTAAAGAATAATAAAAATAAGTTTTCTTTTTATGTAATTTTTGTTATAAAAATAAACAATTTATTCGTAAAATGTGTGCAATGATGTTTATTTATTTAACACTTTCATGGAAATACACGTGGTGGATTTATTCCTTTAAACCAGTTGTTCCCGATCTCCAAAGTAAAAACCAATATAATTGGTATTCATAATCTTATCTTTAACGAAGTGTATGAAAACGTATTTGAGAAAAAAATCAAAGATAAATAAATATCAGAATGGGAACTGTGTCGGAGTTATGAACGAGAAATATTTCGCAAAATATCGGTAAGGATGTAGCGCATCTTACATAACATGTGATACGTTCTTAATGGATATTTTAAAAAAATATTAAAACAATATAGTGAACTCACTGTTTTGTTGTTGTTTTTTTCAAAATTAATAACAATTTTAGAAAAACCTAGATTCAACAAAGGAATGCACAAATCTTATTATTGTAACAAAAGAATGGACAAATCTTATTATTGGATTGGGCTGTTATTCATTCTAAGAGAAAAAAAATAATTTCAGGTTGATTCTTTACTTTTTATATTTGTTTTTTTTTTTTCATTCTAATTATTTGAGTTTTGTATCATTGTTTATCAATATATAATGGGGTGCCAAATTCAATAAAGGCAAAAGAAGGAAAACAATTTAGGCAGTCGATCAGAGCGTGGTTGTTATTGCGACAGGAGTTTGAATGCTTGAGCTTACAAGAGGATTGACTAGTATCAAAGGTTTGTGTGTGTCTTGAGTGTGGTATTTTTAGTTATTTTTTTTATGATTATGCGCGGTACATTGTGGGATGAATGTTTTGGTCAGTATGGAGTGATGAAGAGTGAAGGGTTTGATTCGCTTGATGTACACATATGTAATTGAGTATCACTTTTGGTCAGGTTGATGATAATGTGCAACGGGGTTTTATATAATCAAAAATCGGAAAGAAGTTTCGATTTATTTTTTCATGCTACATGCCCTCAGTGAGATACCGGCAAAAGCCTAGTTTACTGGGGACACGACAAATGAAGGGCAACAAACCCAGATCCATTAAAATTGTGTATCCAAATTAAATTACCTGTTGTTTTTTCGCACATTGTGTATATTTATTGTCATGTGCAAAATAAATAATTGAAATAAATATTACCATTACGAAATTCCATGTATTGTAGTAAAGTTCAAAACATTTGAAAAAATTTAAATTCTAACTATTTACATTTCCACCATCGTTTGCAGATTAAGAAAATTTATTTACTGAAATAAAGATGTAAAAAATATTCTTATTTGATAAACACGGTTTTATTTCAGGGTTAAATAGCGAGAACTTTCTGTAATTGTGTTTTTACTACATATTCTATACTCTTAACGTATGTAATTAACTTATTATATGTAGTGACTGTGAACACCCAAATGAGAGTAAATAACTATTAAAAAAACTGTTAATGTCTAAAATTTCCAAGGTAAAAATATTTTTTGCATACCACTCCTCGAATACAAATGAGTATTATTCACGCACATACAAGGTAAATATAAAACTAACTCATTTATGAATCCCTCAAGACCGGTTTTAGCACCACACCTCAAATATTTAGTCATCGCTATTAATGGGTAGTTCAATTTTCACGTTAAATTTGGCATAAAATTTAAATTATATCAATTTATTCATTCACAATTCGTGGCCGAGGTGAAACATTATTTTCAGCCTTATTAATGTAACATTCGGGTTTACGAACCATTGGAGTATGCGTGGAAATCTTAGTTCAAAAGGTTGGCAAGTAAATTTTCTTCATATATATGTAAGTATGTTTATCATCCAAAAACTATTTTTTTAATTTAATTTTCGACTTTTAAAATTTAATAACACAAAGATTTAAATATTGTACACTTGAGAAAATGCATACATATCGTATCATCACGCTGTTTCTCTATTGACATTTGCAGAGAGATCAGAGTGCCAAGCTTTCCTATCTTGAAACAAATATGTCGCCTCTTCTACATCCACATTCCTTTCCATACAACTCTTATGCTTTCTTTGACTTTTAGATTTCATTCTTTCAAAATATCATTTTCATGATCCGACTATACTTTCCTTGTTCTTCTTCTGCCACGTATTACAATGAACAGAGGCTGAATAAAATGTCCAATGGTATGTTCGGCAAATAGTATCACAGCAAATGGTTAATGCTGCTTCATGGCATAATCTGTATGAAAATAATATAATTCAATATAATCACTGTTAACTATGTACAGTTTGTCAATTTTTCTTACATAAAAATTTCGCAAAGGGCTACCTCAAGATAAATATTTCTTCAATGTTTAACGGTCTAATTTATCACAGGGCACATCCTTCAAATGAGGACCGAAAAAATCTCTTAGTTATAAACTCTTAATTCAGATGATGCCGCAGAACAAAGAATGATTATTACAAAAAAGGTGAAATGCATGGCCACACGGTAATGCGCTGGACTTCCATGCGGAAGATCGTCGGTTCGAGCCTCGCACTGTGCTACTACTACCTTCGAACGATACGGCCACTTTTTCCGCCTATTGTTCGAGGAAATAAAGGATATCTATGACTTCAGTCATATCTATTATTTAAAAAAGTGTGTACTGCAATCCCAAAAATAAACAATTTTAATTTCCGTCATGAGTACTTATAATCTTTATGCAGAAACATACAAAATGTCATTTGAAATAGAACTAGGGTACAAATCTCTCTTTGACACTTCGCAGAAGGTAGTTTCCGGTGAAATTGGCATTTGCAATAACAATTTACAAGTCTCACTCACAAGGACAGATTTGGGAGAAAGTTGGTGTGTACAAAACCAGTATTTATCAATGAGCAAATATTATTTACTTTCTCAAGAGTTAAAAAACGAGCTGATGTAAATACTAAAATTGATCCTGGGCACAGTCAGAGAAAATTCCTCGAATAATCAGATTCATTTTTTACAAAAAAATATTTCTTCAAAGAAATATTCTGCATTTATAATAAATATTTTTATTTGTAAATATTAATTATAGAAGTATAAAAAATGAACAAGTATTAAGTTATTATTTTTGCTCGCCCTTAGACGAGCTTTTTCAGCTAATGAAAAGCAATAAATCGGCCAATTAGCGTTCAGAAAAAAATATTAAATTTTTTCGTTTAAATTATTTGGTCTAAGCTAAAAGGCAATTAGTGATATTTAAATATCGCTTTATTTAAATTGATTTTGAGCGAACGGAATTTTTTTCTTACATGGACATATTTATCACAAAAATAATTAATGACGATATCTGCCATTCACACAGAGTAACTTTTTTTATTATTTAATAAATATCTATAACACAAACATTTGCCAAAAGCTATACCTGTATATCTTAAGAATTAATCTAATTTATGTATCATGACTATGAACTAACATAATTAAAAATTTCAACGTGTCATTCAATTTTTAATAATCTAAATATTTAATTTCTTAGAAATAGTTAACACCTACATACCACTTATAACTAGATGACAATTATTTCCACTAATTATTTAGCACATACATGTTCGCTCGTTCAGGCTACTTGCATTTCATCACAGTCGCTCAGACCTTGGTTCTTTCTGCTAATACTGTAGATGAACTAGCCAGGTATCAGATAATGCTTCGAAAGCCAGAAAGGTAGATTGGACTTACTCTCGTAAGCCCCCAGGGCAGCGATTAGAGGATTGACGTGGTTCTGTTGACTTTTAGAAAACTTCATGGTTCAAGCCAGGATGTGATGTATGAGTAACTTTTAAATGCTTTAAGCCGGGGGAAATTTCACCTTAATTTATTATAAATTTCTTACAAAAAATATTGGATGCTACGTACAATCAAGTGTTCCCATCAATAAATACTGGACGAATGCTCATAATAAATATCCGTTTACGATTTTATCCAATAGAATGATGCTTCGTCAACAAAAACCAACCTATGTTTGTTAAAATATTTAGTTAACCTTACCACATCATCGTACCGTGTTTTCTTTGCGGGGTAGACAGCGATGATTGATCTCCATATTTATGTATTTAACACTTTATTGTATGTCAATTTGGCGGGCATATATATTGCCAGGCGATAATGTCTTTCAACCAACTAGACTAAATTAAATAAATCAAGTAAAACGGAGTCGCATAATTTATTAAAATCATTATTTATTTGACCATAATTCATCAATAATATACAAAATTAAAATACAACTGAGATATCACTCTTCAAAGGAAATAAGAAGGAGTGGTGGAAAAGAAAGGAAAATTGGGAATCTCCACACCCTTATATTCAAGCATACCCCTTTCATTTATTCAATATTCATGTTTTTTGCTATCCACAATATTTGCTTATTAATGTTTCTAATTTACCTTTCTTTTAAATAATGGTATACTTGGTCTACATTGTACTCAGCTTTTGTCTCAAACGAGCGGTAAGCGGTCGATATACTGTCAAAAAATTAGTTTTCATAGTAGGGAGTGCATTCCATTGAACCACCAGCAATTTTTTTTATGAGTAATGCATTGTTATTTACGTTTCGATTTTTCATTTTTAGGTGGTCTATTTGACACGATTGACACGATTCAGGAGCAGGCTTTCCAATACGCAGTGGAAGATATCAACGAAAAAAGAGAGATCCTCCCTAGGCACTCAGTAGTAGCCAAGACAGAATTCGTGCCAAAAGATGACAGCTTTGCAGTATCTCAAGCTGTTTGCAACTTGCTCAGGGTAATGACGATTTTGATAATTTATTATGTTTCATTATTGCCATTTTTTCTATCGTGACTTATATTTTCATATATAATTGCTGCAAACTTTCAGATCTTTTAATATTGAATCTTGGAACAGTTATTTTGATAACTTTACGGTGTCATGTGAACTGAATTTTTAACACGTACTCGTATAGACCGATCAAAATAAGAACAACCTTTCCAAGTGCCCGGCTGGTTTTTGAGGAATTGGGATTTTTGTGAAGGGTTTACTGAAATTGCTAAATCTAAGCCAATATTAAAAATATTTTTTATTTTTCGATCAACAGTTAGATATAGCGCTGTTTCCCAATGATTAAGATCTTCTCAAGAGCATTTCTTCCTAGCTCAACCTAACTTACAGAAGATGTAATGTATTGTATTGCACTTTCATTGTGTACAATTCAACCTGGTGGGTTTATTGTCATGCGTCAATTTTTCCCGACCAAACAGAGAGATGTTCAAGAGGCCTTAAGTGAAAATCTAATTGGAATCCTTTGAATATAAAAAAAATCTAGATTCAAACGGGGATCGAACCCGCAACTCCCGGGCTGGGAGACAAGTGTCTTTCTAGCTAGACCACGGTGGTCGTCCTAATGTAACATATAGAGATTTTAAAGTCAACCGAGAAGTTTTTCAATTTGGGAATTTGCCTCAATGAGAATGGACTCATCGCTTTACTAATTTAATTATATTTTGGTATTGATACGTTTTTTTATACCGGAGGCACTAGTCATAAACAATATTTCGAATTTTTCTTCCTGAATTTGAGCAGAATCCGAAAAGACAACAACCATTGGTCATTATCCAACAATCTCGATAAAACTTTGACTCATTCTACTTATTGGAATATTTAACCTGATATTATTTCTTAGATATTTAAGTGCACTCTCTCAACTCTCTCGAGATCTTTCAATAATGTGGATCATTATCCATATTGCGGATCATTATCCAGACGTACTTTGTATAGCCACCATCTCCCATCCCTTAGGTTGAAATCCGGGCATAGTTTCATTAAGACTAATAAGCTCCTGGGACAACCACCTTCTCTCGCTATGATAAGCGAGTGGAGAGGAAAATAAAACTCCGACTAGTGGATTTTTCGAAGCATTACCACCTGGCTTTGAACTGTGATGGAGTACCTGGAAATCTTTTTATAGGCTCCGAACAGAAATTGAAAAAACCAAGGACAGCATCCCAAAATAGAGAATGTTGCGTGATCATTTAGCTCTCCGTATCTGCAGTGAGGAGCATTCCATGTGATATTTGCTGCGCTGTCCAAGGGTACGAAGAAGACTTGAATTCTGGGCGAAAATAATTTAAAGCGTTTAACATGATAAGAAAAAATGTTCATATTTAAGGTTTGAAGAGATGTAATAATTTGACTTTCAGAAAGGAGTGGTTGGAGTGTTCGGCCCAGCGTCTACCATTGCCTCCCGCCATGTGCAGTCTGTGTGTGACGCCAAGGAAGTCCCTCATGTAGAGACCCACATGGACCCTACGCAGGGCAGAGGGAGTTGCCTCATCAACTTTTTTCCTCACCCAACTGCCCTTTCGAGAGTATGTTATAAATAATTAATTGTATGAATATTTTGATAAAATGATTTTAGGTATAAGTGACCACTTAAATATGTTTTTGATGAATGTACAGAGAATATTGTGGGATAAACTGTTAATTTATTTAGATTGATGATGTGCGCCATGGGTTGAGACTCATACACGTGGTACATAATTGTAATTAGGTCTTACAATTTTTCAAGTGGATGAGAATTATAAACGAAGAAATTAAATAATAATCAACGATTGGTAAAAATTAACAATTTATACTTTTCAAAGTCATGTGTTCTTGGATACAGAAAAGAACCTAGTTTACTGAGATACAGAAAGACATAAGATACAGAAAAAATCCTAGTTTACTGAGGTCACGACAAATAACAGGCAACTAGCCCAGATCCACATCATTTGAGATGGTTGCTATTATTTATTTTTGCCTGTTTTATTTTTCCATAAATTATACATAACATATATGTACACACTTCGTGCAGTTGAAGAAATCTGCAATTTAGGTAGTATTTTATAAGATTATGGAAGGGTTACAAAAAATATCGAACGGCACGAAGTGATAAGAAACAAAGTTAATGAGACACTAAAACATATACACTCGAACCTGATAGTATCAAAATCTGCCACGATGTATTTTAGTACCAATTATGATACATGGGAGTGAAACGTAGACGTGGAACATGACTGAAAAATCTGTGTACTGTAGAAATACACGTACTTAAAATAATACATTAAGTGACAATGTATAACAGAATCAGGAATGAAGTGATTAGATTAATGCGAACCTAAGGTTGATGTGTTGAGTAATATGAAGAAGAGCACTCTGAGATGGTTTGGACATGTGGAACGAATGAATGGAGAAGTCTAATAAAACGAATGATGAAGTGCAGATGTGAGTAAAAGGCGTGGTAGGGGAAGTCTAGAGGAAAGTATGGTTAGAGCAATATTATGAAAGAAGGAAATGTTAGCGTAATATGAATCGTAGTAGCTTTATGAGAACGTGTATGGATGTGGAAGAGGCGAAATATATCTGAGGTGATAGGTAAACGGCGTGATGGTGTATAAGTATAACTTAACTTCATATCAAATCATGCTTGTATGGGATGACGGCGTGATGGTGTATAAGTATAACTTAACTTCATATCAAATCATGCTTGTATGGGATGACGGCGTGATGGTGTATAAGTATAACTTAACTTCATATCAAATCATGCTTGTATGGGATGACGGCGTGATGGTGTATAAGTATAACTTAACTTCATATCAAATCATGCTTGTATGGGATGGGATGAATTCCTTTATTCCCTAATTCATTTGACTATACTCGTATATAGTACTCGTATACATATAGCGGTGAATGATATTTTGAAAGAAGGAAATGCAGAAAGGGGTGACAGATGTGTATCGCGATAGAGAACGACACTCTCTCTTCTCAGCCTACCTTGACAAGGAGATAGCGTGATGGTTTTGCGTGTTATATGTAAAATACTTGAGGTGTTAAATAAATAAACTTACAGCTAAACCACGTAATAAAATATACAGTTTATACTGGAATAATTCCACGTCATGAACAGATTGGTCTACAATCAGTCGACAACAAATTAACCAATTTTTGGTAACTTTTCAGGTGTTTGTAGACTTGGTCAAAGCATGGGACTGGAAAAGTTTTATGATCTTATATGAGAACACAAACAGCTTCCCGAGACTGAGCGAGCTTATCAAGATGCATGACGTTAAGGGGCCTACAATATCCTACAAGCAGCTTGATTATGGAAGCTCTAATTATAGGTAGACAGATATTAAACAAATATATAATAATCCCTTCGTCTGAGAAGTGCATGGCCACGTGGTAACTCACTGGACTTCCGTGTGGAAGGACGCCGATTCGAGCCCAGCGCTGTACTACTCCCCTCGAGTGACTGAGGCATTTTTTTGCCTTGTATTTGGGGGTATAAGAATACCTATGACTTCGATCATATGTTCTTTAAAAAAAATCATGCTGACGTGCTCAGATCCTTTCAGTTCGAAGTGCCATCGGATCCAGTACAGCTGTGAGGCTGATGAGTTTGCTGGTGTTCAACCGTTCATTCACTTAAAAAAACCACGGTATAGCTCCGCTTTTCCAACTGAATTGGCGTAAGAATGGCGAGAGGATTCTCGAGTACGAGGAGCAGCAACGACGAATTCCTCCATTTATACTGGTAATGGGTTCCGTAAATCAGCGCACAAATGAAAACCGCGAGAATGGAGCCATTAATGCTATGTAAAATTGATAATATTTTACATATTTCTAGATATTCTGTTCTAACTCAATTTAATAAACCTTTATATATTTTCAAAAAGAATATATAAGTTAAACCAACTTTGTTCTATGGGAGTGAAACATGGACCTGGAAATAGACCGATGAAAACCGAATAATAATATATATATATGATAGAATGTGTACTTTGAGATGAATACATGGAGTGACAATGTATAACGGAAACGGGATGAAGTGATTAGGGATGAATGTCAACTAAAGGCTGATTTGAGTAAGATGAAGAAGAGCACACTGAGATGGTTTGAGCATGTGGAACGAATGAATGAAAAAGACTAATAAAACAGATATATAGTGCAAATATGAGTTAAAGGCGTGTAAGATGAAGAAAAAAGAAAGTACTTTTGGATCAAGTGAATAATATTATGGAAGAAGGAAACGTAGAAAGTCAGATAAATCTTAGAAGTTGTGTGGATGTAGAAAAGGCTAAGGATGTATATCGAGATAGAAAAGACTAGCGCTTTATTTTCTCTGCCAACTCCGATAATAAAAATGTGTGATGGTATGTATGTATACAAGTGGTTACTCAAAAACTTATAAAACGCAAGTTTTGATGAGAGCTATGCGATTTACAATATTTATGTTATGTAAATATAAAAATTACAGAACTATACCTATTCAAAATCATTATCATTCAATAAATCTTCCATTCTTACTATTGTCGCTGTTTAAATTATCAATGATGATGGCATAAATAAACTGTCGAGAGTATACTCTTTAGCTTTTCGTTTTCGCTCATGTTGTTTCAAACAGAATAACACCGTGTCAAGTGAATTCACGTTAATGGAGAGCGTGTAAATGGAGGAAATACTTTATTTGATAAATAGTAGAGGGAAATAATTGTTCGACTGTCGAAACTATATAAGTGAAGTGCAATATTTTGCACTTCACTTAGCATATAGTTTTGATAATTTAAAAAAGTAAAGTATCGGTGGCAAGTAAACACTTTTTCCAAGAAAATTGGCAAGTACCGTTAAAGGAACGTGGTGTGATGATATGTAACATACGTATAAGTGATGCGTGTTTGTACATATATGCATGTATGCGTGTGCATCCATACCCTAGTCTTGATTGGAAGTTGATATATAAAAATATTTTTTAAGGTGTCACTTAACATATCTTGGTTTCATTAAAAAAATATTGATCGATTTTCTCTGTACTCTTTTGTATAATGTGAAGATGTGGGCTTAAAAAATAGTTTTCCCCCAATCGGGAGAATACAAGATAAGCCCAGAACTTTCGAAGTCATCTAATTTATCCTATTTCATAAATTAATCGTAGTTTTCTTTCGTGGTCCCGTTTCTAAGACGCCTGATTTATAACCCGAGGATTGCAAGTTAAAGTCCCGTTGGTACCCATATGTAATACATTTAAAAAAAGGAATTTCAGACTGGTTTTATGTAAGGCGTATTTAAGACCTTCTTTTTGGTTAAATGAAAGATATTATTACACGGCAATAAACCCCTCAGAAAATGTAATCGTCGTCGTTGGCCCTCGTAGTCGAGGATTCCCTTACCACTCCAATGTCAATCTTGAGCTGATCTTCCACGTCCATCCTGTTATCTTCTGTGAGAAAACAACTCGATCCTAGATGCGCACTCCCTCCCGTAGATATCATATACACGTAGATCTTGTTGAGTCACCTGGTAATGCTAACGCATGTTCACAACACTCTGACTGTTTCTCACACGCCTAGCTGTTGAGACGCCATCAGCCCGACAACAGATGGCTCTCCACTTTCCACGATCCTGAGCTACCTATCCCCAGTCTTAGGTGCCTCGTACAAAGTCAGCGGCTTTCGCAGATCGTCTTTATAACGTTTCCACTGCCTACCAACCCTTTCCTTGTCCATTACGCTCCCGTATTAGACACGTTTTGGGAGCCTATGATCGCCTGTGCATATCACATGTACGGTCCACTTCAATTTCACCTTTACGACCATATCCTCTACAGCAGGGGTCTCCTAACTTTTTAAGAATAGGGTCATATAAGAGTGTTGAAATTACTAAGTGGGCCGGATTAAAAAAAAATTCACATAGAAAACTACATAAGTTTAACAATAAATTAAACTTTAATAATTGCAATGTATAACTTAACTAAAAAATCTTAATAATGATATAAATATTTCATAAACTATTCAAATAAAAATAATATTCAGATATTTCAAATCGCAACTGGCATTGAAATAGGGCTAATGAGAACTATGGGCTTGTTGCTTTGTAGACATAACTATTTTATTCATACGAGTATTAGATGTTACATTAGAAACGCCTATTTTAAAAAAATCTTGCAAATGATTATCGAACAGTTCCGAATAATTGCTCTTTCTCGTCCCCGCTACTCTCCCGCATAATCTGTGGGCACACGCAACTGTGTTTTATCACAGTGACGTCAGAGTAAACACGTGTATTGCTAACAGCACATTGCAGTCCGTTCGGACATCGGCGCTATGAAGCGTGCGAATATGTTTGCTTTAAAATATCATATGTTCTAACATTATTTTTTGTTATAAAAATTGTCATGAATTTTATTTGGATATATTTTATATGTGATATACTCGTACATAAGTAATATTTTTAAAAGCATCCGCGGGCCAGATAGGCTCTACAGGTTTACAGTTAGAGCGCTGTAGCATCAAGTTTTGCAATATGTTATTTTTTCTTGCTTTGTTTTTGGAATCAATATACAAAATTGATATTATTTTGTTTCACCTTAAATTCATATCAGATATTGAAAACGCTTTTCGGCATTTCTTTTTAATAAAATTTCGTAATTAAATTGAATTAAAAGGTGCCCGTTGACTTAATAAATGAATGAAATGGAATATTTTCAGACCTATCTTACAACAAGTGAAGAAATCAGGAGAGACCAACTTTGTATTGGACTGTTCAGCGGATAAACTTTATGATATTTTAATTCAAGCCCAGCAAGTTGGGATTTTGTCCGATCAGCACAGTTACATCATCACCACCACTGATCTACATACACTGGATTTAGAGCCATTTAGATATAGCGGAGTTAACATGACAGGTACTAGAAGTTTATAGAATGAATTTTGGCATATCATTTAAATGAGAATTAATTCATGTTCATATACATATATGTATAAAAACATGAATTATTATAATTCAGTTTTGTTAACATTTTATTACTCACAAAAATATACCATTAGGGTCTAAACTATTTTGGCCTGAATAAGTTAGAGCGTGTATGTGCAAATACCAGCTACGCCCAGTACATGGTCAGGCAATGGTACAGTTAAATATTGATATCTCTACCTTAAGTAGTATGTTAAGCACAGCTGATAGAAAATGTTTCGTTATATTCTGACATGTTCGAAAACGAATATCACGTGGTTATCGAGTTTCTCCCAAAGTAAAGGAAAAGTTCGGCTGAATTAAACGACCTTTACATGCTCTCTTCTGAAAATTTTCTCTTCATATTTTACAGCGTAAGATTGAGCTAAACAGTTTCACTTCACAAGGTAAATCAGCAGAAACACTCACTTAAAAACAGTAGCATTAGTGCAAGAGTAAGCGTTATATTACACACTAAGAACCTGTTCTTAAATTTATATAAAAAATAATAGAGAGAAACGTTTTTATATAATGCAATTATATCATTTGTATTATTTTGGTATTAAGATATTTTATACAATTCTTAACTCCAGGAATTAGATTAATTGATCCAGAAGACCAAGATGTAAAAGACGTAGTTGAAATATGGAACACCAAAAAAGCTCAGGAAGGCAAGACTCCGGAAGAAGAAATAACGCCAGAGCATCTCAGCACTGACATTGCACTGATGTTTGATGCCGTCAGGATGTTTGCCACCTGCCTCCAAGAACTCAATTTGACAAAGTTTCACAGTAAGAATTTCGACTGTGATGATACTACAAGCTGGGAACATGGGTTTACCATGGTGAATTATATGAAAACAGTGAGTATCCTTTTTTTTCATCATGATCGTTAAAACCGTCTGAAGTAGAGTGAGATGGGGTTGAGTGGCGCAAAGAGGGTGGTAGAAAGGTGTTGAGAGGGTGGGCGAGAGTAGGGGAGATCGAGAGGGTGCCAGAGATGAGGGGAGAGCGAGATTGATTAAGTTTAATTATTTTCTTATAAATTTATCACAGTACAATTATCGACTTGTGCTAGTGTTGTGTTCCAGAAAAACTTCCCCCAAAATACTCGGAAATTCATGCAGTACGAAGCTCTGCATAGTTTTGTATTAGGGAAAATCGTATCTTCTTTTATATGAAAATCTAAGGTTCTGTTCTTGGTCATGTGAAATTTAAAAAAATGATAAAAAGTTGTATTTAGTTAGGTACAAACAATAAAGAATGCTTTCAAACTCATGGCTACTTCGTTGTTAATTAAAGAAAATGTTAGAACACCATTGCTTTTCTATTCATAATGGCCAAGTTTCGAAATAAACGTTTTTATTCTTGTAATGGCCCTATTACATAAACTGGGTGTGTTTTTTTTTTTTTTTACAAAAGCAAATAACAAGTGAAAGCCTGCGCAGTGTGAATCTTCTACCGTGCATCAAACATTTAGGTAGTGACCTTCATACCGTTTAATGTCAAATCCGTGAATTTCGAAGGATAACACAGATTAAAATTCTTTTTTTTTGTTTCAATAACTTCTTATTGTACTCTTTTTTCATTGATCACATACTTGGAAAAGCAATTAATTATTGATTGCCATGAGATATATTAAGTGATTTTTATAGTGATATTTAAAGAATTTGCTTTAAAAATCTAAATCTTGTTTTTATATTAAAAAAAACCTTTATGTCAGCACATTAATTTGCACCAACTTTACGCTGTTACTTCTAAAATAAAGAAAATTTTGATCAAATGTTGATTACGCTTAATGGGGACTTATTTGTTCCTCTACAACAGCGTGACGGGTGGTACAATCAACCTGAACTGAATTGAAATTAAGCGACGCTTTTAAAAGTATTCTTAAAGATTTTATGTAGAACGCACAAATGTATTTAAAATTTAATCCAATTATTGCTTTACATCCTCAGTATTTTGTTTTTAGAACTACATGAAAGGGCTGACAAGAGGAATAAGGTTTGACAACGCCGGTTTTCGAACAGATTTTCTACTGGACATCGTCAAATTATCCGGACTTGGGATTGAAAAGGTATATATTTACAAATTTACTTTCAAGCCACTTACGTGTAATGTGTACACAGTTTTAGAAACAACATAATAAGGAAGCGAATTATATTTAAAATAATAAAAGGTATACTTATATGTTTCTAAGAATATATTTATATATTTTCAGTTTTTTTTTATTCGACGATAACGAATTTTTTTTAGTAATTTATCATGGATTCTATTTTAAAATAATCCAAAAAAATATTGAAAATGTTCTATTGTTTTCATGAAATTATTGTCTTACTTTAAAAAATATTATTGACTTGACAAATATATGAAATTTGTGATAAAGATATGAAATATTGTGTTATAGACCTTGCATAGTGAAATGGTTCTCAATATTCACAAAATTGAGTTTTATTGCATTGTTATGTACTTTATGGTTCGTTGAAACTATATATCTTTCGATTGAAACTAAATGGATTATTAATGTTGTTTTGTGAATAATAATTTAACAAGGGAGTCTTTGGACCAAGAAAATTTTAAACTTTTCATACAGAATAACATAATCTGTGTTTGCAATGTTTTTTGAATATCTGTAAAAGTGTTTTTGTTAACTATTGTTGCATGAGAGTAAATAACATACTCGTACATGTTTCATTTTCAGATTGGAACATGGAACTCGACAGTGGGTCTAAATTTAACAGGAATAGACCACGTTTATCAAATTCCTGCTGAGAGTGGGTCTTTAGTGAATAGATCTTTCATAGTTTTAACAGCTCTCGTAAGTAAAATACCTTTGAACAATCTGTGAAACTTTTAAGTTTAATTTTAATGATAAGAAACTTGTTCATGTAGTACACATACAATATTTCTTTTACTCGTAGAAATAGTCACATTTTTAAATATGTGTGAAGTTCGTTGAATTCGAACGAACTTAATATATATGTTATTTCAAAATTTTGAAATATGTGTTCAGTACAGTATTTGAAATTCAACAACCAGTTTAATATCGGAACTTAGTTATAAACTGAAATATAAAAATTAGTAAAGAAATTAAATAAAGATTTCAAACAATTTATTTCTCGAGTTCTAATTTAAATATTTCATGAAACATTTCAGAGTCCACCGTATGGAATGAGGAAAGAATCAAGCGTGACTCTGGAAGGAAATGATCGTTTTGAAGGTTTTGGTATTGAATTAATTCAGGAAATAGCAAAAATGCTAGGCTTCAATTATACTTTTCAGCTACAAGAGGACGGTGTCTACGGCTCGTTGAACCGGAAGACTAACGATTGGAATGGAATGGTGCGAAAACTACTAGACTGGGTAATGTTGAACAATTTTATCGTTTTTGATAAAGTTAAATATTCGCAGGGATAAAGTTAAATATTCCCCAGCTATATCAAAATAATTCCATTTCTCCAATAAAAAGCTGTACAAAATATTGGAGACAACTTTGTCGGTGCCGATAGTATTGTGACGGCTTTCGTGACGTTGGTAACACACCTATCTCTCGATCCAGAGGTTGCGAGTTTGGTTACTGTCGCGAGCCAATTTGTATAAAAAGTCATTAGGTCTAGATTGGTCTAGAAGCTATTCGATCTAGATAATCAGATAAGCTATTCGATCTAGATAATTCGATCCGCGTTGAAACGAAGATCCCTTTTTAATTATTTCAGTCTCTGGTTTTCACTTAAGGTATCTTTGGCATATTTTTGGCTGGCTGGAAGAAACGTTTAATAAATGATATCTGTTTTAAATTCAAAGAACTTTATTTTTAATTATGAAAATCAAAATTAAACACTGATAGTTATATGTCCTTCATTTTTTTACTCAGTGACATATGTTTTCCCATACAATTGATAAGGATCAAACTATGGGTGAAACTTAGCTATTGTATATTTCTATATACGAGTATATACCAAAAAATATTGACAATATATTATAAATAGAAACAGTAATATTTTAATTCTTAAATGACAATACATATTGTGACGGGAGTTACCACATTAAGATCGTCGAGTTGAAATTTATACAACGAAAGTGTTACACAAGACGTTTTTCTGGTTGATGGTAAAAGATTATCATATGGCAATAAACGCTAGAAATATATTTCTTGAATATTCTAGGAGGCTGATCTCGCCATCACCGATCTGACCATCACATCAGACAGAGAGAGTGCTGTGGACTTTACAATGCCCTTCATGCATCTTGGTATCAGTATCCTTTACAAAAAACCTTCAAAACAACCACCGAGTCTGTTTTCTTTCATGTCTCCCTTTTCAAATGAGGTAATTGCGTTCGTTTGTTTTATTTTCTCTTTAAACCTTAGTTAATTTAACATATTTATTTGAGAGCAGTGCTTAGTTTCTCAACACAACGCCATAAGCAAAATTTCTCAAAAGTCATGATCAAAAACATAAAACTAACAAATAACTAAAAAATGCTAAAGGTTTCACACCCAAACCTTTTTTCATCTGCATTATTATTGTCAAATCCTAAGATGTATTTATATAAAGTATTTAAATTAATTTATTACAATCGAAATATTTCCGTAAATATCCCACACACGTTTTGCTGTGAGTGGTCCACAATAAAGTAACAAGAGACCAGTCTGGTATATAAGCTCTGCTCCCATAACAAATCGGGACCAATTCACCTAAAGAGAACCTCGGAACAGGAGGTAGAAACACCTGTAGCGGGGTATTAATATATTAGTGGAATAATAAATTAATTACTCGTTAAGTATTCGAATATGGAGTTTCACAAAGGTAAAGCCGAAACCTTTGATAAATATCATTCAAATTTTTATTTTCCTGTCTTACTGATTGCTAAATGTGATTAATTCTTTATAAATCTAATTCTTCACATTTTATACAAAAAGTTAATTGATTTTGTTGTTTCTAGTTAAGGCATTAACGTTGTGGAGGTTTAAAGACATTGTAATTTATTTTTATCAAAACACAAAAAAGTGCAATAAACAGTGTTTGATAAAAATAAATTAATTGATTTTGTTGAGGATTTTACGGATTCTATAAAAAAACAGACAACATTTGAACAAGTAAGGAAATTCCAATAAAAAAACCATACTATATTTAATTCAGAGTTAAATTATTTGTAAACTTATCTAACGACCTCCGTAGCCTAGTTATTAAGACGCCTGTCTTTTAACCCTAAGTTGCGAAATTTCACTCGAGGTATCTGTAACATGCTTCTGATTAGCAGAAAGATATTGACATACAGCAATAAACCCGCCAGACAATATAATCTTTATAATAATCTCGTCCACAATTCCACATTAATATATAACCACCTGTTTTTTTTAAACTCGAAATATTTTCAGGTATGGCTTTTCCTAGGGACGGCATATTTAGGTGTGTCAATTCTTCTCTTCGTGAGTGGAAGAATAGCACCCAAAGAATGGAACAACCCGTACCCATGTATCGAAGAGCCGGACCATCTAGAGAACCAGTTTAGTATGGCTAACTCCCTTTGGTTCACAGTAGGAAGTGTGCTACAACAGGGCTCTGAATTAGCTCCAATGTAAGGACAAATTTTATCATATAAACGTTAGATAACATAATAATATTATATTTATCGATGCTGTTGATTTTAAATGCATAGAACTTAATTTTTACGTAGGAAAATCAAAATTAAACGCTTTGATAGTTCTGCATCCCTTATTATTATAATTTACTCAACCAAAACGGAAGTATATAATGCTGTTATCATACAATCTCTACCTGATGTATGGATGCTAATCATGAGTTCTCTACAGACAACATATTAGATTATTCGAAAAATGTCAGCAGATATACCTCAGGCTAAGATTTAATGGTATCATAGCTTTAAAGATTTAATGGTATCATAGAATATCAAATGATAAAGTTTTGAGAAGAGCTAACTACTGTATTATCGAAATTCATGTGTCACGTGCACTACTCCTAAGAAATGTCGGTTTTGGTGGGCAGAAGGAGGCACTGTGATTAGCGCCAGAGATAGAAGACCGTACTGCATGAGACGCTTAAAAACATTAATGCTCAGCACAACTGGGAGCAAACAGCAGCAGATAGACCCAAATGGCGTGGCACTATTGTTGGTTATCAGGGTCCCAATAGAGAAAGAAGACCCAAAGAAGCTGCAGGTACTGAAACTCCTTTTCCTTTATACAACAGGATATGCCTATCACAAATTGGCTGACATAGTCATCTCCAGTGGAACCAACGTCAGGTACCCTGCTCACTCACTTTTTATTGTGCCTTATATTATACTCGTCACCGGTTACAGGCATTTATTAAATTATTAAGTGAGCTGTTTCACCATGAAATAAATTCGTCAAACTGCGAGTGAAGCTTATCTACGTGGCTATATTATATACTAAAAAATGTTTCTAAGAATAGTTATATTTTAATTAAATGACAATTAAGTTGAACATATTCAATATTTATAGTGAAGGGATTTGGAGTTAAAATTACCTTAAATTGTAAAGTGTTTCAATTGCAAAGAGATACTCAAAATTATTAAAAGATTTTTTTGCAATACTCGTATATTTACAAGCGCATATTTTAAAAGGAAATGCTTTCATTGCGAAACAGTGTCACTGAGTTAATAAATAAAGGATATATAATTATCAAAGTTTTTAATTTCGATCTTCCTATTTAAGAACATAAACATAACTTTTATGTTCTTAAATAGGAAGGCTTATTTTGATCATTTGCAAATCGAGGGGACTAGAGCTAGACAACTTAAGGTTCTCAAGATAAAAAAGTATTAAATTGCGAATAGGTCTTAATATAATAAATATCAGGTCAATTAAAGTAATAGTATACTCTTCAATCTGTTTCCTATTCAAACACCAATTTCTCGTCTCCGCCTATAGACCCTTTTCCCTTACTAACCAATAATCCATCTCTTTCTTTACCGGTAATCATTAAATGAATATATTTTAAATGTTGAATCACTCCCGCAATTGTTCAACCAAAATGTAAATTTCCCACATAACACTTTCCATTAGACTGGCCAAAGTAATTTTTAATATTTCAAATAATCCTTTTCTTCAACATTTTCGAAATCAGGTAATTTTAAATATGCAACAGAATAGATGAATAAATTCAAATAAATATATTATTTTAAATTTATATTACTAATTGGCAAACTTTTTTAAAATTAAATTTAATCCTTATCTTTATACTTAGTGCAATATCAACTCGCATGATTGCCGGAGTGTGGTGGTTCTTCACGCTGATCATGGTCTCGTCTTACACTGCTAATCTGGCTGCTTTCCTGACAGTCGAGTCCACTGTCAAGCTCATTGACAGCGCTGAAGACCTAGTTGACAATCCACATGGAATCGTTTATGGTTCAAAACGAGATGGATCAACTTTAAGTTTCTTCAAGGTATTTTAGTGATAAATAACAAACATATGTTTTGAGGATTTTGCGGTTCTTCGTGTCAATTGTAAAAGGTCTTTCAGACCGTTATACTGCGTGGTTTGACTTATGATGTCGACGTTTCGAAAACGTTGCGATATTTTCGAAACGACGGCATCATAAATAAAACCACGAGGCACTTCACTCCGAAATATTGTACCTAATACAACGAACAAACTTATTCCTACATATCATAACGCCATTTTCCCGTCGGGGTCGGCAGAGAGGAAAGATAACCAGACTGCCCTCTCTGCCAACCCACATATTTCACCTCTTCAACATTCATACACCTCGCGATACACATATTACACATCCTCTAAATCCATACACCTCCTACTATTTGTCTAGTTTTTATACATTTCCTTCTTTCAAAATATCATGTCTTTATTCAATCATAATCTTCTTAGCCTTTCTTTACCACGCTTTCTTCTTACATTTGTATTGTATATTTGTTTTGATAGTCTTTTTTTATCAATTATTCGTTCTACATTCCCAAATCATCTCAAAGTGTTCCTCTTCATCTTGCTAACTGCATTACCCTTAAATTAAAATCAATTCGCAATATTTTCACTATAAGTGTTCTACATTATGGTGGTTACAATACACGCTTTATGTAGTAGCATAATGCCTCTTTTAGAGAAAACACTGGGAATGAGTTTTCCGGCCTTTTTTTCAGGAACACTATTTTTGCTTCAAAAACATCTGTAAAATCTCAACCCTTCTATTTACAGTGTCATCACCGGTAAAAGAAAGTTAATAACCAGCTGTCTTCTTCCATACATATTTAGTCCACTAATTCCACGCTTATGTTTTCTAATTCTTTGACTTCCAGCGTTGGTCTAAAATCAATTGAAACTCAAAACTTTCAGTGCTCTGTTTTAATTATTTATAAAGCATTTGAGTTGAAATAAACAATATACTATATATTCTCTTAAAAAATATATATTATTTAAATTCACATAAATAAAGTGGTTTTCCATGTTATAGCTATGGGTATTAAAATATATTCCAATACAAAATAAATTTATTTCTTATTACATTTGTCACAGCGATACATGTTTCTACCTCCTACCTCGAGGCTTTCTTTAAGCCCAAAGGACTCGGTTTGTTACGAAAGTGATGCTAAGGTCTAACTGTTGTCATGTTTCATCGGAAGTATGTGTATTGATTAAATAACACTTTCAATGAGAGGGTGTTTTTTTTAATCATTCAAAATTAAAAAGTAATAAATAACTAAATAATTCAAAAAGTTTTAATTCTCATTAAAATGTTTGCCTTATAACCACACAAACATTCTATAAAACGTGACACCAGTTGTATCTATCTATGCATTTCTCTCGTAATAAAACGGGATCATTCAACCTGACGAGAGCTTCGACAATGAGGTAGAAACACATTTCATGCTATAAAAAGTAGTAAGAGGAAAATACTGCAATTTATAACTGAGTATTTTATTCGGCGTTCCATAAATTTACAGTCGAAACCTTTGATAAAATATTCTCTATCAAATGACATGTTTCTTTATTATTAGGACGCAGATTATCCAGCTTATCAAAAAATATCAGAGTTCATGTCCTCTAATCCAGAAGCTTTGACATCAACTAACGATGAAGGCGTACTTAGGTAAGTATAAACATGTTTTTATCCATATTATTGATGTGTGGTGAAAAGAAATGTGAAAATGAGAAGCAAATTTAAAAAATATGTTTTTTTATTGAATAACTCCTAATCCTGATACTAACACATCGAAAAGCAGAATGAAATAATTGTCGATGCCTTTAAGATAAATATTCTCCGCAGAATATATGACCCTATTTATGACAGTGCTGCACGTACACAAAGGTTTAACGAAAAGCTCTACACCCTACCCTGTATGATGAAACAAACGAATCAAATGTAATAAAAACTGCTAGATTGCGCTGACTTGGACAGTTTTAGCACATGCAGGATATTATGTCTACAAGAAGGCTTCGTTCAGTGATCCCACGTGGCTAGGAAAGTGCAGAGATCAAAGCTGAGATGAGTGAATGGTGTGGTAGAGAACTGCCGCATACAGGGTAAAATCAATTGGAGGAGGGATGCTGCTGAGAGTATTCCTACAAGATCCCTCCTGGGTTGTAGAGCTGATGATGATGATTCCGACATAAGTATATTTGGGCAGAAAAATGTAACAAGCTGATCGTCAGGTTCAATGTGCTGCTGGCTTTTGCCTGATGGATTATTCGAGCACTTTTTATTTTTTCTATTGTATTAATTACACGAAGGACATAAATTTGTAACGCCAAGTTCTTTGTCGGTACAAGCAGATGGGTATTAAAATTGGTTTGTGGATCTCAAATTCAAGGATTAATGTAATATAATTAGTGGAATAATAGAGCTATTGATTGATAAAATCTTATATGGAGTTCCACTAAGTTAACGCCGAAATCTTGGATGAATTTCAAATGTTGTTTAATGTAAAATTTACCTTTTATAAAATTTGATGTACATACATTACTTTAAAAGTTGTATTCATATGGAAACATTTACAAATGTGCTCGTAAATAATTTATAGAAATTGACAAATATCACATTACATAAATTTTCAGGGTAAAAAATGAAAACTATGCTTATTTCATGGAATCAACGTCAATTGAATACATCATTGAAAGGAATTGTGATCTAGCACAAGTTGGAGGGATGCTGGATGATAAAGGATACGGAATTGCGATGAGAAAAAGTGAGTGATAAAAAAAATATTCAAACAAAATTTTACAATTAGCCCTTGTATAAAAATTAACACCCTTTCTTTAGACGACACATTTTTAACATAATACTTTTAATCTATCAATAGTGAATTCGATTCCAGGGCCCTTGAAAAGAGTCTGCTTTCTAAACGGTGTTACAGTATCCGGCGGTAAGTAATACGCATCGGGCTTAAGAAAGAGGCTGTCGGCCATAATCGGCTAACTTAGGGTTTGTAGAGCGTCGTCTCTGTCCCTAGAACGCTTGACAACGACTGACAAATCGCGACAGTCGCCAACAGTCGCTTTCTTAAGCCCGATGTGTATTACTTACCGCTAGGTACTGTATATTATTTGTATCAATCACGTATAAAATATTTTTTAAATTAGTGATTTTATCGTTAAAACTGCATTTTTAATTGACTTAGCTTTGAACATATGAGTATTAAAAAATCATAAATCCGGTCAACATGTTTTCTTTTAATGTTGCTGTTGCTGACATATCACAAGAGGTAGCAATTAATATCGTAGGTTTATCAATAAACTACCATTCATTGTTTTCATCTTTTTAGATCGGAAATGTTGACTCATTAGCTTTGATCTCTAGCTGGGGAATTTTTCTACGTCCATTTAGTTCAGTATTAATCTCTTTGTGTTGATGTTTTTTTTTTTTTCACCTGGCGTGTTTATTGCCATGTGGCAATCTATTCAAACCAATCAAAAATATGTTTTAATGGGCCCTAAGGGCAAACCAGACTGGAATTCCATTTTAAAAAATCTGGATTCCAGCGGGGATCGAACCCGCAGCCTCCGGATCGGCAGACAAGCGTCTTACCACCAGGCCACGGATGTTGATATCCTTATTCGATTCATTTAATCACTTTTAGGCTTCTATAACTAAATAATCAAGAAACGATCAATAAAATTTCGATATAAAGCAAAAAAATATTGACTAGAACAATAACATGAATGATTAATCCATTAAAAATTCACTTCAATAAAATTTTATCAATCCTCACATTTAATTCTGTAAATCTTATATTTCTCATGAAAGTACGTTTATAAATAATTTGTAGGGAAGAAAGTTTTATGACGTAGATAATAATTCAATCCTCGCTACTTTTTATGCTCCTGGTAGCAAAACTGTCAAAATAGGGGAGGGTGACCACCGCGCATGACGACGCCATGTTTCACAGCCTGCCCGTTTTACATTATTCATTGTTATGTAAATAAACACACATGATCACTAGATAATATATTAAAAACTATAATACTAATTTGAATAATGAACCGTAAATTTATTTAAACATATGTTTTAAATTTCTTTATAATTTTGTTTAATTTGTTGAAAAAAAATATTTTAGTTAATTACTTCAAATTATTAATTGCGTTTTCATGTTTTAGTATTAAATATGATTCAAAATTGCAGTAGATTACTTTTCTTTTTTTAAGTCACATTTTTACAGACATATTGTGAATACAATTTTGTAACGAAACAAAAAAATAATTTCCACATACGTTTACACTCTAAATAAACTTGAAATATATATTCTATCACCGTGATATTTTCACGCGTGTATAGGTTTATAATTCTAGTGTAATTCTTAAGTTAATTGTTTGGATTCAATTAAAAATTCAATATTTAGACTTAACACGCTCCATGTTTATTACACACAATACATGTTTATTACACACGCTCAAACTTAAGTAAAGTTTGGTGAAGCTCCATAGCTGAACGTTTAAAGAAACGCCGAGTCAAAAGGGCATGCGCGGTATCACCCCTTTCAACTTTCTCTTTCGCGACCAAGGGGCACTCTTCTCACCCTCACAAATAATACTGAGTGTATAAAATAGAGGGTGAAACACCCTTTCATGTATCTGGTCTCCTGTTATAATGTAGAGTAAGAAGATTCCCTACGCCACTTTCTCTACGGTAAAATGAGAAATCTCGTGTCTGTTGTGTAGCCATGACGAGCGCCACTTTACGTAGTTTCAAAAATGTACATCGTTAAATATTAAAATTTGAAAACTGACAAAAAAATCTATACGTTTTTATCTTGCATACTATTTTTTTTACATTGAAACATTAAACATATTTTCTATTCGAAGTAAAGGTTTCTATTGCCTTTTATTCTTATGATCTCCTGATACAAATATTCAGTCATTGCTGAAAGGAAACGACACTTCCGCCCAGGAATATCCGCCTGTTTCCCTCGTTTACGCGGGAAACTTGGGCAAAAAGCTTCGAGGATAAATAAAACCCTTTATCGTTTATATTTGCCTGGTAGCGTCGTAGCCCAATTCGTTTGCCTGCGACTACGCCCTTTCACACCTACCTGACCTTTTAGAGGTTATTCGGAGATCACAAAGATAATAAAATACTTCAAGTCGTAGAGGTGTTGTTATTTCAATTGATAGTTCTGGAGTTTCTTTAAAAACATTTGATGTTTAGAGTGTTAGTTAATTTTTATTAATAAAAAACATATTTTGATTCTGAATTTCTAATTAAAAAAATAATTTATATTTTCAAATATTTTATATTTCAGCTTCGAATTCTGCAAAAGAAAATAATCTTTAAACGGCGCTATATAAATTATCCTTATATTATTATAGTGACTTTTGCTAATTGTTTTTCAAGTGACACATAATTCGTAAGAAAAAAATTAATATATGTAAAAGTATAGTGGCAATTTTTATTAAAGCATTTCTTTAACTAAGGTTTTTTTGTTTTCTAAAATTTACTACAATCGTATTGCTAAGTTAACTGTTCAAATCAATATTCTCTCCTACGCGACCTTTGCTACGCTACGCTCTACGTAAAAAATGTGGGAATATGTCTACGAAGAGGAATGCGGATACCCTTTGCTGTACATGCTACCCTGGTAAAGTGAGATGATTTCCTTCTCTGACGTTTCTCCGTTGGCCTACTGTTGAGTTTCCCAGGCTTCATTTACGATTAAACTACCAATGGCTGCATTAGAAAACCGGGTGTGTATTTTCCGGAAAACGGAAAATAGAGCGAAGAATTCACCATGACTTCTCTATCTAACCCCATTGCTTTCTTTCTTCATCAATTTCTTTGAGGTGCGAAAGAGAAAGCTGAAAGCGACCGCTTTCTTTAGCTCGAGACGTAACTAGGCAAGGGTGCATTGCCATACCTCCTATCGGTTTCTGTTTTCCTAGTAGAAAGCTTAGTCTGATTTTTCACACGGGGCTCTTAGATAATTCTAACTAAACCTTTCTTCAAATGTACAAATAATATTGAATCTTTCCTATAAGATGATAATATAGGACAAAAATAAAACTTTTGATGATGCACGTTTTTAGATGTTAAGCAGAAAATTCTAGTCAAAATAAATCTTGCGAGAGAAAATGGTGGCACGGAATCATTCTATGTGTGGTCTTCAATAGTCGTATGTGGAGAAACTCGCACACTTTCATAAAAGTCCATCTACTTTTGCGTATGTTGGAACTTTTATGAAGGTTTAATGAAGTGTTAACATATTTTCGAGTATACTTACAATTTCTTTCTCTACAGTGAAAGTTCAGTTTATTTTCTTAACAATATTTAATCTATCCAACCATTTGATTTTTATATTGTAATAAGTAATAAACAAATTTCTTTCCCAGGAAAATTTTATTCTTAAAATTGAAATATTTTTTTAGATTCCCCCTATAGAAATACTTTAAGTACTGCAGTTTTAAAATTACAAGAACAAGGAAAATTACAGGCGATGAAAATGAAATGGTGGAAAGAAAAAAGAGGTGGTGGAGCTTGTTCGGTCAGTATACTTATTTTATTAAAAAAAAAAACAAAATATATAATCAAGTCGAATTTTATAATAAAATTTTCAATTTCTATTAATTTGTCTCAATAAAAAGTTTTGGATAATCTTATAAATATGTAAAAACAAGAAATTAAAAATATATCTTAAAAAAGAAAAATGTTATTTAACAATCTAAATCAAATAAAAAAATGTTAGTGTCAATTTTTAATACGAGTATATAAAAATAATCCTAGGAGCAAAATAAAGAAGACCTCCCCCATAGCTGAATTGGTTGGAAACTTATCTTCCACTTTGGATTTCGGGTTCGATTCCCTATGACACCCAAATAAGCAAAATTCCCATGCTTTTTCACACTTTAAACATATTTTTTGGTGGTTGCAAGACTGCCAAATGGAAATATGGTCGCAAGTTTAAACTGTTCATACACAACAAATGCGATGTTAAATATCATCATTAATTAACAATTTTTTTTTATTCTTACACATTATAAGAAGTTTGAAATCTAAATTGACACTAAGATTTATTAAAGAACTCTAAAAGTTAATAATTGAAAGACAAAAAAAAAGATTATACTAATATAGTACATACCATATATAATGAAACGAACTTTTATCTTTAAATGATTCCTTTGGTAAACGAAGTACTTAGGCAAAATTCTAATTAAATTTTGTTTCTTCTTTGTTTTCTCGCTACAACAAAACCAAAATCTGCGAATCTGTGGTCGTATGTAATACATTTTTAATGTGTGAACCCTTTTTTCAATCCTCATATCGATTCATTTGTCATAAAACGAAATGAAAAATGCATTTCTTACCGAAATTCCTATAAATTCCTTAAATTCCCTTTTCTTTGTAAATTTTTTTTCACCTTTTATCAATGAATTTTTTTCTGCGGATTTAAACCTCGCATTAATTTATTGATAAAATTATTATTAATATTGAGCTTTTCCCATATTTTTGTCCCCTTTTTGAGTTTAATTTCTTGATTTTGTATAAAAGGGTGTTGAAGAAAGCTCTAGTTCAGTTGCTTTGACTTTAGAAAACGTAGGCGGCGTATTTGTGGTTTTAGTGGCTGGTTCATTTTTGTCAACTATTGTAACAATCATTGACTGGATGTTTGACATTTGGATGGTCGCGAGAGAGCATAAGGTTTCACAAAAAAATATAAGCCTGGTTTTATCTAACAAAATTGCTTTGTTTGCATTCCCACCTTTTGATTTTCAGGAATACTTTGAGCCACTTTGATTTGCATAAATAATTAATCCTATTAGTTTTTTTATTTCATAATTGCAGACCTCTGTATCTAAGTTGAAATATTGTTTGTTTTCGACTCGAACGTTTCGGGTTATTGCCGATAGTACTCAAAAAATAAAAACAAAAACATAAAAGGGTCTCACTCAAGAATTTGCATGATTTATTTGCATATACGAGTATTTATTGTCATTACAAATATGAGTATAGTCGTCGTTTCACGTTTGGTAGTATTACCAACATGTACGAAGACGAAACACGAATACGTTAACACCTCGGAGGAGTAAGGGTGATCACCTTCGATAAAAATGTATTCTGATCACCAAAAGGTTACCCAACCACTTCGAACACTCGACGGCCACACAGTGCACATGACAAACGGCCAATCAATTTGTAGAACGAATTTGTAGCTTCCGCATGCTTAAACTGAGAAAGTAAGCAGCTGTAGTAGTAGATTGAATATTCTCTTAGAATATTTAAATAAGATATTTATATACTATTATTATTGATATATAGTAGTTATAGCAAATTGAAAAAATCTTTTTTCTTAATTACAATTCTAACATTATTGCATAATTGTATAATAAATACAAATATTTACACTAGATTAAATATTCACATGTAGTTAACTGAAGTGATATTAAAATAAAATGACGGTTGTACGGAGACAACTGTATTTATTTTAATTATCATTATTGTGATGCAAACTAAAAAAAAATAAAACAAAAAGTGTAATAATTAAAAAAAAAACAGTTGTTTGTAAACAACTGTATTTATTAATTTTTATGATTATTGTGATGCATACCTCAGAGAAAAAAGTTAAAAAATATGCTTTTTACGAAATTAAAAACAAAAAGTTTGTGTGACACTCAAAAATAAAAAAGAGAGAAAAGTTCTGATCAAAAAGAGAGATAGATCACTAACATTAAAAAATAAATGAACTAGTTATAAATCATCGAACCTTAATTAATTATCTCTTAATAATATTTTTTTAGAATATTAAAATGTATTTTCCCCTGATAAATTATTAGTGATCATGAAGTTTTATTTTTGGTTTATTTTTTGCTTTAAGTATTATATTAGATGTTTTTCCCTAGTTCACTTTTTACCCCGGTTCCAAAAATATTTTTGATTGCATGCACTCCTTTTGCTCCATCAAACCACAAGAATACTTTTGAAAACACTTTCAAAATTCTCAATAAAATGAACAGACATCAGCAAACATATGTGGTACACATAACATCAAGCCGTTTGTCTATCGGGTAGGCAGAGAACACAAAATGCCAGACTTTCCTATCGCGATACTAATCTTTAATTTGATCTACATACACATATATGTACATATTCTCATACAACTCCTAAGTTTTATTTAACATTTCCTTCTTTCAAAATACCGTTCACTTTATACAATTTAACAAATTGAATCCTTTATCTCACATTTGCATTGTATAGTATTTCTTCATTCATTCGTTTTACATGCCCACACCGTCTTATATTACTCTTCTTCATCTTAATACATCAGTATTAAGTTAACATTCATCCCTAATCACTTAATTATGTATTCTGTCATACATTGTTACCCCATGTATTTTAGATATTTTCATTAATTAGTACCACATACAAACCCCATATTTTTCATCTTATTTAATCGTGAGCCTTAAGTTTACATTCATACGTAATCACTTATTCCGTATCCAGTCACATATTATTACCCTATGCAGTATTTTCATTCATTCGTTCTACGTGACCAACACATCTAAGTGTACTCTTATTCATCTTACTTTAAACATAAGCCTTAAGATTACATTCATTCCGAATCACTTCTGTATTCTTTCTGTATTCTGGCATATGTCGTAGTGCACGCATTTGTACAGCATTTATTCGAAAGCTCACATGAATAGGACACGTCAATAGTATTTCATATACGAGTATATGAATACTGCAAAAACGTTGTAACACTGTGATATCGTCAGTCACATATCGATATTTGTATTTGAAAAGTAGTTATTCATTGTTTTATATAAATAAAATCAAACATTTCAATGTAAATGCTTTTTGATGAATTATTTTACATCAAAAATAATATTCCAATAAATTCAAGAAAACGAATGATTACGTTTCCAACGCAACATTCACTTTAGTCAAACAGTTTGCCATCCATTTTAAGATTTGTGTGAATATGATATTTAAAAAAAAAAAAATATATATATATATATATATATATATATATATATATATATATATATATATATATATATATATATATATATATATATATATATATATATATATATATATATATATATATATATATATATATATATATATATATATATATATATATATATATATATATATATATATATATATTCTCGTAATTTTCCATGGGTCTCGACCACAACTGAAACTTAAAATATAAATAACCCAATTACTTAAATGTTATTAGGGGTCAGTTAACGGTTAACAACTCTTATTGAGTGAGCATCCATGAAATTTGAGCTTAACTACTAACATATTGATACAAATAAATTAACTTATATCTGAGGACTTTTCATCTTCGACAGTTACATTATTACGCGGAATAAAATCGAGACAGGATATTGCATCGAACAATTGTGTAAGATAGGAAAACAAACTGAATAGGTCATAATTGATTTAGATATATTATATATTTTGTGAATTATTTTACAAAACCACATAAAAAATATTACTTTGGTTTAACAATTCATCAGAACACATCAGCGATGAATTTGACTAACATGCTTGAATATTCAAGAACATTCCAATACCAATATTTATAAGAGAATAATCTCTTTTAGATATTTGTAGGTAACTAGAGATGTTTATATGTTTCAATAAAAAATATTTGGCATAAAATATCTGAGAACATCCTGGATGACGTAAAAGAGTCAAACGTGAGGTTTTTTATCGGTCTTAAAACTTCGATAAAGAGTGCATTCTGAAAATAACTTAATAGTCTAATACACACATACACGCATATTATAAATTTTTTCACTTTTCTATGGCAAAATAACTCTTGCATCGATCGAACACCATCAAATTCATTAAATAATACAGGAAACTTCTATAACAAACAATTAAAATAGTAACATAGCGTGGTCAAGCGGCGAAAAGTGTTATTTCAAACGTCAATTCAAAATACTTAGCAATTAGAGTGAATTACATCCTAACTGACTATTATTTTCTTAGCACAAACTAATTATTAGAGAAAAATATATTCATTAATGGAGATAACGTTGCGTCAAACGTGTGATTGGATCAACTTTTCCATTCGTGGGGTCGAATCCCGCTTCTTGAAATTTTGTTTTAATTTGACGTCTAGGCGAGGTATTTGGCACTTTATTTTCTCCATTATTTAAAATATTTTGTGGAAAAACAATTTTTTAGCTGAAGCTACACTTGAAAATGTCAAAATTTATCTTAGTGAATAGACGAAGTAATTATATTGGAACAATTAAGATTTAAAAATAAAAAATGTGAAACATCAAGTCAGTAAAATGAAAAACAATTTAAAACTTTAAACATCAATAATAATAAACAGATAAGATACAATATATAGCGCCCACTTTTACCGAAATATTAAGAATACAATAACTTGTAATTATAGGAATAAGGTGGCTGCGGTCATTACTAGATTGGGTACTCACTTAAATTCGCGTATAGGATTTATAAAAACTTTAATAAATATTTCCGATACAAAAATGTTAATAAATGATCATGTTTTTAAAAAGAATGTTAGCAGCCTTGCCATAAAAAATGTCAAATATTTTTTTTAATTCGTTTCTACGAGTTGTGCGTTTTAGTCACCAAAGTACAATGTATTTGAATTGCTTTAATGGAAATAATCTTGACGAAAACTGCTCATTGGCTGAGTAAATAGCCCAATGAGTAAATAGCTATTAAAACAGGATAATAATATAATTTGTTTTCTATGTAAAGTTAATTTTGTTATGAAATATTACGAAATGTTTATAGATTTGATACATAACGTATGATATAAGTTTCCTGTATTATTATCATACACTATTTGCTATCATTACTTGATTATTCTTGAAATAAACAACAACCTTATCCTGAAACCAAGTTGAGACCTTCCGCTTGGATTGACAATCGATACTTTTTGACGTATAAAATAAAAGGAAACGAGCGACGAGTCCCCAGCAGAACTTGGCCTGTCTAACGTGGGGGGCGTTTTCGTGGTTCTCCTGGCTGGGTGCACTCTGGCCACCATTGTCTCTTGTGGTGAGATGATTTGCGGTATTATTAAAAATTCCGCTAAATACAAGGTGGGTATAATCCGTATTAATCATTGATGTTAGCACACTTCATCTTAATAATGGCTGTAAAGTAGTGGCATTTCTATTTTTATTTAGCTGTTTGTGTGTCAAGCTTTTTTTAAATAGAAAAAATAAATAGTCGTAACAGTGGAATATTTTAATATTAGTTTTAACCAGGGGCGTCTCGTGACTTTAAACACAGGTGGAGCATGATGAGGCTGAAGTTCCCCCCCTCAATTTTTTTTTCCAATAAAAAATGAACTGTATATATTTTTGGTATAGTGAGGTAGAACCAAGAAAATACTAAGAATTATCAATTTTTTTTTTTGCGAAATTAAACAAAAATATTTTTTATTTAAATATAAACATTAGCAAAACTATCATTATAAAAAAACATGTATTTTTCACAAAATCAAATGAAAATATGGTATTTTTTATAATGATAGTTAGTAACGTATAAAAATTAAATAAACAAAACTCTTATTATAAAAATATGAATTTTTCACAAAATCAAATGGAAATCGTTTTTATTAATATAATACATGAACATGAAAAACAAAAAAATTAACGTCACTCATTACAGCGCGGGGCAGGCGTGCTCCTGCCCCAAACAGACCTTTACGCAGCAAACGAAAAGCGACCTTCTGTATACGGTAAAACGGAACTTTTCTCTTTACCTCCACTGACTGACCAAACATAACTCGATTGCGTAAGAGCAACTGCTAATCTGAAGCTAGCGACCGCGTGACCAGAGTAGATACAAAACTGCCCCGCCGCAACTCGTTTAGTTGTATGCGTGCATCGTATTTCGTACTTCGTGCGCGTATGTATTTCACACCTACTTACCAATAATAAGTTAATATCGTTTTTATTCAAATATTTATAAATCATTACGTGCAAATAATATTCCGAAAAACTAAGAATAACGACAATTATAACAATAATCAAAACACGTTACAAAATCATTTCAGCGAATTATTATTTTTTTATTAGGAGAAATGTGTGTGGGGCAGTGCCCCGGTTGCCCTTAAAGACGAGCTGCCCCTGGTTTTAACAATACTTAATTTACTAGTAAAAAATGTTGTAAGGTGTTGTTACCGTGTTGAGTTGGCTTGTATGATGGTCAACGTTTCGAAGGTGTTGGACCTTCATTCCCTATCGATATCGCCTTAAGGATGAAGACTGTAACGCCTTCCAATCGTCGGTTTTCATTGAAGCCACTTTTTTATCTATTGGAAACAGCTGTCAAAATCTTGGAACGGCACTGAATAAATACGAGTTGCATCATTTTATATGCATTACTATTCAAAATTTTAACTTATATTGGCATTTTAAATCAAAACTTTTTCTTAATTTTTTTTTATTTAGTGTGCAAAATTTAAAAGACAAGAATAAAATTTTATTTCGAGCCATATTTTTGCATTTTAATGCCATCTATGAAAATGGCTTAGAACTACATTTAATCAAGAACAGTAACTTGGCATTTGAAGCCGATAAAATGTTTTAATTTTTTTTCATAGATGACACCTTATGTTATATTTTTTATTTCCCTTTAGTTTTGATTTTTTAATTCGCTCATACGCTATCAATATGTTTTCTTCAATATTCATACAGAATATTAATTGAACTTATATTACTAGTTGCCGTTCCACCAAGAGCTAAAGGAGGAATGGAAATTCGTAATAAAATGCAGTGGAGATACCAAACCAGTCCGACACAGAAGATCCAGCTCTCCATCTTCAAGATCCGGTTCCAGAGCGTCTGGAGACTCTTCGAAGTCCAAAGAAGACTTGAATGAGACTTTTGAGTTAAAGGTTCCAGAAAATGGGAATGGTAATAACAGAAAGTCTTAAAAAAAGGATGCCTGAATATCAGTAAAAAAAGAATTGAGATTTTACTCCCAGTTTCAAAACAACTGTGACCAGTCGTCAATTTTTCATATGCAATCTTGCATAGCGCAAACAAAATACAATTGACAATTTGATGAAACGAATGAACTTAATTAAGGATTCTGTTAATTTTCGATTTGCGACATTAGTAACATTTTATCTATGGTTTGTTGAGATGTAATCGTTTTCATTTCATCTAAAACCCGCTAAGAGCCAAATCAAAATTTTATTTTTCGTACATAGAAAACCAATAATATCGAGAGATTTCTTTAACACGATCAGTGCTAAGCATTATGCATCCATAAAAACAAACGCCCAGTGCGCATGACACGTCAGGCATGTTATGTTGATAGTTTCTTTCTATCGTCGTGAAAATATACCTGCACCACTTCGTTTGGCAGTTTTTCCCTCAGGACTTGATATTTGATTGAGTTTTTATCGGTGTTTCGTATAGTAAAGTTATTTTACGCATTTAACTTAGTTCATTTTAAATTATTTATTAAATTTTAAGTTGCGCTTTGCAAGATGATTTAGTCATCGATAGGGTAAAATTACAGGATGTACCAAATACTGCAATTTCTATTAACATTTTTACTTCATTTATTTATAAATCAAACTATTAATTTAGTCAAGAATAAATTTTATGGTCAAATAAAAATTGTCTTAAAATATTTTTAAAGACACATATTAATTAGAGCTCCTCCATGGTCTAGGTTTAAGACGGCTGTCTTCCAGCTCGGGAGTTGCGGGTTCGATTACCGATGGTACCCATTTTAATCAAATAGTACCAGTCTGGTTTTCAGTTGAGGTCTCTTCAATAAATTTCTGGTTTATTGTAAGAGTTTATTACATGGCAATAAACCCGCTACGTTGTATTGTATACAACGACAGCGTTAAACAAGACAATAAAACAATGTATCGGCTTTTTCTCTACCAAAAGTACATAAAAAGCAAAGAAGTTTCTATAGATTAACTTATATTTGTATTTAATCGGTATTATATTTCAAACTTTGCTGTTGAAAGAATTATTTTTAAAATATTTTTGGAATTCTCTGTTTGGTTAACAAAAATTATAAGACAATTTTAAATTTATTTAAAAAAAATGCATTTAGGAAAATTTGTTGATTCAGTATTTAAAAAAAATATTTGTGAAACGATATACTCGTATCACCTAATTTTATGATAATTTAATTTATATAAGACATCCGTTTATTTAATATGCTATATTGTATTGATTATAAAACTGAGAGATCTCTGGGTAAAATTATTTAATTATTGGTTAATGAGTCTTAGATAAATTCAATTTTATTAAAATAATGATACAAAATAAACAAAAAATTATATAAGTCATTTGTTTTTTAATTGAAATATCCTTACCTACAAGAATGATTATTTTCAACCGAAAAAATCTGAAAATAAAATAAAACTGCTATAAAAAAATTTATCCAGATGGATTAAAGATCATCCCCTCTACAAATATATAAATTGGTCGCAGCTATCGTCTGAGAAGCTAATTTATTACTGATAAATCATGGACAGCACAAGTTTACAACACACCTACCCAATCAGAAGATGATTTTGGGATCATATCCCGTCTCCAAGAAATTTATAAGTCTA
Organism: Odontocerum albicorne; assembly: GCA_949825065.1. NCBI lineage: Eukaryota > Metazoa > Arthropoda > Insecta > Trichoptera > Odontoceridae > Odontocerum > Odontocerum albicorne. Next base: position 6,609,805 of record OX463851.1, read on the forward strand.
CTTATGCAGACTGTGGATATTTGTTACTGCAATAATATGTGTTGTTACGGTTGTTTAATATGTGTCATTTAACGAACCGTATGTTTTTATTTTTCAAAATATGTTTTTCTATAGAAATGATATTTCAAGTATTGTCTACAAACTATAGTTGTAACGTTTTTAATATTATATATTGGCCACCAATTCACCGACACTTGGATGATTTTTGCCATCACTGTTGAAATCAAAAATACTTTTATAAGAAAGTAAACATAATAAATTAAATGTATCTTAACAAATACAAATTTAAGATGATTTAAATCAGATATAGCCAATCCGCGACCCGCGATTGAGTGACAAAATTATATAAACACAAAAAGGAAATATAATTAAGGTGCATATTTATTTTTTACTTGTAAAAGGTATCTTAAATTATCCTAATATTTATTTATTTAGTCATTTATGTAATATGACACTCATATTATATGAATTGTATTTATATTAAAGGAAAAAAAAATAATGTAAGAATTTGTCTTAAATCATGGTTCAGCGGTTGAATCGTTTGGCTTACCAACCAAGGGTTTCGGGCTAGATTCCCGTTAGTGTTACATTTTTTTCCAGTTTGATTGCGGGTTGGTAGGATCGAGTATACCTAAAATATCAGTAAACCTAAAATATTGTATCAGCCTATTCGCAATCCGAATTAATACTTGACACAGTGCTCTTGGGATGAGAGTGATAGGTTCACGAATAAAATATAATAAAGCGTCAGGAATAAAATAAGAAGAAATTGGAACGCGTTACCTCGTTTACATGCATTGAAATATTGATTTGCCTATACAAAAAAACTCGTGTAGTTCACGAGGCTTAACCCGACACCGGTTTTGCACGCGACTCAAAACGTTTGCTAACCCTGATTTAAAGATTCAATTGATTAAACCTAATTTTTTGGCACGCGACTCAAAACGTTTGCTAACCCTGATTTAAAGATTCAATTGATTAAACCTATTTTTTTGGCACGCGACTCAAAACGTTTGCTAACCCTGATTTAAAGATTCAATTGATTAAACCTAATTTTTTGGCACGCGACTCAAAACGTTTGCTAACCCTGATTTAAAGATTCAATTGATTAAACCTAATTTTTTTTCACAGTAAACTTGTAAATGGAAAAGTTTTTTGTAGAAAGAAGAAACGTAATACTCATTGGACATGGTCAAAATGTGGCATTTAGTAAATTAAAGCTATAATGTAAAGGATAGTCAAAAATTGTATTAAGTATAAAATTAAATCATCCAGACCACACTTACGGTTAGGACGTAAAGATGACTAGGTACCACACAGTGAACCATCTGCAAGCGACACAAGAATAACAAAATATATTTTATTGAACAATGGGACCGTAAGAGCTATGAGGACTAATTCAAGTAAAGATAAGGTTTATTTAATATTATTCTACGGCAAAGTATGCAATATTTGGAAACTTTTGAAAAATCAAAAGATATATTTTTTCTTTCATAATTGAGGAACCTTTCAATAAAATTGAAGTTTTTTTTCGGAGAGCAATGAAACAATGAAAAATCGAACCCGTAATGCCGGGCTCGAATTTAAGCGATTTACCAACTAGACTACAAAGATCGTTATGTCATTGTTGGGTTATGAAAACCAGCACTTAGATAAGGGTTCGTTCCAAACTAAGGTCTATTATATTAATGAGATAGGTAGGATGAAATGGAGATTGACTACAAACGTTACAAGTATGGAAATAGAACATTCGCGTAAAGAGATTCCTGAAATGACGCTGGTGTCAAACAAACCACTACACAGATGGATGGATAAAGTCATAAACTGGAATTTGAAGGCAGGTTAGTGGGAGAAGAGGTAATGGCAGGCCTACAAAATGCAATGGAACGACATATTCTGAGGATATAATAATGATCTTCATTCATATGGTATTATTCTTTTCATTTGTTTAAGAGCAACATAAATTTTGTTTAAAAAATATTAAAATTTTACTTCCGAGTTAAAATAACAATAATAGGACAATTTATATAGCGCCGTTAAGAGAACTAACTCTCTTCAAGGGCGCTCTAATTCAGAATTCGAACTAACTATTATTGACAGGTTGAAAGTTTAACAAAATAAATATGTATAAGTTGAGTTGACTAATAGAAGGTGTTGGCTGCGGTCATTAGATGAGGTACTTCCCCGCATCTGCATATGTTGAGAAACACATATTTGGTAAGAAAACCTATCAAAGGAAGACGAACTATAAAGAAATTTTATAAGTTCATTCGATAGGTGATAGTGACACTGGGTTTAAGGTGGAGAGTAGTGCATATAAGTGGTGTTCATATTTATAGTATGTACTTACGAGTATTTTTTCGTAAGTAAAATTACAAAAAAAAAACATGTTATCTTCATAAATGACATTACAATAAAGTCTGAAGACAATTGAACTAGTGGTGGTTGCTTTAGTTAAGTACTAGTTAGTTATATGTTTGATCTCTCAATAAAAAAAACTCGTAATGCTCTCGAGTTAATATCCTTTGAGGTATTTTACACACTCTCACAAAAAAACACTGAATAAAGAAATTTATTCACAAAGGATTAAATATAATCTATTCACAATTGGTATCTTGAGGTCACTGCTCTTAAAGCATGAGACTGATAAGCTTGAAGATACGAGTATAAGGCATAAATATTAGGTGTTAACATAAGTTGTGTCCGTTTTTTTCCAAATTTAAAAATGAGCGTCAAAAGTAAAACAAAATGGTAAAGATCATTCGAAAGAAAATGTTCTGCTCTACAAGATATTGTGTTTGCTTTTACGTTACATATATTATTTTATTTGATTACAAACCTTCAAAATGGAATGTCAAGTAGAAAAAAGTAAGGATTTTCGACACCTCCTTCTTTTCGCGTTTAATTGAGGGGATAAAGCTTCCAAAGCTGCTCGCGATATTAGCGAAGTTGCTGGAAGAACATGTCCTCAAGATTCACATCTTCCAATTAGGACCATAGAAGTTTGTCAGCATGGAGCTTCTGGAAACGCCCATTCACCGCGAATGGTGTAGAATTGAGATTTTTGGATTTTCGGGGACATTTTCACTTGCGCTAGCGATATTTAGTTTGAACTAACAATACAATCATGCACTGGTGTCTTTGCATCAAAAACCGATCCGGACGCCTCGAATTATTTAACTAGTCACTTGGTACATGATTCCCACCAAAAATAACACGAAGTTTGCGAATTTGTTGTGTTTGAAAAGTTAGCAAGATTTTTATTCGTAATTCCGTTTTTAAACACCCTATAACGAATTTGTGGTCTCTACATGACATATGTCAAATTAAACAATTTCAGGCTAGACAGTTGGAAAATTACGCAAAATTCAAATACCAAAGTTCTAAATGAGTTGCCATATATAATAGAGTCAAGAATAAAACTCTTCGTTTCAGGCTGATCGCACAGTCCGTTCTTAGGAATCACATGTTATGTGATCGCGGTTTCAGACTGATCGCACAGCCCGTTCTCAAGAGTCACACGTTTTGTGATCGCGCTCAGAAGATTCTTAATCATGAAAACATATTTTATCACACAAGATAAATAATAAAAAAAATATGACCTAGCAGGTGGAAAACTTCTGGAGAGTATTTCGGCAAATCGGAAAATATCCGTTTTATAGGACAAGTGAATAATTTGATAATTGGCAACATTTGCCAACTTCTGTTGAGTGAATATAGCACAAAGATAAAAAAAATAGAATATTAGGAAAAAAACATTTTTGAAAAAGTAATTTTAAAACGTAATGCATTAGGCAACTTTACATAATTTAATTACATTCCTAAGTTATTATATCTAAGAACTATAGCATGTAGTTAAAGAAAATTGGATATGTTATGGTCACGCATAGGAAACACTTAAATGTATCGGCAAATTGGAAATATTATTGGTCATGAATGAGATTAATTACAACAAAATAATAAAAATGCAGTTACGTGCATCATTTTATTATATTTCAGACTTCATTACTTTTGTTTTATATTTTATCTAACCAAAACTAATTAAGATGAAATATTGGAATAATAATTTACCACAGAATAATTAAGAATCAATAATAAAGGGTGCTTCACAAGTAGCTCTTTAATGCTTTCTTATGCACCCCTTTTGTGTATAATGAATAATTAAAAAAACTAAACTTTAAACTGCCATATATGTTAATGGTGTAATTTATTTATTTATTTCAATGATATACGACACTTTTAGTGTTCTTAACAAACCATAACAACACTTACACAACAAAAGATAAAAAAAATAATAATCTCAAAATTCAACACAATTCAGAATACATATGAAATCACAAATGATACAATCTCAACGAAAGTTTAAAAAATTACAAAAAAATCACTAAAACAAAACGACAGTGGAATAACCAGTTTCCCAGTCAAGAATGAACTCAGAAACATTTGCATTGAAATATCTTCCAAAGCACACATGGTGTCAATTAGTTATTAACAAAATCAAGTATGTCGATCGTACAAGAAGACATTATTCAAGATCTTCAATAACTTCTCAATACCAGCATTACAACATGAGAAGAATTTGATTCACATATCAATATCTTTAAAATAAATCTGATGGTGTAAAGTAGAAAATAACGTATTGGAGCATCCTTAATCTTGAATAGGCAGCCTGTAGGCAAACTTACACAATCCGAATATATGTTATAGGCAGTATCGGACACTTATGAAACAGAAAATGGGTATGAAGTGTACGATTAACCTGTGGCATGCACGGAGTATTTTTATAACGTTTCTGAACTGTTATAAATCACTGCTTGAGGCTTAAGGCCAAACAAACGAAAATTGTATACATGAATTATTAAAAAACAAAAAAAAAAATCCTCCAAAAGATTGCATTTAATATATCATCCTGACACATCAACTGACAGCTGAATGTAAAAACTATAAAATCTTCTCTCGTGACTATTATTTATTTAACACTACATCAGGACGTGGAAAAATGAAATTATTTCAATTTAATAATTAAATTATTACACCAGGTGTCTCATTTTATTAACATAAATCAAAATAAGACTCCATCTGTTACTCCAAATCAGAACTATCGAAATTATTATAACCATTGCATAAATTAGAGGCATTTAAAAAATAGATGCAAAAAATACTTTTTGAGTAGCTACAATTAGAGCGGGAATTTAGAGGGAGTTTCTCGACATTATTAAAGTTGATGAAGTATATTATTAACCTTTGTTTTTAATATCCTATACATTGTCATCAATTATCGAAAGAATGCATTTTTTCGGTTTTGTAACACCATGAATTCGATTCTAATTGGCGGTGAGGAACTGATCAAAAAGGTTCAAAATAGAGTAACTATTGTTTAAAAAAAAAATGGAGACTTGATATGACACTATCATAAGAAAAACGTTTCAGCTACTCGTATGTTTTCGTTCATACAATGAGATTCTGGAATAATTTACCAACTCATGTTAGACTCGCCTCGTAATTAGCGTGTTTCAAAAAACGATTAATTTGAAGTCAGTAATCTTACGAGTTTTATTCTTGATTTTCCTTACCCTTTGATTGATGATATCTCACTGTAGTTGTGGTCTAATTTATTTTTCATGAATTATGTACAAAATTAATAATTATTTTAGCGATCTGTAACTTTCTTTATTTACTTTAGTCTGGTTAGTTGAAAAATATTCCCATCAGCCTGCTATAACAAGTCCGCCAGATTGTTCAACAATAAAGAGTTAATAAAAATAAATTACAGAAATTGTTCTAGAATATACACACACACACAAACAATTACGCTATTTCCCTGTTGGGGTTAGCTGAGAGTTTTATATTTTGACACACATATTTCGCCTCTTCCACATCCATAAACATTCTCATACGATTTCTCTGACTTCATACTTTTTCTTCATTCAACATATTATTCATTTGATCCAAATATGCTTTCCTTGATTTTTCTCTACCACGCCTTCCACTCACATTCGTACTGTATATTAGTTTTGTTAGTCTTTCTTCATTCATTCGTTTCACATGCCTAAACCATCTCAGATTTTTTTTTCTTGATCTTACTCAATAAATCAGCTTTAAGTTCACAATCCCTCCTAACCACTCCATTACGTATTTTAACCACTTGTGAATGAACAACGAGAAATAGTTGGCAAGTGCACGTTTCCCAACCCGAGGTTATCGTGTTCGATTCCCGTCATTTCCGTTTAAGGTCTCTTAAAATGTTTTTTTTATTTTTGGTTGGTTGCAAAACGTTTCCATAAATCAATAAGATCTTTACGTTATACTGTATGCAAGGAAGTGTAATACAATACAATAGTACAAAAATCTCGGTAAAAAGATTGTGTCGTTGCTAACAAACACACTATAATGTAAAAATGTAGATTAAGAGAGTATTCTACTCTAGAGGCATGAATTTCGGGAGTTTTTTCAGACTAAATAAAAAAACTAAAAATACTTTTCCTATACATTTTTTACAGTTTGTTTATAGATGACTTTAATGTACAAAAAAATTGAAAAAAAAAAGAAAATTCAAGATGTTATCAGCTATTATATCTTATAAAAAAAGGGGGTAAGCTGGTCGACATGATTGGGACCCTTTTGTAAATTTAAAACAAAAATCATACACCGTTTTTTAATAAAAAATAATTTCATTATAGTTGCTACCAAAGAGAAAAATCGTAAAATGGCGGCTGTCTGAAAAAAAATTCTATTTTTTTATCCTTTTTTCAAATTTTTTAACTTAAAAAAATAAATTTAAATTTTCCAAGGTAGGGACGATTAAAAACGAAGTTTCATACCAAAATTGAAGGCAATCGGTTGGATAGAACTTGAGATTTTGTCGACCAGGTCGAAAAAAGTGGTTTCGAAAAATATGCGTTTTCAAGTTTTGAGATTATTGTCAGAGACATTTCGGCGCGGTGTAATTGCTGACTCATTTATGTTTATGCAAAAAAAAAAAGAATATGCAAAATAAAAGTATTTTTCAAATTTCTAGAGTAGAATACCCTCTTAAGTAGTTTACTGCACAAAAAACACGTAGTTATACAATTGTATTATAGTTTACTGCACAAATAACACGTAGTTATACAATTGTAGTTTACTGCACAAATAACACGTAGTTATACAATTGTAGTTTACTGCACAAATAACACGTAGTTATACAATTGTAGTTTACTGCACAAATAGCACGTAGTTATACAATTGTAGTTTACTGCACAAATAACACGTAGTTATACAATTGAAAATAGATATACCGGAAGATATTGACAGACGCTGCACAGAATATATGAAAAAAATAACGTGTAAAGAAATAAGGAATGACAAAATTGAGAAAGAATGCAGATTGAAAGAAGATATAGTGCTTACGATCAATTGAGATATTAATGCCACGTAGAAATAATTAATGATAAAATATTTATAAAAATAATCTATACAATTAGAAAAGAAGGTGTACGAAATTTGTGAAGAACTAAAAAACAGGAAATGACCAAATGAAGAGTAAAAATCTTTATAATAGAAGAATGTGCATTGACGTGATATAAGCGAAAGATGCGTGCCAGAATAGAACTACGTGGATATCTGTCATCTCTTCCTTCCCCAACAGATATGACATATGATAGTGATGATGATGATAATATTGAAAAACTTAGCTCCATCCCTTCTTCAATGAGATAACTTTAATTGAAAGTCACTTTCCATTTCCAAAGAAACGGAAATATCAAATTTCCACTACAATTGATTCGGATTCGTTCACAAGACGAGTGGAGCAGAGTCTAGTCAAGTCGCCACTCGTCATAACGACATGCAGTCAAATTTTGATGGTTATTCGGGGTGAAACTCACCTAGCTCTGTCTCTCTTCTTTCTCTCTCTCTTCTTTCTTCTTATACTCTAAGATTGTGGCCCATAGATGGTGCGGACCACTTCTAAAAGTGTGGAGCTTTCGATTTATTCCATGTCATTTCTTTGATGCACTTCTTGTATGAAATGGTATTTTCTTTCTTTTGTTTTACTCAAAAATAATCCCGTTTGAGCGAGCTGAACAAAGTTTTGTGAATTTTTCAATTTTGATAAGTTTATAAAATAAGACGATCAAAGTTTTTTTGTGTAATTATTTTTAAACATGTCTAAAAATAACTGGATTTTTTAAAAAAATAATTCATGTGTGTAATTTTATTGACGTCTATGGTATGTGTATAGTATAAATCTCTATGTGTTATTTTAGTACTCGTATAATAGAAACATTAACAGTCATCTTAATTTATCAATAAATTAATAACTATTAATTAAAACAAAAAAGATTAGACATGAGGTAATGTATTGTATTATATGACACTTTCGCTGTATACAATATTGCCTGGTAGGCTTATTAGTATATGGAAATCTCTGTCAACTAACCAGATGTTAAAGAGGTCGTCCGGAATCGTTATTTTTTTTAAATATGAATTTCAACGGGAACCGAATCCACAATCCGTGGGCTAGAAGACAATGGCCTTAACTTGGCTACGGTATTCTTACTTATTTCAATATACAACATTGAAAAAAATTGCAAAATGGAAAAAAAAATATTCAAAATAATCTAGATAAAATATTTAGGAATTGAACATTGAATATTTTGTGTAGTATTAAATAATTTCTTAATAATAGTTTAAAAAAAGTATATTGCTTTTGAAGGGAAATCTTTGGGATGTAATTTATATCAGATGTGAGTGTAAGGCGTGTGAGAGGAAGACCAAGGAAAGTATGGTTAGATCAAGTGAATTATATTCTGAAAAAAAAACACCAAAATTAAGAAAAATTTGTTGTATGAGAAGGAATATGAATGTAGAAGAGGCTAAGGATGTGTATAAAGATAGAAAAGTATGGCACTCTGTCCTCTCTGCCTACCTCAACAGGGAAATGAAGTGATGTTATATATGTAGGAGAAGTCGAAAAGACTTAATATTGGTAACAATCTTGTTACCAGATATTTTGAAAGTATGTTAGCGTAAAAATATCATTTTATTTGAACCGCAGTAAACTAAGAAGAAGCGCTGGTTTAATATCCATACTACAATTGGATACTGTACTAAAAAAGAAGAAAATTTATGAATCTAGTCTTAAGATGTGTTCCGTAGTGGTCAATACGTATTAATCTAGGCTTAAAGCTACTTAATATTACGTGTTAACATTGTTTCCGTTTTTTTTTCAATTTAAAAATGAGCACCAAAAGTAAAACAAAATGGTAAATGTTATACGTCATTTGAAAGATTTTCTGTTCTACAAGATATTGTATTTGCTTTTACGTTTTATATATTATTTTATTTGATTAAAAGCCTTCAAAATGGAATTGAATTAAGTGCATTACACAATACATGAAATTGCACATAACATAGTTCGCAATAAGCCGAGTCGCATAACATCTGATTTGATTAAATTGGTCAGAATCAACTAATTCTTAATTGATTCAGTCTAAAATTGCTAAGCCGATCAGATTTCAAATTGTATTACATTTATAAACAAAAGCAAACACATAATGTTCCCTTTCTAACGAATTATTTTTCGCTCTTTTTCGTCAACGCTACAGAATAGGTTCTACAGTTGACATAAATTCTACCATTGTTACTATATGAAACTTAAAATAAAATTAACCGTTGATTTGCTTATTTTTCTTCTTGATGTTGATATTGGATCTGTTATGAAAATCATCTCTGGGAAAAGAAGCCTTAAAAATGAATAGACCAGCTGTCGCTCCACCTTTTGGCCGGTCTTCCTAGCATGCGATGCCCTGCAAAGATTTAGTGTGCTGATATGTACGGAACTCTGGAACACCCCATTTTATGTTACTGCTCTATCTGATTATGTTATATATATTATTGTATATAAAGTAAATGCTTGTCTATCAGATGTACACATTTTTTAACATATCTTTAAGATATTTTTCCAGCGATTGGTCGTGGTATTTCATGTCAGATGATCGAAAAAGGTATTTTATTCTAGTTGCGTCGGCTCTAGTTTCGATATAATAAGTCATCGACCTCACACGGATCTTGTATATTTGAACTTGCTGATTCAATATATATATAAATAAAAAATTTAAATGTTTTCAACGACGTACAAAAGTGCTTAAAATTAAATCATTAAAAAAAGTATGGCCATTATGAGAAATTTGTGATTTTTATATCCTATGATAGTAATTATGTTCAGTTCCGTCCAAACCTATTACTTGAAAAAATATAGCAAAATACTTCTGATTTAATTAATATCTACAGGTCTTATTCAACACTTCAATAGATTTTCCTCAATCAAAGGAAACCAAGAGTAGTTTTATAAACAAATAAAGTAGACATCCCCAATCTGTATGGTAATAAAGTAGATATCCCCAATCTGTATGGTAATAAAGTAACTAAGTCCAAGATAAGCCAGCTCTAGACAGCATTGTTCTTAAAACAAGGATTGAAGAAAGTTTTGACAGGAGTCCAGCGCTACTTGCTTTGCGCTTCATTTGGAAAGTTGAAAAATTTAAAGAGGAAACATCAACCGGATCCGGGATGATGATAAAAGTTTGGAAAGTTTCGCCAGGACTGTAGCAGACAAGATAAAAATATTCATATCTGACGATAACGACGTGTCTTCGCAGTGAAAGTGTTGACCTTTTGTTGCATAAAAATGAAAATACCCTAAGTACCATACACATATAAAAAATAATTTTACTAATAAATACGAGTAGCAAAGCGAGATGGCTACGAGAACGCCAGATGTTTTTTCAGTCCGTACCCTTATACATGTAAATCAAAGGACAAAGAATGGATGATAGTTGTTAAAAAGTTGATACAATTATAAATATGAACAAACATTAAAAATAAAACGTACACACACACGCACGCACACACGTAAAAATAAAAAAGAAAAATTAGAGTCAAATTTTTGACAAAATAGAGAAAATCATTAAAAGACAATGGAATAATAGACACAGAGCAAAGAAAAAAAGAAAAGTAGAGGAGAGATAGGAAATCTTCAATTTGTAAATCATTTGATATTATAATGTCAAAGCACCTAAACCTTCTATATTATGACGCACCTAAATCTTGATTCAGGTATCATTTCGTATTGTAAATTTGATTTTAAGAATAATAAAAACAAAATATAACTAAATACTTAATCAATAAAATTACAATGCAGACTCAAAAAAGAATGGTTGAAAACTAAATGAAAACAAGGTAGATTTGGAGAAACCGAAGGAGTTGTATGGTAAGAAATAGATAAGGTCAGGAAGTTTTGAAATAGATGGAATCAGATGAGGTTTAGAATAAAAAATAAAGTCTGCAATATTACTTAAACCGGTTTTTCTAATATGTTCAAAACCATGACCACAATATATTGAAAAGCCCCAGGATTTTATTCGCAGAAAAATTTGGTGAATATTTTGTAGGTTCTTCTTAGAGATGTCAATTTATAACTACTGTCCATTCTCATTATCAGCACCATCGCTTAGGAAAAGTATTTGCCCTTCTTGCCAGAAAAAAATATGAGATTTGATATGTTGGAGAGAAAGATTTCATATATCCTCTCAATATGAAAGGTTTTCAAGCCTAGTTTTTATGTATTTATTATTGATAGCTTCATCTTGGTAGAAACTTAATGGATGAACATTTGATAAAACTGGGAGTCTTGGCAGTGGAGCTGACTTTGGTGTACTGCTGACAACTCTCGTCATGTCATTCAATTTAACGTCGACTAATACTAAATGATAACTTTTTGGCCACACTGGTGTACATTTGTCTGTAATAAAGAAGATCAGAGATAAATCTGTGATCCGAAGAGACTAAGTTTCACAGCAGTACGATGTCCCAGTAAGTTTTTGTTAGAATTTTAGCCAAGTCTTAGCTTCCTATCATACTCCAGATAAGTGCGCCATCTAAGTGAACGATCATTCCAGGTATCACTTCAAGATATTGCGAGGGCGATGATCATTTTGTAATCTCATCCCATCGAAGAATGTATTATATATTGACCTCTTCAAAGCATGAACGTTGCTAACATGAAAGTATCTAGTAATTATATTCATTGGGCAAAGGGAGGTAAGAAGTCTGAAATCGATATAAGGTCCGCGTTCATGTTATCATCGGCCAATATAAAATTATTTATTTATTTCACACTTTTATTGCAATACAATCTGGCAAGCTTATTGCCAGGCGGCAATCTCTTCCAACCAACCAGACAAAAGTAAAGTAAGCAAGTTACATGGTCGCATAAATCATTCAAATGACTATCCATCCCCACGAAATCCATAAACACATACGTGAGCACATGCCCAAGAACCCCACAAAGACGGACAATCAACCGAACATTATTTTTCATATAAAGTGAGATATCGTCAATCAAAAGGAAAGGAGTGGATGGTGGAGAGGAAAGGAAAAGAAAAATCAGGAATGAAACACATTATTTTACTGACTAGAAATTGAGAGTTTTTTCAGTCGCTTCTTAAAGCATGCCAAGGACGGAGCGAGTCTTATATTGGTTTGTAACTGATTTCAGAGTTTCACTGCATGGACAGTAAAGGACGACGTAAAAAAAGAGGAGCGGTGAGCTGGAAAGGCCAATAAACAATTTCTGTTTGAGCGTAGCGCTAATACATGATTGGAAAGACGCTGAAAATTTTCGGCGAGATAAGAGGGTGCGGCGGGTCAGTTAAGGATGTTATACAATAGAGACAGTATGTGGATTTGGCGTCTATTTCTAACATTCAACCAGTTCAATGCCTTCTGGTATGAAGTTATATGATCGTACTTTCGTAGGTTGAAAATGAATCTTAGACACACATTTTGGAGACGCTGTAATTTGTCCAGTTGTTCCTCTGTAACATTCAAGTAATATACGTCCACATGGTCCAGAATCGGAAAGAGCAGAGATTGTACGAGTAAAATTTTGGTTTTAGGTGGTAGGAATCTTTGCAACACTTTAAGGGAATGAAGAAGATCCTTCGGCTTACCTCATTTATTTGATCTCGCCATGAGAGTGTTATCTATTAGCACTCCTAGGTTTTTAACAGTTTTATGTAATGGTATGATAGAGCCATCAAGTAATATTGGAAAGAGTAAGTCAATGTTGAATTTACCAAGAAGCTGAGGGCTGCCAATGAGGATCGCTTGAGACATCGTAGGATTAGTGAGTAAGCCATAATCCCCAATCCACTCAAAGATCGATTGAAGGTCCGCATTTAGATCGTTAAAAGCCGCGTGAAAGAAATTTGGATCAAAATGAATATATATCTGTAGGTCATCCGAACACAGATGATAAGAACATTTAAGAGACGATGTTATTGGGTTGATGAATATAGAAAAAAGGAGTGGAGAGAGAATTCCACCTTGGGGGACGCCTGCAAAGAGATCAGTCCATTCAGATATACGCTCTTGGTATTTACAGGATTGTTGTCTTCCCTGTAATAGCTCGAAAACCAGACTAGGACCGATTCAGAGAATCGTAATGAACGCATTCCAGCCATAAGCAGACCAAAGTCTACAGTATTGGATGCATTGCTAAAATCCAATAGACATAACAATGTCAGCCGCTTAAAGCTCATTCCACGTCTCACATCATCCGTAATCTTGATCAGTGCGGTAGTGGTACTATGTCCCGGACAAAATCCTGACTGGAACGGATTAAACAATTCAAATTGATTAAGGTGGGAGTCAATTTGTATATGAACAATTTTTTCAATAACTTTAGATACTGTGGGCAGAATATATATGGGCCTAAAATCTTTATATGACGTGGGTGAGCCAATTTTCGGGATCGGAATAATTAGAGCCTTCTTCCATATACTAGGAAATCTGCTAGTAGACAAAGAAAAATTAATTATATGTGTTATGATAGGAAGAATAGCATCGATAATGAAGGAGATGAATACAATCGAAATATTGTCGTCACCCATCGCTTTTGAGGATATAGTCAAAAGAATACGACGAAGCTCATTTATATCAACCTCCGAAAAGTGGAGCTCAGGAACATTGGGTAGAGGCATTACAAGATTTTTTCGGAGAGTATTCTCCTTTGTGTTAATGTCTAAACTGAGTGATGGTGTTGCAAAATGTATTAAGATTATTAACAACTAATGTGAAGTTACCTGAGTTGTCCGAGGATTTGACACCCATCGAGTTCAGGATTTTCCCCCTTTTTGCAGGCTGACAGTTTTGAAGGGTGTCAAAATAGTATTTTCTTTTTGCATTCCGACATAATTGTGTACATTTATTGTGAAGTCGTCGAAAAATCTCCCATAGTTGATCATTGGGATTAGATTTGAAGTTTTTTTTCGCTTTGTCACGTCTTGCCATGTTTTTTTTAATGTCGTCAGTCAGCCATGGGGCAGGTCTATTAAGTGAGAGTTAAGGAATTAAATTATTTTTCGCTGTAAAACATTATAGTATTTTTTTTTAAATGGCTCTTACAGCAGCTTGATTTTCTATTTCCACCGGTTCAATTACTGAAAAATCTACTTCAGCTATTTGTATGCAAAATGCATTTCCATTTTTGTGCACGCAGCCAAAAATAATACGAAAATTGAAAGATACGTCTGTAAAGTTAACCTCACATCCATTTGTTCACTTCAACGTTTTTGCAAGAAAATATGATATTATATGAGAGAAACAATTTATCATTTGTCAGTGTTCTTCAGATCTGAAACAAAACTGTAACACCATACATTTTTCATTTCAAAATTTCACTTTCAGATTTATGTAATACCTCTAGAAACTCTTTTTGAAAAATATTCGTATTTTTTTACCAAATATTTTTAACTTGGAGTTATCTCGACATTGTGTCTATCTTTTATAATCTATTAAGCTGAAAATCCATCCAAGGATGTGTGAAAACAATTAGTAAAGACTTGTTAATTGTTACAACTACTTATATAATATCCCATCACGCCATGCCTCTCACAGTCCCTCTCCATTGCTGTATTTTATCAATCATTATATTATTTGCCTTTGTCTGTCGTCGTCACTCATTTTGGTAATATCGATATTCGTTGGAGATTCGTGATCTTCGATACTTATTAAGAAAATGTCCATGTTCATTCTGTCCCATCGCTCTATGTTACTTACAGTTCCTATTCTGCCGTTGCTGAACGAGTATGTTAGCGATCATCATACAAGTATTATTTGTCATAATACTCCTCTCATTTTGGTTTTGGTGATCTTATTTGGAGAACCGTGATCTCCGATCCTCATTAAATATATTGTCTCAGCGTTTATAGTTAATTGCCGTAGCCGTTTGGTTTTTCTTCGCTTTGCAGTAACATGCTCTTCTTTAGTCTATCTGGATCTTCCAGGTATTTTAATACCTTTTTTGTTGTATAAAGTTTAAAAGTTAACGGTCGCACAAAATGTCACTAACTTAATGCATTCAAAAGTTAAGAAAAATCACAGTTTTTTTTTCGCATTTTATCACTTTTAAACATCATCAAATTGCTTGATATTTAACTTAACATTTACCTTATTTTTCAATGCGTGCATAGTAGAATTTATCTGACTGACAGTAAACGTATTTTCATTTATTTAAAAAAAAAATACAAAACAAATATCTAGTTAAAAATAATAAACGACCTAATTTAACAACGCAGTACTTCATTTCTTCCAATTGCTGACTTATTTCAATTTGATAGAATGCGTTTCGAAATTGGAATACTTACGTTACGCATTAGATTCTGCGTATATAATATAATTTGTTTCATTTTTACTTCACGGCCACAGTATGTTTTCTTTTTAATTTTCAGGGTCACAGCATTATGCAAATCGTATATTAAATATATTTTTAGTTCAATAATATATTACAGGGATAAGCGTATCCCAGGACGTTGTAATTAAAGAAATATATGAAAAACGATGTTACAAATAAAAATTCTTTAAACCTGATAACAATGTTTTGCATAGATAATTGTAAGTTAATTAATATCTAAATTTTAAATACCTCCTTATACACCACATTCCGTGTAAATTGATACGCATATGTGTCCTAAAACCTATCTTTGATGTGAGTTCCCTGTTATCCGGGTTTTGACCTGGTCTGGATATGTTGATTGTTATAATCCAACCCATAGTGGCCATGAAAAAATCCTGCGGTCTGCAGGAAAAAACCGACGGGCTCAAATATGTGTCCGTGTGACTTATTGATAGTTACGGTATACGCAGGAGTAATGAAAAATTATTATCATTACAATGAAAATGCCACATTCGTATCCTGTGTCCGCTCTATAATGACATACAGCATAGAGTCCAGAGCCGACACTGTCAGAACCAAAAATCTCTTTCGAACCAGCGAAATGAAGGTACTCAGGATTATCGCAGGCAAAAACCCTTCGTGATAGAGTACGAAACACAGAAATACGAAGGATGTGCGAAGTTGAAGATATTGTCAGATGGGGACCACAGAGAAGAAGGTTCTGTAACGAACACGTATCCAGAATGGCGGAACCAAGAGCCGTAAGAATGGCCAGGGACAGTACCCCCTAAGCAAGCAGACCTCCAGGACGACCTCCCAAAAGATCGAAAGGCAGCTGGCAGTCGAGTCGGCAGTATCCCGCAATACATGTTCAGCGTATCATACTCGTAACTATCATGGCATTATGAAAACCACCAAATTTTATTTTTATTTTATTTTTAATTTGATACAAGTTTAACCCAATTACATCTTACAAAATACACAGTACAAGAAAAAAATATGTCTTAAAATAATAACAACAGAAACAATAATACTAATGATATGAACACTTCACATGTATGTACACTACATTACTTACCATCACATATCGGAAGATATACAAAGGTTTCTTTGTAGATCGTCTTCTATTAGTAAGTTTTCTACGATTTTCTTAACAAATATGTTTTTCTAAACATATGCAGATGTGGGAACGTACCTAACCTAATGGCCACAGCAACTACCTTCCTAAT
This sequence comes from Odontocerum albicorne, assembly GCA_949825065.1. Taxonomy (NCBI): domain Eukaryota; kingdom Metazoa; phylum Arthropoda; class Insecta; order Trichoptera; family Odontoceridae; genus Odontocerum; species Odontocerum albicorne. Next base: position 6,626,752 of record OX463851.1, read on the forward strand.
CCTACATTCAACTTAGATTTTTTTATATTTTTAATCTGTCAATAATAGTGGTTTCTTTTCTCGAGTTAGAGCGCCCTTATGAAGAATCTACTCTTTAAACGGCGCTATATAAATTATCTTTATATTATTACTAAAGCTTACATGTGAAGTGTCTTAATTATTAATAATATAAAGTTAACTTACGAGTTCAAGCCTCAATCTATCAATCGATAAATCTGAATTTATTATTTATAAATGCTTTGCGCTTTTCTTTCATAAATTACAAAAGCGTTTTTAATGCGGTATTTTTCACAAACAGCTTTATATTGTATAATACTCGTTCTATTTTGATTTGATTACCTGGGTTATCGTACCGTCCTATAAAACCCTTTTTTCATTCCCAAAACTATAACGTAATGAAAAACTCTCGAGGTTTAAGGTTAATTGCACGAGGCGGAGCTCATGTAAAATACCCCATCACTTTGAATAATGGAGATATATGAGACTAACCCGTTTATGTTACGGTGGCGGTCCCAACTTTCGTTGAGAGGGGAGAGGCTTATCAAGGGCGCTGTCATATTTCCTGAAAATGTTTCTTTAGTCTTTTAAAATATCTAAAGTGGGGATAGCCCGTGTGGCTAGGTTGGTAAGACGCCTAAATTGTAGCTCGGGGGTTGCGGATTCAATTCCCGGTAGTACCAACATTTTTTTAAAAAGGGTGTCGGTCTGGTAGTAGCTAACATTTTAAGACCTCTAACATATTTTTGGATGGTTGGAAGATAATGCCATAAACCCTTGTTTAATGTATATTTGTGTACTGTATTGTGTATGGTATTGACATTAAAATACATTTATAGTTTATAACATTTGTAATTCAAATTACTTGTAAATTGGAGTTGGTTTGCTTGAACATGGTAGAGCAAGTACAACGTTTGTAGTATAAAACGAATTATATTGAAACGGTACAAATATGTCTTAATATATTGCCTGAATTTTTTTAGTATTTCTCGGATAGATGTTAAAATTATCGTTGCTAATTTCATTTCAAACGTGCTGAATGTTATTATGAAAGGTAAAAATGTAATGCAATACTTCGTCCATTGTTGAGACAAAATTAATAGTTTTTTGATGTTTCATGGTTTTTTATTATCTTAGGACACAAAAAAATAGGACACAAAGATATGTAGTGTGTGGTATCACGCTTTTGTTGTAAACAGTACCCATGATGGGCTTATAGCCATGTGTCTATATCTTAAAGAGTCCAGAGAAAGAAGTGAAAACCAGAATGGTATCCATTTAAAAAAAATCTGAATTCCAATAGAAATCAAACCCGCAAACTCCGGGCTAGGGGACAATCGTCTTATCAACTAGGCCACGGAGGCCATCGCCAGTGTATAGCGACGATACAGTAAGCGATCGTGCATGTCAAATGTGGTTTTAAAAAATCCATAATGATACGATATACGAAAATGATACCCGCTCTGGAAGATCAATTACCACTGATGAAGATCAAATCAAGACTTTAATTGAGAAAAACCAGCGTTATACGAAAGATTGCAGACATACAGGAAATATCGAATACCACCGTCCATGAACATTTATTGATTAGTTTCCGAACAACCAATGTAATAAATTTAAATATACATTAAGGTAATATTTAAAAATAATTTTAAGATATCCAAGTGAGCAACTTTAAAAAAAAAATTTGGAAATTAAAACTTTTTTAAAATTATTTTTATGATTCACAAAAAAAGTAATACGCATTTGCGAGTTGATCACACCTACCGGCCACAACGATATACAAGTAGTCAGCGTTAAAAGGATGAACACTTCGTTTGATGAAAGACATTACATTTTTCTAGCACCTAGGGTTTGCAACGCATTATCAGGAGAGTGAAAGTAATTTATTATTCTATAGCTAAAGAACACGGTGAAGGGGTGAGTTCTATCACTGGGCCTTACTGTCTCTTAACCCCCTCTGTAATTTTGTTGATAAGATGCTTGACTTCCACCCGTGGGTTTGGCTCTATTCTAAATGGTACCCAAAAAAAATATAAAAAGAGTTTCCAAGTCTGGTAAAATATTATAGTTCCTTAAGTAACAATATTCACCTATGATGATAAACTTGAGAAAGTCCTGTTGAATATTCACATATGATACAGTAATGAGAACACGTACGATGATGAACCACGAGTTTCGTGCCTACTCCATTAACTCTTAAAACCGAATGGTCGATTAATGGGACCGAGGTCGATGATTTCTCCTGGCCACGCTCTTCAATATACACACAAAATCAGTTCAGACGTGTTGATGGGTAAAAATAAAGTGGATGAATGAAAACTTTGTACAAATGACTGCTTATGCGCGCATTTAGTAATAACTGTGGGCCCATAACTGTATAAAGGTTTGTTGAAAAAATTCTTAATTTTTATTGTATCAAATATTTACTGAGCAAGGCTACTTTTATGCACTGTTTTTTTTCTACTTTTGTTATTTAAACTTAAATGTTAATATTGATATTTTGTTTATATATATTTTGTTCTGAAGTGACCAAAATGTATGTTATTGGCCTATGGAAAACACTGGCTGTCTTAAACAGAAATCCTCAGTTTTTCAATCAGCAAGACTGTAGCAAGTGGAAATAAATAGAAAGTGAAGGAATAGGAATACGCTAAAATTCACGTATGAGAGTCATTAAATTATTTTTGTTTTATTTTATTTAACAAACAACTCAATAATTACCATACATTTATTCCAAGTATCCTTATTCGAAACATAAACTTTGAATAATTATTTGATGTTTACATAAAATATTAACTCAAAGAAGTTTTAAGCGAATTCGTTAAATTATTGTATAATAAAGAATTAACGAGTTGTGTGAAATAGACCATTTGCATGTGTATCAACTCATAAGGGTTCATTGATCGTTGAATAGGAAACGTGTGATGGCGAGATAATACGGATAATCCGGATGTCCAAGGGAACAAAGAATCACCCTCAGGGTGATTTGGAGAAATCGGGAATAGGTTGAGAAACAATGACCTGATTGATGTAGTCCCTTGTAGTTTTAAATTTTCTTTTAATGGTATAGATCAGGGGTCTCCAAACTTTTAAGCCTAAGGGCCACACTGACTCCTCCACTAAGTCCCAAGGGTCAATACCTAGCTAGCTCATCAAACCAACATACTGTAGTTTTGAATTACGCGCAAATTTTCGTATAGGGACTAGCTGGCGAGTGAGATATCTATGGCGCAGGGCGCGGGGGTGGACTCAGCTCCGTTTGCAATTAATTTCATTATGTGAATTACCTATGTATGTCACTTGTAAGTTTTTAGGATACATTTCATACCATTAATTATACCATAGTTAAAATGTTTAATTTCATTATGTATGTCAGTTATTGAGTTTCGTAATTGGTCGTTAAATAAAAACATCTAATTATTATTTTGTATGATTTACTTATATTATAAATTTTACAATGTAATGAAAATAAACTATGACGGACCGGATTGCTGGTGCTCGCGGACCTCAGTTTGGAGACCCCTGGTATAAAACATTGATGGTATGGAGATATGTTTCTGGAGGTAAATTATACTAGAAGAATCAATTAATTACTTATTGAATAGGTCGGGATAAAAAAGTGTCTCTCTATACTGTGTCGAAAAAGGCATTTTGGAGACTAGGGTTATATGGCGCGGGATAAGAGAGACATACTTGAAAATGTAACTAAGCTCACGTATCTGGGAAACATCGTAATATCGATTTTTTTTCATGATGAACTGTAAAGTCGCCTTAAGAGTGCGTCAGCAACTGTTGCAAAAGTAAATTATAGAGTATTCAACAGCAAAAATATCTCCCAGTTTACAAATCCACTGTCATCCCTACTCTTCTCACTTAGGGTTGAGATATGGGTTCTCTATAGGAGGTACATTGGAAGCCTGAAAGTGCTTCACCAGCGCATACTCTAGTAAACAGGGAAATAATGGGCAGAGAAAGCACTATAAAGACAGACTGCGAGAGTTGCTGTCTTTGAGCGATGCTGAAGTGGAGAGTGGAATCGTGGAAAGTGGAAAGCTATTAAGAACCAAATTTGTGAGACACTGCTAACATGCACCAGCTTTACCATGCGGCCAATCACGATCCACGTGTCTGTGACGTATGTGAGAGGGAATAATAATATAGAATCGGGATGTTCTTTCACAGAAGAGCACATGACTTACGTGGAGAAGCAGCTTAAGATTAACGTTGAAATGGTGAGGGAATCCCCGACTACGATGCCCAGTAATGACGACAGCGACAAAAGAAAGTTGAATGCCTGATAATGCAGATACTGGAAGTTTCTTACGTTATCAGGTGAATCAACACAGGGGGATTTATACTCTTTAAAAAGTGATAAATACCCCACACTACAAGATAATTGCGAAAAAACATGGAACTCACAACTTAAAACATTTAAAAGACAACCCCCAAACAAGAATAAGTATTAAAAATCATAGAAACAAATAGTTACCATAAAGATAAATCAACCCTAAATTGTTACAATAGTCTTCATTCAATGAGATGGAAGCGTCTGTCATGTGTCGTTTGTGGACGGGCCACTACGTGTTGACTAGTCGCCTTTACAGAATGGGTATTGTGGATAATCCCAGCTACGAGTGTGGTCTGGATGATGAAAATATAGACTATGTATTTTTCGGTTGTCTCTTGGAAGACAGATTTGATTTACTTAAAGTTATCTTAACCGCGTCCAGTGAATGTTGCGTTTCTTCTTTCTTCGAGGAACTTTTCCATTTATAGTTCGATTGTTATTTTTTTAAGCTTAATCAGTTGAAAAATTGAATTACTTAGAATCGTCATTTTTTTAAAATTGGTTTTATTATATTGAATCATATAATTGCAGAACGACTTTCATCTGGTGGCCCAAATCATCCTAGTTTGGGTTGATTGCCTACTTAAAAAAATATATAATTCACTATCGATTACAGTCACTGATAAGAATAGAGAAATTTATGCGCTAAAAAACTGGTGATTTATTTTACTTGTGAAAAAATATTGATACGCGTATATACTAATTTAAGATGTTTCGCACCTACAACCCATGTCTTAACTATGTTACAATACTTGTGTCGCTTCTTTTTTTTTAATAAATTAGGATTGTAGAATAAACTAATCACTCAAACAAAATTTAGAAAATTTGTAAAAAATCTCCCATTTTAAACAAAACTTTTAAAAGCGTCTATCTTCATCAACAAACTAAAGAGAAAATGAAACTTGCTTTACTCTTGCTCTGGACTTTTGATAGTATATTTGCAAAAAAATATCAAACCCGCAATGTTAATATCATGAGATAATTTTTAAAAATACCTAGTAGAAGCTTTAATAGAATGAGATTTTAAAAAAGTAATAAAATTTACAATTTACCAGTTGGTTTTTATAAATATATCTGTGCTTGAGGCAGAACCACTTTGAAGAAATTCTAAAAGGTGGTTTTGTGGATTGGATTTTTCCTGCATATATACGTCCACTTGAAGTAATGCACTCAGTCCACGATTATCGGTAGCTCAGTCAGCTAGGACGCGGTTCAAACTCTCCATTTCGTTTATTGTCCTCTCTCACAAAACTTTCGCTTGCATTGGCGTACCTAGATATGGAATATAATTCGTCTATAGTACGAAACTTGTCCTTACTAAACGATGGTTATCTACAACTTTGCATTCAAACTGACATTTTTCAAAGAGCATACTGCATGTTATCACAAACAATAAAAAAACTCTTAAGTTGCTATATTTCTAATATTAAATGAAAAACATTATCAAAAGTAAATTTCTTTAGTTTTGTTTGAAGTAGATATACATATATGATAGTGCTTTTATATAATAATAATTAAAAATAAAATTCAATCTAATCAATGACAGGTTTACAAATCTAGTCAAAGCTGTGCCTTTGATTTTTAGAATAGTTGATGTTTCTTTCACGTCGATAACCTATTAAATATTTAATACTTAACTAAATATAGCTTTTTAATTTCTCTTAATGAACCGTTTTAAATTAGTTTGGTAATGTATGTCAATTTTTAACTCTTCTTTCTTCGAAATCATCACTGGTTTCTATGATATCGTTAGCAAATAAAAAAAATATAAATATTTGAAAGAACACATAAATTCTTGTAAAAAATGTTTATTTTTATCTGTTTTTGTTTGTCGAGGACTCCTACGCCATTCCAACAAAATTATGAAAGTGTTTTCCGTTTGACATGAGACATTTGGGTGGGAGAACAATTTAATTCCCGAAGAACATATTCGGCCACATAACACGAGAAAGATGAATGCTGTGGAGTTGCGCGTACTAAAGATGTTTGAAAGAAGGTGGAATGAAGACATCAGAAATGAATGCATGGATAAAATGGATGTTTTAAGTAAGATGAAGAAAGGAGCTTTAAGATGGTTTGGACATGTGGAGAGAATGAATGGCAAAAAAGTAACTTAGGGAGTATATCAATCAGAAGCGCAAGGTGTGCGTGGAAGAGGTAGACCGAGGAAAATGTGGTTGGACCAATTGGACCAGATTTTGAAAGAAGGTAGAGAGAAGAATGAGTAATAGACGATCGTGCATGATGAGGTTTATGAATGTGGAGGAGGGGAAAGTTGTATGCTGGGATAGAAAAGTTTAGAAATATGTTATATATGCGTACCCGCAAGGGACACGGCATGAAGATACGAGTACATACTCGTATATACTCGGTCACAGATGTCACGCTACCACATGTGTTAAGCTCTGCCGGCAGTTACAGCACCATCAGCCATAAAACAAATACCTCACCTCCCATGAATAAAGCTGCTGAATCTCAGTCCTCAGGTATCGCACATAAAGGTGAGTGGGATTAATTCTTAAACATCTTTCCCTGGTTTCCGACCTTTTGGCCGTCTGGCCAGCATTTCCCTTCCGTCTGGCCAGCATTTCCCTAAACAGGACACGCTTTGGTAGTTTGTGGTCGCACATGCGAATCACACGGTATGTACGAGTATACCTCAATCGCATATTTTTAAATATATCCTCGATCATTTCGATGATATATTTAAAAAAATGCGATTGAGGTATACATTACTTAAACCACTGTGTACTTAAATGAACAAATATTTTTTCATATTTTATAAAGTTTAGTTGAAAATGTTATTTATTCCTTGTGTTTGTTTGTCGCAAATTCACTAAGTGATATAATGACAACTGCAGTGTAGTCCTGATCCTGCGTGACCTCATTGGACATCCGTCGTCATAAAACTAATAAAAGGACAATAAACATAGTATCCACTTAGAAAATAGATTCTACCCAAAGGCACTGTAATTCGGAATTCAAACCGATTATAATCTACAAATTGAAATATAGAAAGGCGAGGATTATAGACATTGGATTATGTACTTCTTCGCATCTGCACATGTTGTACATAATGGTAAGACAACTGCAGAAAACTTAGCAAGGGAAGAAGAACTACAATGAAACCTTATTTGTTAAAATGTGATACTGACACATTCGACTTTAGGTGTACTGTAGTATCTGTGTTTTTTGATAATACTCGTATCATCATCATCATCATCATCATTGTCAACCAGGGTCGATCCACTGCTGGATGAAGGTCTCCCCAAGTTGACTCCAAACAGTTCGGTCCTTTGCTCGCCGATGCCACGTGATGCTGCCATGCTTCCTGATTCCGTCCATCCAGCGTACCTTCGGTCTTCTTCTAGGCCTCTTTATGCCTCTTGGATACCATTGGATTATTTCGGATGTCCATCGGGAGTCTGACATTCTGGCTACATGTCCGGCCCATTGCCACTTCATTCTTTTGCACACCTTTATAACGTCTTCTACCTTTGTTATATTGCGAATCCAGGTGTTTCGTTTACGGTCTCTTTTAGTATATCCTAACATGCACCTCTCCATGATCCTTTGTGCGGTCTGGAGCTTTTGCGTGTTCTTTACTGTGAGCGTCCATGTCTCGCAGCCATACGTAAGTACTGGAAGAATGCACTGGTTGTAGACCTTTCGCTTTAAGGATATTGGGAGATTACTTTTGAAGATGTTGTTCAAACGTCCAAATGAGCTCCACGCCAGTTTTGTCCTTCGTGCTATTTCCTCCGATATGCCACCTACAAAGGAAATAAGTTGGCCTAGATACACATATTCCTGGACAAGTTCTATCGGTTTTCCATCTACGTTTATTGGTTTTGGGGTAGCAAAGCCGTTCATCATATATTTGGTTTTTGAAATATTCATTTTTAAACAAACTTCCCCGCTGACCTCTGCCAATTCTTGCAGTTGGTGCTGAAGATCATTCGGTATGATCTTATCAATATTGATGACCATATACTCGTATATGGTCATCAATATTGATAATACTTCCCCAAAAGGGATATCTTACAGTGAGTCGTAAAGCTCCAAATGAACTGATTTAACATCACGTTTTATATTTATTTGATGTATTATTTCAAAATAACATTTTTTTTTGTTTTTTCCCACGTCTAATATTCTAAAATAGCTTTGATATAGTATATTTAAAATGTCACTCAAGAAGTTTCGGAGTGAAAGTGAGCAATTTTTCATGATTCATACTTCACTTTCTGAAGGAATCGTTCAACTCATGTTATAGACATATTCCACGATTTATGAAGGGATTCTGATATTTTCTAGTAAGCAATATTTTCGAGGAGGAGCAATTTACCTTTTTCACGTGTCTACTTGAATATATGTTATGTACTACATGAATGTGAAATATTTGAAGGATGAAATGCTTGGAATAACGTGATTTCAAAAACCTATTACAAAACTTATATTATTAAATGTCTTTAATATAATCGGTGACTTACATATTGAAACAGGGTGATTATTTGAAAATTAGGTATAATATAATTTTAATACATGGAGTGATAATGTAAAACAGAATGCGGAATGAAGTAATAAGGGATGAATGTAAACTCAAGGCTGATGTACTAGGTAAGTCCAGAAAGTAAGTGTACTGAATTTTTGTAGATTACAATTTTTTTTATTTAAACAAAAAAATTACGTGGTTACCGTAGTACATATGTAAGTTATTTTTCGACATAGTCGCCATTCCTCTCAATGCAGGTGGTGAAGCGGGGTATCAACTTTTTGATGCCTTCCTCGAAGTAGTTTCCCGCCAACCCCTCCGTCCACTTCTCCACCTCCTCCTTTACCTCCTCGTCGGTTAAAAACCTTTTTTCACCCATGTGCAGCTTCAGGGAGGTAAAGAGATAGTAATCTGAAGGTGCGAGGTCAGGGGAATGCGCGGGATGGTTCAGGACATCCCATTTAAACGAGGCGAGCAGTTCCTTCGTGGCGTTGGCCGTGTGTGGTCTGGCATTGTCGTGCAGCAGGCAGACTCCCTTTGTCAACATGCCTCTCCTCTTGTTCTGAATCACCCTCCGCAATTTTTTTAGGGTTTCACAGTATCTTGCAGAGTTGATGGTCTCCCCTTGAGGCATATATTCAATCTGCGATCGTCACGGAGCGCATTTTCGATTTTTTCCACAATTTCGTCAGTCGTAATTGAAGGTCTTCCGCTTCTCTGATCATCATGCACAGATGTACGACCGTTTTTAAACTCGCGACACCACTTGTACACACTCGTACGATTCATAGCTTTATCACCATATGCAGTTTTCACCTCATTATAAACCTCAACCGGAGGTTTTCCCTTCCAAACGAGATAACGGATGACGCCGCGTATTTCGCACTTGGCGGTAGATTGGATTTACATTTTTCACGAAACGTGTTGTCGCGTCGACACTTCTCAATGTACTGACCTCGAACCGGTCTCGTTGTGGAGGAGAAGGGTCAGGCTACACGGAAGTGTAGCCAACATGTCGAAAATAAAATCCATCCGGTCGTGAGAGCCTCAGTACACTTACTTTCTGGATACGCCTCGTATTAAGTAAGATGAATAAGAATACATCGAGATGGTTCGGGCATGCAGAATGAACGAATAAATAAAGACTAACAAAACAGATATACAGTGCATATACGAGTAGAAGGCGTATAAGTGGAAGATCAAGGAAAGTGTGGTTGGATCAAGTGAATGATATTCTGAAAGAAGGAAAAGTAGGAAGTCAGAAAAATCGTAGAGGTTGTATGAGAAGGAGTATGGATGGGGAAGAGGCTAAGGAGGTGTGTCGAGATAGGAAAGTATGGGACTCTGTCATCTCTGCCTACCCCGACATGGAAAAAGCGTGATGGCATGTACACATACCATCACACCATTTCCATGTTGGTGTAGGCCATGTATGTGCAACATATGATTTGAAATGTGCTCAGTGGAAATATTCTTAAAAGTATATATTGGGTGTTAACATAAGTTGTGTCCGTTTTTTTCCAAATGACGAGGACACAACAAAAAAAATTTACAACAAATGGTCAATAATGTACTCTCCTTCATTACTTACAACTTCTTGCCAACGTTCTACAAGTTTTTCAATGCCTTTGCGATAAAAACCATCTGGTCTTGACTGGAGGAACTCGTCCAACCATGTCCGGAATTCGACGTCATTATTGAAGGAAACGCCGCGCAAATTGTTCGAAAGCGACCGGAAAGGTGGAAACCGACGTGCGAGGTCTGGAAAATATGCAAGATGCGGCAGGATTTCCCAACCAAGCGTTTGAAGCATGCAATATGAGGGCGAGCGTTATCATGTTGCAGAATAACGCCATATTGCCGATCCAGCCTTTTTTGTTGAATTGCAGTGTTGAGTCGCTGCATTTGCAGAATGTTTAGCTGCGCGTTGACTGTCTGCGTTCAAGTATCTCGTAGTGGATGACGCCTTGTCAATCTCACCTGATGCAAATCATCGTCTTGCGAGTATGCAAACCTTGTTTCGCTCTGGGCGTTGCTTATTGACCATAAATCACCCATTCTTTTCGTTTCTTCATATTCACATAAAGGTGCAATTTTTCATCACCAGTAATAATGCGGTAAAGGAACCTTTGCTTGTGGCCATGCGTAGCTCGATGACGTGCGAGCAAACCAGCAGATATCGTCGAACGTTGATTTTTGTTATTTTCACTCAAAATATGTGGAACCTAAGCGCCGAACTTATGGACTTTTCCCATTGATTTAAGATGGCGGTATACAGTCATGTTATACTATATATACTACAATTCATCTGCTCAGCCAATTCTACGGTGGTTTGAAGGGGATCTTCATGAATAATATGGTTTAAGCGGTCCTCATTGAAGTCCACTGGTCGTCCGGAACGCTCCATGTCTTTCAGGTCGAAATTACTGCCTTTTAATTGCAAAAACCATCGACAAGCTATCCTTTCATTCATAACATCATCGTACACTTCGCAAATATCGCGAGCAGCTTTTGCAACTTTATTTCTTCGATTAAACGCGAACAGAATGAGGTGTCGAAAATGCTCACTTTCGTCTACTTGACATTCCATTTTGAAGGCTTGTAATCAAATAAAATAATATATGTAACGTAAAAGCAAACACAATATCTTGTAGAGCAGAACATTTTCTTTTGAATGACGAACCTTTACCATTTTGTTATATTTTTGGTGCTCATTTTTAAATTTGGAAAAAAACGGACACAACTTATGTTAACACCTAATACTTTGCCCTATGTTAGTCAGCACTTTCTTACGGTATATCAGTTTGGGGGAGATGCACCTTAACCCAAAAATACATCTTGCAGGTTTCCCAAAAATTGATTGTGAGAATCTATATAGATAAAAATGTAAATGTTCGTTAATAGAAAATCTCTAATCTCCGAAAATTCTTCACCGATTGTTTTGAAATTGTGACAAAAGGTTGCATTCAAAACCTCTCTTGCCCAAAGACAATATATGCTTATTTGGATCCCATGACATACAATGGCGTGCTGAATTGAATAAAGGTAAAGGGAGGAAAACCATTTAGACAGTCTATCGGAGCGTGGTTGTAATTGTGACAGGATTTTGAGTACTTGGGGCTTTCAGGGTGAATGACGTGTGGAAAAGATTTGTGTGGGCTCTTGAGTGTGGGTTTCTTTTTTTTGTTTTTTTATATTTGTATTTCTGTATATTTTTGTTTTTATTTTTATTTTTATGATTGTGTGCGGTATATTATGCGATGAACACTTTTGGTCTTTCTGGAGTGATGATGTGTGAGGAGTTTAATTTCGCATGATGTTTCCAGTTGTAATTGAGTGCCACTGTTTGTCAGGTTGATGAGAATGTGCAACGGGGTTTCGTTTTTGTGTAATCAAAAATTGGAAAGAAGTATCAATTTATTTTTTCATGCTTAATATCCTTAGTGAGATACAGGCAAAAGCCTAGTTTACTGGGGATACGACAAATGAAAAGCAACAAACCAGATCCAGATCCAACCAGATCTATTAAAATTGTATGTCTTGTCATGTGCAATAAATAAATAAAATATGCTATACATACACGTAGTCTTAATCGTTTAAGTCTCGTTCGGGATATGTTTTGTTCTATGAAGATTGTACTTTAAGTATTTTTTTGTTTAATTTCCCTTATAATTGTGTCAAGTGTTCTCGTCACCCTTGAGAGAATTTTTATATTTTCTTATTCAAGTCAAATATTGCATAATTTTTAAATAATTACATGTTTCCTAATTTATGTTATTTTTTGTTGTAAGTGTTCATTTATTATCTTTTGTTTTACAATGCATATAACTTTTACATATAAATGACAAAGGAATGTTGGCATTATCATAAATAATTAAAAAAATAAATAAGGAAATGAAACGTTAAGAAATTGAAAAATATCAAAGTCAGCTTATACTCATAGGCTACCCTCAAACATATCAATATTCCGTGTTTTCAGCACTCTTGTTTCTATTTCTTTCAAGCTTCCTACCGAATATCGCAACACCACCTTGCGTGAGTTTTTCAAACACTCCTATTCTAGATTGCCATTGAATGACTTTGTATATTCTGTTGTTATTTGGATATCTTAAAGTATGCCTTTCACAGTTCTCTTCCGTCATAAAAATCACTTTGGCCTGTTTATTTCTATAAATGCCACAAATCATCCTTTTGTACCTTTTAAATAAAGTCACTCTGATCCGCTACATTATTTATTAGTTATTCTTTCGATTTCACAATATAACATTTAGCATTCGTTATTCCAAGATTTTCTCTGTCACTATTAGTTTCTCCACATTGTGTTTGATGAACGTTGCAGTTTCCAATCCATACGTATAGTGCATATTTAAGTATTCTTAAGACATGAAATTTCACCTGCCGTTACTCATACAAGTACGCGTCTTCTTACTGTTTCAGCTTCTTGATTAATGTCACCATCTTTAATAGTTTAAAACTCAGATAAATCTCCCATTTAAATAATTGGCAACATAATTCATCGTTCAATCTATAGTATATTAATGTGGGACAAAAGTTGTAACTGCATTTCAATTTATCCGATTAATTAAAAAAAATGCAATCGAATATTTTTGTTGCTTACACATTTGTGCAGATGCCAGGGAGCTGGAATTCTATGGCCAGGTACAAAATATAAAGTTTACTTCAAATGAATCATTTTCCTGGAATTTCTGATCCCGTAACGGTTGGCAATCGGTGCAATGTTCGTTTATTTTACTCGCATTAAACGTCTCCATTACCTGCTTAAATATGTCACTTTAAATGGAAGTATTATATATTACGCTTATTTGACCATTAAATGTATGTTTCAACTTAAATATTTTGGTTTTCAAATTATGATTTGTTGGGTTACTTGGAAAAATACACGCGTTTTTTAAATGATTTAATTGGGTAGAATATTTGTCACATTCCATTTTTTTTAGTACTATTGTATTACACTTTCGTTGTATAGAATACAACCTAGTAGGTTTATTGACGTATGTCAATCTCTTCCAACTAATCAGAAATGTGTTATAGAAATCAAAAATTAAAACTATACAGGAATCCGTTTTTTTAAATAATATGCATACCAAAAGGAATCAAACCTAGAATATTTAGATAACAGGAAGGAAGGCTGAGATCTTTAAGGTTTACTTTATGGATTACTTATTTATTTAATTATGCCAAAGAATAAAGCAGAGCTTAGCATGTTCATTTTAACAAATTGAAAGTGTATTTCCAAATATGATTCATAATCAAAATAAAATATAACATTTCTTCAAACGTTTAACAAAAACTATTCCCTGTTTGTAAATATTTATCAGTCACAAATACCATGCTGAACACTTTTGTTACCCTGCACTGCACCGTTATAGTACATTCTACAAAAGCTAAACGATACTAGGTCTTTATGACATTTCTGAAAGCAATAAAACTGCAAAGCACAACATACAAAAGAAAAAAGCTCCGTCCGCCACGAGCTTTCGCTTTTCGAAGCCTCGCGCGGGCTTTAATTGCGGCGAACTTCGTCCGTTGGCTCTCGAGAGTGGATTCCATTGAAATGGAAAGCTTTCTGCTCGCTGCTTACGTATGTAGTGGAAGAAAATCCTTTTGAGGAAGTTCTTTTAAGAGACATATGTTATATTTGTTTTATGAAATATCAAATGAGTTATTAATTTCAATTGTGATTTTTAACAAAAATACTTATTTTAAAGCTTTTCATTCTACGAGTTACGAACGAAATAGTATTTAAAAAAAATACAAAAAAAATTATGTCTGAATTTAAGATGGGTTAAAAGATTACCTTTACTTTATAAAGTATAAAAATGAAACTAACCGGTTGGATTTTAACAAATTCCGCTGTTTGGTTTATCGATCAAATACTCGTAGGTTCGCTCTCTTTTGTCGGGGGTTTATCTCGACTGGAAATATGTTATGAGATGAGCACACACCTTTTGATAGCTTCTCTCTTAAATGTATTTTCTTCGTTAATAAATTGGAATTAATTTGCAATTTCAGGACATATGTATACATGTACATAATATGTCACTATCAATACACCAATATTTATTTATATAAAATTCGAAAAATAGGATTAAAAATTAGACAAGGCCAAAATTATGTGCATTTTTTAAATGTATTTATAACTTTTTTCACCTGTACACATAAGGCGGGTTTATTACCTCATTGTTATTTCTTTCAAGAAACTCTACAATTCTTTTACAAAATTGTGTGTAAAAAATGGAGAATAACATTGTTGATTAAGAGGAAAAAACCAGCAAACCAAAAAATATTATTTAAAAAAAACAAAAAGAAACGAAACGAGTGAAAATTTATCCTCTCTGTCCCCCTCAGACGAGGCTTGGTTTAGTATTTTTTTTGTATATATAAAACATAAAAGAAAAATATTACTTGAACATTTTGTTTCAACAATTTCATGCGAATAAACGTGGCAGATCAATTACTTTTAAGCATATTCTTTAATCCACCAACAACCAACCAGTTTGAAATATGTTTTCTTCTTCACACGAGGCATATCTTGTATCTTTAACATTCACAACCACCCTAGACAATAATACGCCTGTTAACCCAAAAAGAAATTTTCAACTGTCACTTTGCTTCCCTATTCAATGATGTTGTTCTATATAGGAAAATCAAATCTTTTTGATAACTATTGTCCATCATATTTTATTATTTTTTATGAAACGTTACTAACACGTTTTTGAATAAGAGCTTTTATAATTGTTTTGAGAATCAAGGTAGTTAACGAATCGTTGTATAAACTTGGAAAATTAATATGTGAGAAAACACTCATTTGTCTTTTCATATTGTTAATTTTCAGTTCACATGTGATTTTTGAACTCGGTATTTTTTTAAATCATGTTTCTCAAACTAATAAATATTGCCAAATAAAAACTCGATTTTCGTAAAATATTTTGAAAAGTTAAATTATGAAATAAAATGTTTATAGTCGTTATAATCACAACCTTCCACTCTACTGATGTATTTTTATTTTGTAATATTTTTAATTTTTCAATAATATTATGTACGAATCCCGAGTTTAAGCGTCTTTGAGAAGAGTCTGTTCTCCTAAACGGCGCTATGTGGTATATGGTAGCATTCTTGACTTCTACCCGGGAATTTCAAGTTTGATTCACGTTGGTTCCCAAAAAAAAGGTGCCAGACTGGTTAAAGAGTTCATCTGGTAATAATACTTGCGCATGCCAAGCGTGGTGTTGCCTACACATTCAATGACGAATCGCGAGTTCCGTGCCTATTCCAGAGGTTGTTAACCCGAAGACTTGTTTACTGGGACTGAAGACAATATCGTCTCTCAGCTACGCTCTTCAATATGTTTAAACCACTAATTCGGATACATTGAAGGGTACCATACGATTTTTTTTATTAATACAGGATATCATATAACATACATTTTTTAAATCACGTATAAATTTGATTGTGTTTTTAAGAAAAATATTTGAGAAAAATATAATTTTGTATTTATACTGAACTTCCCCCGATAAGTATGCAATGTTACGTTGATAATGCACCCTGGCGTCGGGCTAACATAAATTATCAATAAAACCTGGCTGACTCACCCCTGGCGCATCCTCTCCTTCAGCCAGCCAGCAAGGGGGGTGCTACTACTTCATGAGAAACTAACAATTACTCACATGAATTTTATCCACTTCTTGGATTTCAATTGTCTTAGGATTTCACATGAATTTTCATGCATCCTTCTTTCCTTTACTTTTCTATGCTCGAAAAATTTTTGGCGAGGGTTTAATATCACTAAACGCTGCATCGCAGTTTGCATACAAATTACACTTGATGAGTTGAGTACCAAAATGAAAAAACTATTTTGTGATAGAATTCTTTATTTTTATTTTTACTAAATGTCTCAGGAATATTTTCATTTAATCTTTTAAAAGAATTTTAAAACACAGATTATTTTTGTTGCATTTAAATAAAAGTCAAGTGAAAAGCGCATCCAAGAATCCGTAAAATAAATTACTAAATATTTTATAGTTAAGGTGTTAACACTGTGGTGGTTTCAAGACATTGTGATTTGTTTAGTCAAAAATGGTTTATTCTACTTAATATAACGGTATGACCCTATCAGTTTAAAAATTTTCACCTCATCATCAATGGAGTACTCACTCATCATCATTGTTGGACCTCGTAAGTCGAGGATCCCCTCGCCATTCCAAATTCAATCCAGTTTGAAAGCGAAGCAGTGCCGTGAAGATTTCTTTTTTTCCTTTAAGTGAATGAGCCGTTGCACACCAGCAAACTCACCGGCCACACCGCTGTACTGGATCCGATGGCACACCGATGTGAGACGATCGGAGCAAATCGGTATGTTTTATTTTTTTCTTTTTTTGAAAAAATATGACAAAAGTCAAATGCATCCTTATAACCTCGAATACTAGGCGGAAAAAATGCCTGTGTCATTCGAGGGGAGTAGCACAGCGCGGGGCTCGAACCGGCGACCTTCCGCACGGAAGTCCAGTGCGTTACCGCGCGACCATACACCTCAATGGAATACGAACAATACTTGTGTGTGCTCCCAGATGATAAGGGGAAAACCTTGAAACGGTAGGGTTATAGCGTTATATTAAGTGGAATTAACAGTGACTAAACAAATAACAATAACTAAATACCATCACGGTATGTTTCCTAATCATTCTGGCAAGAATTACAAAACACATTCAAATCCCTATACATAAATTCTGTGATAAATGATTCTTCCAAATCTTCCATTCCGACTGTACCGCATCTACTCTGCCATGGTTGCATATTATCAATCATCATCTTATTTGCCTTAGCATATTATCAATCATCTCTTATTTTGGTTGTGTCGATCTTCGTTGGAGATTCGTGATCTTTAACTTGGAGTTATCCCGTCTTTAGACGTCGCGTCTATCTTTTATAATCTAACTAGCTGAAAACCCGTCCAAAGAAGTATGAAAACAATGACTAAATACTTGTTAATTGTTACACCTGCTTACTATATATGATATAATACCTCATCACGGCATATCCCTGCTCCGACAATTATCATATTATTGGCCTTTGTCTGCCATCGTTTCTCATTTTGGTAATGTCGATATTCATTAAAGATTCGTGATCTTCGATACTTATTAAGAAAATGTCCATGGTCAGCGTTTATATGTTAGTTTGTCACCATAGCTGTTATTCTGTTTTTCTTCGCTTTGCAGGAACATTATCTTCTTATGTCAATCTGAGTTTTCCAGGTATTTTAAATTGGTAAAGATTGTACAAATTTTAAAAGTTAACTGTCACACCTAATGATGCTAACTTTTTGCATTCAATGCATCAAGTAAAATTCAAAGGTTTTCTTATTTTATTTCTTTAAATCATCAAATTGTCTGGTATTTTTCGTAATAATTAGCTTACTTTTCAGTGCACGCAAGAAGCATATTTTCATTTAATTTGTAAAGAAGTACAAGAAATGTTTAGTTTAAAAAATAAACGACCTAAATTTATATTGCGAGTACCTACCTTCCAATACCCAACTTATTTTATTTTAATAGCAAGTGTTTCAAATTAAAAAAAAATTGCGCTTAACTTCTGCATATATGTTTTGTTTCAATTTCTCTTTACGGTCACAGAATGTTTTATTTCATTTTCAGTCATTGCATTAGGCAAATTATATGATAGATTACTTTTGAAAGAGGTAATTTAAGTACCTGAGTGACCTGTCGTTTTTGTAAATAGGTATTTTTAATAAATTAAAAATGTTTAAAAAAATAAAGTCTGAGCGATATTCTTGGTCAAAGAATTCTCAATAAGTGGCATTAAAATCTACTAAGCGCCCTTCAAAAGTATGGGTACGAGAATGAGGTTGGGTAAATTGGTATAGTATAAGCTCCTCCCTTATCGCAGAAATAATGTTTACTGATCTAAAAAAAAAATTTAATCTACTCACTAAAGATTATTTGGCAAGCTTAATATGTAAATCACGTGTGGTGAAGCTTTCAAATGCCACAAAGAGCGTTTGTTTTGTATTTCTAAAAATTCATGCGTGTGGAAAAATTAATAAATGTTTTCATACGGGCATCTGAGTTACACTAATCGAATATATTTTCAACACTCATGCTACATATTTTTTATAAATGTAATAATTTAAGACGTGGATTAAATATAAACTATAAAAAAGTTTTTATCAAGTACGCATGCGATATGCGCACGCCGCGCGCCGGCAGAATGGGGCATGTGCGTGCGGCTTGTGTCGTCGCCATCAGCTGACACAGTAAGCTCTGTCAGCTGATGGCAAAGCGGCAATACCAGAGCTGAGACTGATTACACGTGAGCCCACACAGTGAGCTATGTCAGCTGATGGCAAAGCGGCAATACCAGAACTGAGACTGATTACACGACATCCGTTATTTATACTCGTATAAATATATATTTTATTAACAATTAAAAATACCTTATGGGTCCTGGCCTGTCATGTGCGATAGTTCAAATGTATTTATTTTTTATATAAATATCAAAACATTACTTGAGGTGCTATTGCTTGAGATGTTATTTTGATGCAATACTTCTCGTTCATTCATCAATAAAATCTTTATATGGTACACATTCTTAGACGTAAACATTTCACGATCACATCGTTTCAAGTCTCGTTTTCCCACATCTGCAATAAAGCTTAATTTCTTCTACACCACAAAAGAGTAAACAAAAAGGATATATGACTGTTGTCCCAGGAGGCCTTGCCATGGTCAGTGACTAGGCAAGAGCTACCCACACCCCTACGACTGGAAAGTTTACTAGCCTCTCAAGGGAGGGGTGGTTTTCAGAACCCATGAGTGGCTCAATTGTTTTCATTGGGAAAACTTTGTCGAAATTATTTGTTCAAGTTTTCTTTTCAAATATAACAATCAACATAGAATTTAGATAAAATTCCAACAGAAGCTTTAAATTTTCAAGTTAAATAATATAAATAAAATGAGAGTATATCTAGAGATAACATTAATCCACAAATGTTATTGAAGGGGATATAAAAGCTCCTCAACTTTTTACTTGTTCATCTTCTGTTTTTATACTTCAATAGTGGGCAATCGATGACCTCAATGGTAAGTATTTTTATCGGGGGGTTGCGATTTTGCGATCATTTTTTTTGAGTTCCAGTTAGGCTGACACTTAACCACTTGAATCTCTTTCTGATTGGTTGAGAGAGCTTATCAAATGGCAATAAATCGATCAGGTTAGATTGTACATAAACCAAGTGCATGGTATAATATTTAAAAAAAATCGCATTCATTAACACAAATGTTTCTTTTAAAGGTTATATATCTGATTTTAACTATAAGTCTTTAAAATATCTGATTATTTGGAAGACATTTTTATGCGGCAATGAGCCAACTGGATTGTATTGTGTGCAAAGAAAGTATCATACAATTCAATGTACGTTTCTTTTATATTTGATGCTTAGTGTTGAGAGGCGGCGAGCAAAATGACGGTTTCCATGATTGTGGATAGATCAAATCAAAGATATGAGTAGTTCCCCATTAAGTGCTGCAAATATTATGGGTCAGGAATGGGAGGATCGGAAGCGAATAATTCATTCGGTTCCAGATCATTAAGAAAAACATTAAAGTTAAGTCATGAGCAACACAACTAAGAAAAAAAATGGTCTTAATAATTTTGTTAAAGGTCATCATGTCAGAACAATGTTTTTCATAAGTGTAATCTAGCTAAGAATTTTTGGGTTTGTTATAATTAGAATTACTATTTACCCGATCTATCTGAAATGCTTTAATTTTGTCTAGAGTGGAAAAAATAGAAAAATTCTGAAAACAGGTGTCACCCCAAATAACATTTTATTGTCGATGATAATTTAGATGGTTCTGATTTGTAATAACATACGATAAATTATTTTCACTTTTATAATAAATATGGCACGTGATGAAATAATACAATTATAAAATTGAAATAATTTGTTTCCACGTTTCGATAAAATGTAATAAAAAATAAATAAAAGATTTTATGGTTCAGCTGTCAGTTGATTTGTGGGGGCAGTATTGTTTTATATAATGCGCCTGTTTCCTAAGAAAATTGATATAAATGTGTTTAAAGGAGTAGTTAGTAGTAAATTCCGTGAATATTTTATAAACAAGAACCGTTATATAAAATAACAACTCTGTAACAATTCAGAAACGTAGGTAATTCATGTAGTTTCTTAAAAATTTGTTTGCTTTATTTTTAATCCATAATAAAAAAACTAATATTAAAAATCCAGTCAAGGTGACAATTTATATAAACTTTTTAAATTTGTTATATCAGAATGTTTTATGTCTAAATATGAGAAATCAGCGCGGACTTTGGTTGTCTTCTTCATAATTTTGAAAAATATTGTAAATTTATTAAATTTAAAATCTTCATTGAGTTGGTATTCTGTTAAATAGACGAGGACTATGAGTAATATTTATTGAATTATTAAGACATACATGTTATCACGCCGTACCCCTTGCGAGATATGCCTAGAAACTTTTTCTATTCAAACAAAAAAATTTAGCCTCTTCAACATTTCTACATCTTGTCACACACAATCCTCTTATATTCACACTTCCCACATTATCTTCTTTCAAAATCTGGTCTAATGAATCCAGCCACATTTTCCTCGTTCATCCTCTTCCAGGCACACCTTATATTTCTCACTTGAATACTTGATAATTCATCCATTGTTTCCACATGTTTAAACCATCATAAAGTTTCCTCATCTGATATAATAAAATCCATTTTATCCACGCCTTCGTTTTAAATATCTTTTTCCGCCTTTTTTCATACAATGACACTACTTATTTTTTAGTCCACGAACCTCCATGGCTTACTTTATCTTACTTTTATTATTATTTCCCTATTACCTATAAAAGTTGTATTTTATTAAAGTTTTGAAGATTTTTAAACATCGACCCTATTCAATTAAAATGTATTAGCAAGACTGGTTGAAAATAATATATATAATGTGTTATGTTTTATAAGTTAACCTTTAAAAAACTTAGTACATAAGGTTAAAAAACAGTGTTTTAAATCCAATTAGATTAGTATTTTAATTTTTTTTAAATTCATATCTGAACCAGAATAACGTAAAAAATGTAAATACATTAATTTAAACCATTTAAAAAAGTTATGAATGATTTATTGCAGAAGAAAAAAAATAAAAATATGTTTTATGTCTTACGAATTTTTTTAAATTTTATTACGCAACAAAAATAAATAACTGTTAAAATCTTATTGTTTCAGCAAATAAAATTTATGGCTTAAGTTTTCACAACTAAACTTTGATTACATATTTCTTTAGAAAGAAAGTTTCTCAAAACTTTTCCTTCCTCTGAGATCCTCAATTAAAGCCTCTTCAGCGAAGATAATACTCGTATTAAATCTCCTTTGTCAAAATATATATCATTATACGAGTATTACATACAACACGAGACGTTAAAATCCTTAATGCCAATTCTGCGTCACGTTTTCCTTTTAAATAAGGATTAAAATCTTGTGAGAGGATATGATTAATTCTTGTTTAAGGATACTACTCTCAAAATATGAAAATAAATGAATACAAAATTAACAAATTTTTCCGTCGTTTTATTAAATAATTTATTGTAACCAATTTTTTTTTATTGTTCTCAAATATGTTTTTTTTAATGATGAATATTTTATGTTACGGCTATAATGGGTCGAACTCGTCCGCCTATTGATAGGGGTATACTATATCTCGATTTAGAGGATGTTATGAAATGATCACAGACCATTTTGATAGCTTCTCTCTTAAATGAATGTTCTATGTATGTATCAATATTGTTTATAGTTAAGGCATTAACGTTGTGGAGGTTTAAAAACATTGTAATTTATTTTATCAAACACTGTTTATTCCACTTTTTTGTGCCAAACCAAATAGTGGAATAAAATCACCTAAAAAGTGGAATAAACAGTGTTTGATAAAATAAATTACAATGTATCAATATTTTTGTTCAAATAAATTAGATGACATAGCTCACACAGTCGTTGTGTCCAATCTGACTATGGCCAAGGATTCCTACAGTGATAAAAACCACTGCATAAATATAACTAGATATAAAATTATCTCGTCATAAAAGGGACTTCTAAATGAATAACCCTCTTTTCAGTCTTGATATGTAAATAATATAGAAGATATATAACATACCATGTAAATATACTCTGCGACTAAATTATGCTTTACTAAATCCAAAAATCGTCCTCTTCTAGTATGCTCTGATATTTTCTAAGAACTTATATAATGATCTAGCTTATATAATGAGCAGATAGTCAAACGTAAAATGACTGTTGGTTTACGTCAAATTTTCTTTGATGAAGTTATCGGGTTCGTCCCCCAAAACCAGAAACATTACATATACAATGTGCCACTAGTAATGCCAAATAGTCCACATAAAATTAATAGCGAATATGTATGTATGTACACATACATATATTTATGAGAAAAACAAGTAAGTGCAAATTTGCGTATGTCTTAAGTGATTATTTAGTAAAATGACATTTTCAGTACCTAGATAAATAATTGACGAAATACCAACTGCGCTGAAGGATGATATTTCTGTACAAACTAACGTAATAATTAAACGATTACAAAATAAATAATCATCCCCGTACTTAGATAATACTATATGCCTAAGAGTAGAGAGTCGAACGCCAAAAGGCTGTTGGTGTACCAAATTGCTTAGATGAAAGTATCGGGTTCGATAAAGATAAAATATAAACACAATAACATGTATTGAGAAACATGGCAAGAATCTAGAGACGTTACTTATATTTTATGTAGTACTTAAATTATGTTTAAAAACATTGTATTTCGTCATGCACACAACAATACCATTAGATGCAAAACATCGGAACATACACATAATATAAACTTTAAATAAAGCTCATGACCGAAATAAGTTTGACATAAGCCAAAACAATTTTAAAAGTGCTATCGCGACTTAATTCGTAATATGGCATTCTTGCAGAAAAAATAATATGCTGTACGGAAAATAGTTTCGTATTTCTCTGATAGATGTCACCAGACAAAATGCTAATTATATATTATATTGTTTATAATGTAGTTAAGGCATAAACACTGTGGAGGTTAAAATAAATTGTAATTTGTTTAGTCAAACACTGTTTATTCCATTTTATAAAACGGTAAAACCCTACCGGTTTCAAGGTATTCACGTCATCATCAGGGGAACACAAACAAAACCCCCTCTGATGAAATGTGAGAATCTTGAAACCAGTAGGGTGATACCGTTATATAAAGTGGAATAAACAGTGTTTGACTAAATAAATTATAATGAGTGTTTACTCGAAAAAAGACCAAAGAAATATTCAAGTCAGTGCATTGGAATAAACACCCGGTCAATACATAGCATACATTCACAAGATCTTACCGCTACTTGCTAAAGGTGTCTCCTGCCACCCTCCCATAATATCCAACCCGATTGTTTTATCGTTAGACGCGTGTATGACAGTATCAGTTCGAACATAATTCAGTGCTTCCATGATGATGAAGTGAAAACTTTGAAACCGGTAGGGTCATACCGTTATATGAAAGGTAACAGCTTAGCGCATTGTTTACCAAAGTTTTTTGTTTACCCAGTCGGGAGACGGTCGTTTTATCAATGAAATATTAAAGCAAGTTGAGGATTTCTGCTATACTTGTAGTATTTTCTCAGACGATGGAAGAGAAGAGGCATATATTGATAGCAAAACTAAGTGAATGGAGTATCAAAATATATAAATTGGAACAAGACAATATCAAAATCTGTTGAGACGATAGTCCACAAAAGTATTATAGTACCAATTATGATATATGCATATGGGAATGAAACCTGGATGTGAAAAAATACTAAAACCAGCCAAATAAATGCTGTATAAATGCGTGCATTGTAAATTATATACGAAAGGACAATGACAGAATACGGGATAAATTTATTAGAAATGAATGTGAACTTAAGACATGTATTAAGTAAGATAAATAAGATCACTTTAAGGTGACGCGGGCATGTAAGACGAATGAATGAAGAGAAACTAAAAAAAACATAGATTGCACATGTGAGTGAAATGTGTGGTAGAGGAAGACCAAATAAAGTATGATTGGATCAATTGAATTATATTTTGAAAAAAAAAAAGGAAATGTAAAAAGTCAGAAAAATCGTAGAAGTTGCACGAGAAAGTAAATGGATGTAGAAGAGGCAAATTATTTGTATCACGATAGTAAAGTCTGACAATATGTCCTCTCTGCCTACCCCGATAGGGAAATGGCTCGATAATATGGATGTATTTATAAATTATATTTTTTTCAAATTAACCATAAATAAAATATGTTTTATATTGCAATTCGTTTTCAACGATGACATAAATTGGATATAAAGTTAAAGCAATCGTAAAACTCAAGCCATGTTTCATATCACTCGTTACTGGGATGCGCTTAAATTCGACGATAAGTTAAAGCGACTTTACCGGAAAAGTTACTTTGTATTGAAGTGACAAGACACTTAAATGAGAGAAAGCTACTTAAGACCTGAGGAATTTTCAAGATATGATTTATTCCATTCGAGGACAACGTTGTACTTAAGGGAATGGGTTACAAAGGATTTACATTACAATTAATTAAACTGTAAAGGTAAAGTAATTACTCGTATATCAAAATGTTTGTAGAATACTTAATTTTTTTTCGATTTTCCGTTTCATCACATTTGTAAATAGTCTCTCTCTAGTCGCTTCTTCATGAGTAAAAGTCTCTGGTCTTTTGTTCCAATTCTGTTATTTCTCTGGTCTGATTTCTCTGGTCTTTTGTTCCAATTCTGTTACAATAATCTTCCATTACGCTCTTCTTGATGCCTCATGGAGTGCATAATCTCGCATTGTATTAAATTTTCGTTGTATACAGTACATCCTGGTGTGCTTATTGCTAACAATTACTTGACAATCTCTTCCAATCAACCAGAATAATTCAAGAGGCCTTAAACTATTAAGACTTGAATTTTCATCTCAAATATCTCAAAAAAGGCTTTAAGTGAAAAACAGGCTTGAATAATTTTAAACAAAATCTAGGTATTAACGGAAATCAAAGACAGGTATTTAACTAACTAGGATATAGAGAAAGAGTGACAGAGTCAATGAAGACCCTTTATTTTTCCTGACGTGGTTAGGCCATTGAGTTGGTAATTTACCTTTGCCTCACTTATCGTCTCTCTTTATTGGCCTTAAACATTGGTTTTTTAAAGTTCTTTTCACCTATGTATATGTTTATTGTCAGCAACCTGTAGTATTATCATTTAAGATTGATGACAGTTTTTCTCGCATCCCAAGTAAAATAATATAAACTTTTATATGTGATATTGTTCAGAAAGGGTTGCAACGATTTTGTAACGATAGGAGCATATTATTAAAGAAAATAGATGAATTTCTGAAAATAAATGCTAATTATCAACTTGTTTTGGTGTTTTCAATTATTTTAACACACTCATAAAAATAAAAGTAAATTTACTCAACAAAACAACAAAAACGATTATTTTTTTTTAACAATTCAAGAGTTTGAATACGGCTTATTTGTCTCTTCGGTGATTGCTTGTCACATCTCATTTTTTTAACAATTCGAGAGTTTGAATACGGCTTATTTGATTCTTCGGTGATTACTTGTCACATCTCATTTTGTCGTTATTCTATCTCCATTTCTTAGGTTCGTTTATGATTAATTACTGGTAAGTTAAAAGAGATTGTCATATGCCAAAACCGTTTAGTTGTTTTAAATTACCGTATGACAATTAGTCCAGCTGGTTGTACTATACACAATGAAAATATGATTTAATACAACTGTTACCGCGTTTCATTGTCAATAGCTTAAAAGTATTTCTATCCACAACACCATTAAATATAGATTTTTACAAAAAAAAATGACGTAAAATTTATTTATTTAAGATTACCAAGCCCAACGCAAATTTCAAATTCAAATTTACCGACATTAACTTTAATTTCCAGAGATTAACACAAAATATTTAAATAAATCCGTAATACTTTGTATCGATGAACTCATATTTTGTCGCGGCCTTATTTAATATTCTGTTTGACGCAAAATAAACAAAACACAGGGCAGCATTAATTACTAAAACTTAAAATGCTGTCTTCCATTAGCGAAATTGCTAAACCTCCCTTACTGCTCTCCCCACCTCCAAGACCTTCGTTAATTCTTGTCTCAGCTCGATTCCTTCTTAAAATTAAGAAAGTTGACATAGTAAAAAGCAGCTAGATACGATCCAAAATTGCATTCGATTCAATAAATTTGATATTATTATTGTTCGAGAATCCATATTATAGGTTTTTTTTAATTAAATTTTTTTTTTCGAAAATAGTCAAAAACCAGATTTTTAAAAAACAAGCACATGCTGAAATAATAATGAAACAGGTTTAAAGAACAAATTTGGTCATCAAAAGGTCAAAACTCATTTTAGTAATCGTACTAATCAAGACGATTTCCTACAGTACCTACGGGGCGCAACAAGGACCATTCCAGATGTTTTTCAGTCAGAAACTTGGCTGAGAAATGAAATACAAAATAAAACGGAGCAAAAGAATTATTAAAAAAATGTATTTTTTTAACTTTGTTATTTGGTACTTATCTATACGATACAAGCCGACTAGTTTTGTTATTTGGTACTTATCTATACGATACAAGCCGACTAGTTTTGTTATTTGTACTTATCTATACGATACAAGCCGACTAGTTTTGTTATTTGGTACTTATCTATACGATACAAGCCGACTAGTTTTGTTATTTGGTACTTATCTATACGATACAAGCCGACTAGTTTTGAGAGGTTTGGTCTGTTTATCAAGAAATAATGTATTTCATATAAATTTACATTGTAGCTGTGTTATTTTTTAATGTGGCGCCACAAAATAAATGCATCAATTTGAATATTAAAACATATATTAACCAAAGGAAAAATACGAAATAAACAAATTTAAGCGTAGGTGTTTAAAAACTCATTTTTTATGGATAATTATGATATCTATTTGTCATTATTTTTAAAATTTGTAACAAATGTCGTTATACCTCCTGTACAGGAATTTTAAATATAAATACGTACCCTTTCACATATATATCTTCTGCGGCCATAAAAATATCATGTAATAAAGAACAATATTGTAAAACACTTGTTTTTCAATTGTGAGGTTAAGGATTCGAGTCTCGGTAGAATAGTATTTATTTAAAAAAGGGTTAATGTCTAGTTTTCACTTAAGGCTTCTTAAGCATATTTCTGATTTGTTGGAGTAAATTGACCCATAAAATTTAATCCGCTAATTGTGCTGTATCCAGCGAATGTGTAATACAATAAAACAATCAACATTACAGTTTGAAATATTTATAACAATGATTTTTTATATTTCCACTGTGTACAGTACTATCTGGCGGGTGTGTTACCAACTGACAATATATCGTATGAATAATTAAAATAGGATGGGATAATTTATACAGCGCCGTTGAAAGAGCAAACTTTCTTAAAGCGGGACTCCAGCCCGGGACTCGAACCTACTATTATTGACAGATAAAAAATGTTCAAAAGAAATAAATATATATAACCCCAACGTAAGGACAATCCCCTAATAGTTGCGGACGTTAGATAACTCTTTTCCCGTATCTGGTATATGTTTAGAAAACACGTATGGTTAGAAAACCACTGAAAACTTACCAAAGGAAGACTAACTACAGTAAAACCTTTGTAGGTCTTCCGATATGTGACAGTTACACATTTGGATTCAGGTATAGTATATGTGCTTAGTATTCATATACAATAATCAATTGTATATTGACTAAATTAATGTTATCCTAAAGATGTTTAAATACATTTATATTCATACCAGACTAGTATTATTTTACTAGTATTATTTTTATATTACTAGTATTATTTTGACACCATAGGGAATCAAACTTCAAACCTCCGGGTGAGAGATAATATTTCCATCAATTTAACCATGTAGGTCACAGAAGTTTGGTTCGAAGGGGAAAAATATTAAAATTAATTCATAAAGGATTATGACGTATATTGTGTATAGGTTAAAAACCAAAATATTAGGTAATTTTTCCTTCGTAATAAACATTTAAATAGTAAATTTTAAACCCGTTTGGTTTTCCTCAATTTTAAATAAATTTTCATTTCAATACAGAAAAAAATCCGAACTTTGTTTATCTTTGTGGATTAAAAAATCAGCAGTCAATTTGTGTGGCACTTCGTTCTCGTATATTTGATATAACATAATTAAGATGAAAAATGTAATACTTTTACCGAATACCTAACCATTGTGGTTTTTATCACATAGGAGTCATGAATATGCATCCACGCACCCTGATGGTCCATTTACACTGAAACTTGGAGATAATTTAGTATATTTGTTTGATACAAAAAAAAACTACGACCAAAAGTAAACATTTTACATTAAATGATATCAAAATTACTTTTTTACACAAAACCTAATTTTTATATGATGTTTTAGTTTTCATTATGCTACGGCGACTCTTAGTAGTAGATGAGAGAGAGAACAATGTTTTAGATATGACGGCTTGTGAGTAAGAGACAGAGATAGAATCAGTCGAGGTTTTGTTAGCGTAACGTAGGCTTCTAAATATTTTGATTCTAAAAATGTGTAAGCATAACACAGTGAATGTTGTTTAAATATGATTTTTATATTGTATTTATTCATTTATATGTACATTAATTTATCAGCCCCTAATTGAAAATTTAAAATCATTTCAATGAAAAGCCGAACCTAGGAATACAAATATGTATAATGTATAAACACACCATTTTGTCAATACAGAAAATCACTTCACTAGGCAACGCCTGTAAAGAAGCAGTCTCATTCTTTAATCACATATTTAATATATTTTTCCAAAATATTTTCTGAAATACTCAGCTGAAATATTTATGTATATCCTTACTCGTGCAGCCGAATACCACATTATTACATAAAAAAATCTCAATAACCATTCAAGCAATCAAATCTGTTAATAAACGTATTTTTTTAAAGATAAAATTGACAGTTCATTTCATTTATGCCGTATCTGAACGGAAACTGTAAAGAAGAAAAAGCTAATAAACTCGTAAAAATAGAGGATAATTTCTTTACCAACTGATATAAGGGTACAAAACAATGTAAAAGGTAACATTAAATCAATCATCAACTGTTAAAACGTAGGAAAATATTAAAAGAAAAATAATAAATTAGCTTCTACTAAGCTTAATAACAAAATACTCATAAATTGTTCGTCACATAATTCATTGTTAAACCATTATAAAGGAAACGCGCGAGCGTTACCAAATGTAAGTATATCCATCCAATTCCACAAAAAAAACATTGCAAGCGATGTATATATGTAACGTACTAATTTTTATAGATAGGTGGACTGGCCATCAAACGTTTAAAGTAAATAATTAGTTTGTTCCTGATTTTGATTCTTGTTATTAAATTATTTTATAACACGTCTTTTCTTTCTTTTTGAAGCCCTTCGTTATTTTTTACACTTGTTGTACAAGTGTTTTTTTTATTAATTTTCAAAAGTTAAAAGTGTTAGTATAACAAATCTTGAATTATTGTAAATACAAACATTTTTTACAAAATTTGACGATGTATCAAATGTATTTAATTTTATTTACGTAATATATGAACAAAATTTAGCACAACTATTATTATTATCATAATACATTATACAAACCTTTTCCGACATTCTTCCGTTTCAGTTTATTTTTTTTATAATAGCGAAAAATGTACAGTTTGTGTGTTATATTATTTACTATGGAAGTGGTCTTGCATGCTACATGGATCACTACAATACCCATCCCATTCTATCAGTTTGTGTGTTATATTATTTACTATGGAAGCGGTCTTGCATGCTACATGGATCACTACAATACCCATCCCATTCTATCAGTTTGTGTGTTATATTATTTACTATGGAAGTGGTCTTGCATGCTACATGGATTACTACAATACCCATCCCATTCTATCACTTTGTGTGTTATATTATTTACTATGGAAGTGGTCTTGCATGCTACATGGATCACTACAATACCCATCCCATTCTATCAGTTTGTGTGTTATATTATTTACTATGGAAGTGGTCTTGCATGCTACATGGATCACTACAATACCCATCCCATTCTATCAGTTTGAGTCATTTTTTCTCATATTGTTTTTCTTTTTAGTATTGATAAGTTAAATACATCATTTATTTTTAATAAATACCGTGTTATCGGCTTGAGTCCTTTTTTTCTCATATTGTTTTTCTTTTTAGTATTGGTGATTTAAATGTATAATTTATTTTTAATAAATACCATTCTGTCAATTTGAATCCTTTTTTCTCATATTGTTTTTCTTTTTAGTATTGACGATTTAAATGTATTGTATAATTTATTTTAAATAAGTAGCCTTACGCGAAACCGTCACATTAAATATCATTAAGGATTTTTTTATATTTAGTTTTCACGGAATCTCAGTCAATGCTTCAATTGTCCATACTGAAAACTCCATATTACATACGAGTAAAGCGGGTAGTCCTGAAATGTTTGAGAGCCGTCGCTTCAGGCACCAAACACGTGGGCTCCCGAGGCTTCAGTCACAGTCGGCCGCCTGACGTCTATACAGCCTTTTCTACTCGGTGCGCTACCGATATGTATGCATTTTCTTTCACTTTTACCGGAAACTTGAAACTTACGTCAAAATACGAGATCTTTATAAATAAATAAATAAAGTTATACAAAGAAAGTGGATTTATATAAATATATTTATTTTTGAAAATTATTTATATTTGAAAGTTTTTGAATTTGAAACTGTGATATTTTTTAAATATCTGTGATGGAATTTCGTTTGTAATTTTTATTTGGAAAATTTATGTAAATGACGAAAAAATTAATGGTAAGTATGGATTAAACATTATTTCAACGTTTTTCTTTTTTTGCTTGTGACTTTATGAAAAAAAAATATTATGAACACAAATTAAAAATAATATAAATAAGAATTATCATTGATCATAAAATAATTCAATATCGTTAAAAATGAAAAGAACTGGCCAAAAAAATATAAATGGTAAATTTTGCTCTAATTTAAAAGTTTATTTTAAAAAAACAGTTCTATATGATTCTTACGGTTTAATTATTTTATTAACTTACTTAAAAATCAGTGCATGTAACACAATAAAAAAAATATATGAAATTTTCCAAAATGATTATTTTTCACAGTAAACCGAAATTTTAAGGCTCCTAGACTCGATCTTAAAATCGCATCCAATTTGCCAACTTGTATTTTTTTGTTGGTATCAATTGATTTATTTCATCCACGGTCAATCAAGTTGTAGGCTTTAGTGATGATTTTCTTTTATTCTAAGAGAGTTGGTGATGATTATTGTACATATTTGATTCTCTCACCATACCTATGCATTTGTGAGTGATTTTATGTATGTGTGTGCGTTTTCTAATGTGTAAATATTGTACATATTTACTCATAAATGCGCGTGAATGTAAAGGTAAATGAGACTTATGGCGGAGCATACTATATTTAGAAAGAAAATATAAATTAATTTGTAAATCAATAAGTTTGGGATTCCAGGTTCCAATATAATTTTCAGAAAAAATGTTTTTCAAACTTGAACAAAATGTTATTGCGGTTTTTGATTTCTTTTATATGGAAAAGAGAAAATCCTTGCCAAAAAGATAATCTGATTGGCGAATGTTTTCCATTTGAACCAATCCGGAAACAGGTATGGTAGGTAAACATTGTTTATTATGTTGGATAATTTTAATTTGATACAAAAAATGATAAACGTACTTTATTATTGCGATTATAATTTATAGAAATAATGTTTATATGGTTTCTTAAAGCAATTTATTTCTTTGATTTTTTTAAATGTGTATTTTTCACTAAAATCATACATTTGTATTTGAAAGTTACGATTTTGAGTGATATGTTTGGTTAATGCTTAATTATGTAACGTATTAGCATTACAACTCAACGTTTCATAATTTGAAAAGCAAGTCATTTTCTAAAAAAAGAAATAAAGCACAGGTGTTGGTAAACCACGTGTCTGTTGTTAAAGCGCTTACTTTTCCATTAAAAATATTTCAAATCAAAATTCTTCAACACACAAAAAATCTTAATAATTTATTCAAAGCTGCTGACTATATCGAATAACATATATTTCCTTTGAACTTGCCGCAAAACCTACAATTATAAAGCTCAGAACAGTTTTCAATTGACGGTTCTCCATGGTAACTGAAGAGCAAATTTGGTTTATAAATGTAACCAGATAAATTAATCTTTGTCCTTATTTTAAGTAATGTTGCTCAAATCTAAGCATCGTGATCTGGAACCGAGTGGAGGATTCGTTTCCGATCCTCTTGTCATCTCTTTGATTTAGTTTATCCTCCTTGCTAGATACCGTCCTCTTGCTCGCCGTCCCTCAATACTTTAGATGTCGTCATTTTTTCCATCGGTATGTCTGAAGTATGACAGTATTATTTTTCTGCATACCGTTGACGGTCTTTCTTGAACCTGTATATCCTGGAGGATCGATACATTGATACGTCTCACAATCCACGAGATGGAAAACATTCAGCGTCAAAACCATATCTTGAAAATATCCCGGATATATACGAGTATTTCCTTTTACCTAAGCATGATGTTTACACTCTATAGTGGACAATGGAAAAATCCTGAGTTCTCATCAAATGAATCATGGTATTGAAAAGAATATGCAAGCAAGAAGAATATGTTTGTCTTAATTTTTATTTAGTTAAAAACGAAACTCATAAAAAATGAATATTCAAAAAAATGCAATGATCACCGTGCAAATAGTTTGATGAAATTTTTTACCAGATATTAGAATAAACATTTTGCATATATGAGTATAACTAACACCATTTTAATCTGGGGCTGGACAAATAACTTGCTAATATAATAAATATTTCCTATTGGTTTGTGTGTCGTATAACAGTGATTATAATTTTGACATATATTTTTTCCATTTTTCATCAAACACTACTGAAAGTGCCAGTGTTCTTAAATTATTTTTAACCTTAAGAAGTCGACTTACATGACTCATGTATAACAATCAGAATTCTACATAAGGCAAAACTGAGTGGAACACGACGCACGGATAGACCCTGAGAACGCTACAGGGATAACGTGCTGCCTGACCTGAAGGAAGATGTTAGGGATAAGGGAAACATAGGGAAGCTTAAACAGAAAGTCGGCACTTTAGGCACATACGGAGAGATATTCATCTGAGAGTGTGCGTGGTTGATTAATATTCAGTCTAAACGACAATTCTTTACGGATCTTTGACACGTTTTTCTATCACATATTTTATCCTTTATTATATATGTTATATTCTCACAAATATACTGGCATGACGTAAAATAAAATTATGAATTCTGGATATTTTTAAAATGACATACATATTTTTGAGCCATTTGATTATTTTTACTAAAAGTGTCAAAATAATTATTTGGTGTATGTTGAAAATTCAACTTAAATAATGTATTTTCTTATTATTACAATATAATTTATGCAAACTGCAGCAGATAAAAAAAACTGGTGACCGTGTTTAGAACATTGACCCCCTTGCCATTCAATCTAAGAGTTGGATTTGTCAAGATTGTATGCTTGCTGTAGTTCAAAGCATGCACACAACAAACGACTACACACAGACGTCTTCCGTCATACTCGATACTATGAGGAAGAGCCTATCGTAATGTGCTTCACTTACGAGTACTGCAGTTAAACGGTTAAAATGTGTTTAGTGAGACCGAGACACTTTGTGAAATAGAATTCAATACCTTCAGGTCAGATTTAACCAGCAAACCAATAGATGTTGAAAAAATTATTGAACTTTTTTTTACGTTTCACAGATTAGTTATATAAAATGAAATAACATAATAAATACACCTTGTTTTTAATTTGAAAAGCAATTTTGCCCATTATTGTTTATCTTATTTGAACAAAAGTAAAACTAAAAAGAACATTAAAAACTTAATGGTTTTTCTTTATAAGCTACGAAGAGACCATTAAATCGTTAAACTTTTCATTTAATTTATTCGTTTTCCGTAACACAAGTAATAAAAATGTGTACTTTTTATTTGAAAATGTTTTCCTTTTTAAGATCCAAAAGACATTACTAAGGATTTGATTTTTTTACTTTGGATATTCTTGTGAAACTTTTAACACTTTACAAATAATATTGACAACACATAAAAGGCAATCTATATAGCATTGTGGTATCCAGTTTTTCTTCCACTCGATAGTTCGATAAACTGGAAATCCGATCTTACAGAAATCCGTGTAGTATTTTATATCTTATAGTAATTCACTTGTTATATTTATAATAAAAAATGATAACGAGTTTTATAATAAAATTAGAAAACATATCGGTTTAGCAATCATGAAACAATATAAACTCGATTTTACTTACTTCTGAAAGTGTTGTAATAATTACTCTGTTAATAATTATTTAATTAATGCCATAGAGCATTTTCCCAATATTTTTGACATCATGTAAATTAGATAATGGGCATTATTCAATAATAATAAGAAATATTTTTAACAGCTGCCATTTTTTATAAGATTGTATGACATAAAATACTCCTAATAAGGAAAAATATTATAATATATTTATTAAGAAGATATTACTTTACTGTTGAAAAGGAAAATATAAATAATAAAACAAGAAAACAGTTTATAATGAATGATAATGCTTGATTCTTCAACCATTTATAATACTAACACTCAACTATTAGATTAAAACCATCTTTCTCACTGACTTTATACTGTTCTAAGCAAATATTGTAAATAAATTTCGTTATGAATAAAGTTTATTTAAAGTGTTTTGTCAAAAATAGATGGATTCTGTTTTAAGTTTCATAGCATCGAACTTTAAATTATTAATGTTTTTCAGTAAAATTTTGGAATATAATTAATTAAATAATTAAATTTTGGAAAATAATTTTGTAAAAAATAGCCTTAAAATGTATTTTTTTTATTGTTCCTGCAAATCAACATTTTATTTAAAAATGTTATTGACATATTATGCATTACAATGATCAGATGACTTGAAAAAAGAGTTGCAAATGCTAAAAGGAAGAGACGATCGCATCAACCACAACGAAAAAAAAACGAGACTCGAGAGAAGCAGCAACACGACGACATTTTAAAGAAACCCATAGATTCATATTGAAGCACAGATTCATATTGAAAAAAATATATATAAACTTGCGTCATTATTGACGGTAGTTACTCGTTTTCATATATTTTTTAACAATCACAAATAAATATTTCTCAATAGTAATTCAATATAAACTTTATGTTAATAATCAAAATAATAAGAAAAATGTCACCGTCAAACGTAAAAGTGTAAACTTGATTCAAAATATTTTCGAATGCCAGAAACACAAACTTGTCGATAGATACACGTGATGTTATAATGTTCATGTTGAATTTTATTATTTTTTAATAGATTTATTTTCTTATACGTGGTCGTCAAGAAAGTAAAGAACGCATTGACAGAACTAAATAAAAACGAAAGATATCAACACAAAACTTTATTTACAAAGTCACATTACCTTACTCTATTATTCAATGTAGTCGTCATAGCTATCAAGGCACTTATTGTAACGTGAAACCAATTTTTCAATTCCGATGTTATACTCTTCTACCGCCAAAGATTTGAGCCAGGATGTCACTTCTTGTTTGAAGTGTTCATCGTTTGCAAACTGTTTTCCACCCAAAAATTCCTTTAGTTTCGGGAATAAGTGAAAATCACTCGATGCCAAGTCAGGGCTGTAAGGAGGGTGTCCAAAAAATTCCCACTTAAGACGTTGAAGTTCTCGCTGTGTTCGTGCTGATGCATGAGGCCGCGCATCGTCATGAATCAAAACTACCTTTCCCGACAACATTCCACGTCTTTAGTTTTGGATGACGCGTCTAAGTCGTTGAAGAATTTCACAATATGCCTCTGAGTTTATTGTGTATCCTCTTGGCATAAACTCCACGTGGATCAAACCCTTTCGGTCCCAAAAAACTTTTGCCATCACTTTTCTGGTGTTGAGATTCGGTTTTTCTTTTCCGAGCACACATTTTTTTGTGGCCAAGGTGCTCTGTCACTATTTCCTGTAGGAGCGATCGTGAAATTTGTGGGAAAGATTCATGTACTGTGCTTAAAGTTGCCTATACATTTCGATAGGCCGAACATTTTGTGCACTCAGAAAACGAATGACACTACGCACTTCACGGGATTTTCGATGGGCGCAGCCATTTTGAAAGGCTACAGAACAATGACGCACGACCGTTTAGCAACAAAACTCGGCTCAGCGAGGGAAGGAACTAACTGGCGCACATACGATTGCGGTGGGGGGGGGATCGGCTCAGTGCATGGTGCGCAATCGTTCTTTACTTTCTGGACGCGCCTAGTACTAATTGTATTGTTTTTTTATTTGAATAAATAATCTAAATAGAATACTCCAAGTGATGCGTTGTAACGGTTTAACTTATAAATTTTAAGTAACAATGTTTTGCCATATACATTTTTAAAATTCGTAAATGAACTCCGTTGTTTAGTTGGTAAAAGGCATGTATTCCAGCCCATAGGTAACTGGTTCGATTTCCGTTGAAAACATATTTTTTTTTAAATTTCCAGTCTGTATTTAACAACAAACCTTTTTAACATATATTTGCTCGATTAAAAGTCTGCCACATGTTAATAAACTCACCAAATTATACTGTGAACATCTAAAGTGTAATACATTATTTAACTACAATAAATCGTTCAAAAGACAACTCTTAAACTATAATGCAATAAAAATCACGACTGAATAAAGCAATGCGATATTTTATTAATAAATTATAATTATTAATTTGTTATTTTTTCAGATCTTTCTTATTTAGACCCTTGTCAATCAAGATTTAAATAGGTTTATGGCATTATACCGTATCGAATGCTTCAGGCGTAGAAGTACTCACATTCATGTCTTGACACTTTTCTCCAAGCTTTCATGTTTCGATACTTTTTTCCGAGTATTCGAATACAACAAAGAGCTTATCTAAAGCAAAACTGCATTTTACTAAAATTTTCATCCCATTTTTCGCAAATGGATGATTTTTATGTTTTTTTTTAATAGAAGGCTCATATGACATGTTGTTCAATAATATATTCAAAGCATTTTTTGGCATAGCCTTCTGTTGATCATTTTGAGCAGTTTAGCCTGAATATCAGTATCGTTATCATCAAATAATTTGATTATTATTTTTAAATCCCTCATTAAGTCCTAATACGTTACCACACTGAGCTAGTTTAAGCATTGATAAGTTCTACATTAAATATTTCAGGGTCACTGAGTCCCGATAAACCAAATGTTAGAGGTCTGTTATCATTAAATACCTTTTTGACATACCCATTTCATCTTTACAAGATTTCAGTAATAAAATTTGTTATTTTTTTACATTTTGATTTTAAAATATTGACACTCGCAAGTATTATTGAACGAATTTCCAAAATCGTAAAATTTGTTGTTTATATGTCCATGCAAGGCACATCTAAATGACATATACTTTTACAGCGAAATAAACGACGAAATACAAGCATAGAATAATATAACTTTAAAGTATATGTTACGTCTGGGTTTGTTGGTTCGGTAAGTTGTATTGTTCTTCTTTTTAAATGTTTGCACATATTTATTAAATTTAAACGGTTAATTGATATTTTAAATATATACAATTAAAATCAACATGATATCAGTATTATGCTGAGGAGAATTTTCAGACTTAGAACACATCGAACCCAATATAATAAAATCAACATGATATCAGTATTATACTGATGAGAATTTCCAGACTTACAACACATCGAACCTAATATAATAAAATCAACATGATGTCAGCATTATACTGATGAGAATTTCCAGACTTAGAACAAATCGAGCCCAATATAATAAAATCAACATGATATCAGTATTATACTGATGAGAATTTCCAGACTTAGAACACATCGATCCATATACAATAAAACAAGCAAACTCTTATTATTTATTTAATTCATCCAAGCAACAATAACTTATTCACTTTTGTCAGTCAAAGTCATATGGAAGTCCATACAATTCCCATACTGATTGCCAAAGTGTAGTCTTGTTATACGGACGTTTTACTTATAATTATTTAGTTGTAATTACTTTATTGTGCAATAAAAAGTTTTGCCTGGTGAGCCTACAAGGAACGTATCGCCTGATATATACAATTATTTTCAAAATGTAAAAATATGAGCAGATAATCCTATTTTATGATGTGAGGTCAATATTTTTGTACAGTCTGTCCGGTCAGGTTGTCATCATTTCAGTCTGGCCAGGTTGTCATCATTTCCAATTAACATACCGTAGTTCAACTCAATACTTGGCTTTTGCTGAAAAATATTTTTCGTCATATTTTTGGTTACCTTACATTTGTATCACATAATAATGAAGACAGTGTTTGTTACATTAATATTAAAAAGTATAAACAATAACAGGTTTATTACTTTTATATAATGTTCGTACAGTTCCATTTTAATTTCTTCGCAATACACAAAACATTTAAAAAGAATTATAATACTTTTCCTCAAAGGGTATAGATATAAATATGTTAAAACTTAATGTTAACTAGAACCTCTAGAAACTAGTAGAATTATATAGTTAAGGGGTAAATTTAAAAAAAAATTAAGTGATGTGCTGCAAAGATAATGTTCAAATTTAATTGAAGAACGACTATTTAAAAGTTTTCATACTTGTCGAAATATTTTGTTTTTTTTTTTATATTTTGTTTTTATTCAAACACTGTTTTCTTAAAAACGAACCATAAAGGAAATCAATAAATAAATATGTTTCTTTTCATGAATATTTATTGAAAGAAAGTAAACTAAAAATAAATATTACACTATACAAAACAAAACAATTCTATGTCCATTTTCTGTTCAGAGATTAAATTTGTAGATACAAAAGAATCTTGTTTTCAGACCTATGTCCAAGAATAATAAGGAAAATACTCGTACCGTCGAAATTCCTTATTATATATATCAAGTTATCCCAAGGGGAAGAAAGGTAAACTTTAAGGCCCCAAGTACCTAAATTAGAGGTTAGTTTACCCCGAGATAAAGCCTGTCATCACAGCTTGTATGTAAAAAGATATCAGCAAAGCAAAGCAGACTAGATAACATTGTGAGCAGGATAATTCAAGTCCGGTAGCTAGACATAGAAAAACCATTTCCAGATAATCTCGCAAAGTAACTTAGGAATCACGTATAGGATATAAATATTGTATAGGTCATGACGTGTGAGCAACGTCAAGTTTAGGACGTGAAGTGGGTAAGAAAAAAAGGAAATATCTCACTTTTTGTAGGGGCTGAAAAGTAAATGAAGTTTCTTACGTTTTGTAGCATACATGTTAAACGAAATAATATGCTTGAACAAATAAATAGTATATTTTTATTTATTCTATAGTAAAAATAAGGAAATGACTGTCTCCGCATCCTGGGTGTCATGAGTTCAATTTCCGTTGGAACCTAATTTTATTAAAAAGAAGGGTAGCCTGCTTCTCACTTAAGATTTTTAAAATATATTTCTAGTCGATTGGAAAAGATTGCCTATATACTCGTACAATGTTATAATTTTGAACTGTAAAGATGAAATTGTGATAAATAATAGCTAAGGAGATTTTCATTCATTCGTACGGCACCCCTTAACTCATCCAACTGGCGCTGAATTTATTAAAGAACGTGGCCGGAAGACAACGTTGTCTTCGGTCTCATAAATCAAGCCTTCGAGCTTTAAAAGCAATCGAGTAAGCACGGAAATCACAGTTGGTCGTTGTACGTTTTGGAAATACTACCGCACGAGAAAATACTCGTACTAGCGCACGCGCATAAGGTTCAGCTTTACAAAAGCTTGCATAACACTTATGAGGAATTCTACGAATATATAGTATACACGTAGAGTCGCTTAAATTGTCTCGAGGTTTTTTAAAGCAAGCTTTAACTGGTTTATCATCCTGCGATATTATTTGATCGTCAAAACAATAATATTGTGGCCCGTGTAACAGGTAACTTTACCAAGACCAATGTTTATTTATTTAACACTCATTTTAAAAACAATCTGGCGGGCTTATTGGCAGGTGGCAATTTCTTCCAAACAACCAGACAACAGTAAATAAAGGATGTTATGTGGTCGCAAAAAAATATTCATGTGATTATTCATCTTAATGAACATATGGATAATAAAAGTGAGATATCATCAATCAAAGGAAAAGGAGGGATTGGCGGAGAAAAAAATTTAGGAATCACCACGTTATATTACTGACTAGAAATTAAGAGTTTTTCAGTCGATCTTTAAACCATTCCAAGGACGAAGCAAGTCTAATATTAGTTTGTAACAGGTTTCAGAGTCTCACTGCATTTACAGTAAAATATAACGTAAAAAAAGAAGAGCTGTGAACTGTGAAGGCCAAAAAAACAAACTCTGTATGAGCGTAGAGTAAGTCTATGATCAGAAAGATACTGAAAATGGAAAATGTGGTGGATAAAATAATTTTATCTACGAGTATTATCGATATCCTGGTTAGATAAGACGACCTCCATTGCATAGTAGGTGCGAAGCGCTTCTAGATAAATAGCAGAAAATACATTTAAAAGAGAAGCTACTGAAAAGTCTGGGCTCATCTCATAACATCTCCCCGGCTGAGATACACCCCACCTATACAGGGCGAGCACAGCCGCGAGGACACCAGATATTTTTAAGCCCACATCCTCTGTTCGGCTGGTAACAATTCTCACACGTGCCGAATATGTGTGAGAGAAATGTTGTCTCTTCAGGTGCGGACAAATCGCGAATTATGTACCTACTTCTGTAGTTCTAAGCCTGAAGACTCGATTACTGGTGCCAAAAACAATATTGTTTCCCGGTCACGCTTTCAATATATCCGAATTACCAATTTGAATATGTTGAAGGCTACCATATGATAGAAGAAGAAGACATCCTGATTTGAAATATGACATTCAAAGAAGCACTTGTGAGTGTAATTTGTGCCTTCATCTTTACTTTATTTCAAAATTTTATGAATTATTTATATCATAAAAATTATCTTGAACACATCAACTGTATAATTAGATGAAAAACAAAAGCATTTTACATAAAATTATTAAATGTTCTCAAATATACCTTAAATACAAAATAATAGTTCAAAAGGATTCTTCAACTACCTGTAATTACATTGTGATGAGCTCAAATTTTCGACAAAATAAACAAAAATTTACGAAAGGTTGAACTTAATAAAGATGAAACAATGTATAAACAAACGGATCGATAACACTTTTTACAAAGAACCTCACTAATTTGAAAGCGCCACGACGTCTTTTGTGAAACCGCCTTTGACAGAGCCGCGCTTCAGAGGTGCTTAATCCGAAAACCTTTTCCACTGAAAGGTACTATTTTCAAATGGATTCTACTTTACCGTTTTCTAAGTTAAAGTTTATCATAATTCATTTCAATTGTTGGCTTAAAAACGGTTCAATTTGACAACATCCGTGGTGTGGTTAGAAAGACGCCTGCCTTCCAACCCGGACTGCAGGTTCGATTCCCGCAGGAACACAGCTTTTTTAAACATAAAATTTTCAATCAAGTTTTCACTTGCAGCCACATAAACATTTTCCTGGTTGGCTGGAGGGGATCGCCACATGACAGTGATCTCACAAGGTTGACCTGTGTACAAAGAAAGTGATATAATTATTCGGGCGCCGCTATAACTGCCAGAAGTGATATTCGTTTAATATTAGTGTTTTTCAGTCCCGAGTTAGAGCGCCCTCAAGGAGAGTTTGCTTTCTAAATGGCGATATATAAAAAAATGTCCTTTGAATTTTTTTAAATATCAACGATTACCACACTCGATGGTAAAAAAAACTGGTTACTCGCTGAGGTCTCAATTCTGGTAAAAAATTAAATCCACAAATGATAGCTTCAATTAAAAAAAATCACTTTTAAAGCGAAAAAAAAACGAGACAAAAAATACTTAACCAAATTTATGAAACAGAAAGTATATTTTTATTTTTCTAAGCACACTTTCCATAACCTGGTGGATTTATTACCATGTGACAATATTATTCTAACTAATTTTAATTAACTTAACTAATTTGTTAAAAATGCCTTTAGTGAAAACCACTCTAGAACCTGTTTTAATAAAATTAGGTACCAACGGGAATCAAACTCGTTACTCCCGTTCGGAAGACAAGCGTCTTACCAATGAGCCCATGGATGTAGTTTTTATTACATTCCTGATAATTCAAATAACAATTCGATTAATTTTATCAATTACTAAATGTAAAATAAATGCAGATATTAAATATAATTCGATGTCAAATGAACCAATTTAAACAATTATCGGTCTAGCAGGCTCATGAAAGAGCAGTTAACACATGTATTATACAAATAAACATACACATATGTTATCTACTTTAATTACTTGTTGGCGCGGGTTAAAATTCCGTGAACGATTAAACTCAATTATAAGTTGTATAATTAACTGCAATTTGTGAAATGGTTTTATCACATCTATTACATTTCCTCAAAAGCTTTTGATTTTGATCGATTTTCTTCAGGTAAACTTAATTGCTATATGGTATAAATTTAAAATATTACCCTCTTCTTCTCCTGCGTCTTGACTTCAATCTCGAAAACGTGACTACACAACCAACCAACAACACCTGAAATGACTATATGTAAGGTGATCTACCTCTGATCTACGACTCTCCACTATGTCATGAGGTTCTCCATACCCTCCCTACACGAAATGTGACCGTAGAGCTGAAATTTGCGACGAGTTTACCATAAAATCTTGAGAGCCTCTTTGAGATGTTTGATTCTTCTGAATCCTCCTTTAAAGTACCAATTAAAATCTAAATGGTTCAAACAATTCCTCAAATGTGTAATGTAATTAGTAAAATTGAAAAAAAACTCATTTGAAAAATACAACTTTAAATTTGAAACAGTTGAAAAAGTCAACAGAATGTTTAGATATCATAAGTAAAGAATTATTTTATGACTAAAAATTAATCACGGGAACAAATTTTGTTGAGCTCATGAAAGAAACTAAGATTTGTTCTTTGTGCAATTAACTTTTATAATTTAAATAAAATTCTAATGAATACTTGAAAATGGTGGTTCTTTAAGTTACTTATATAAAAAATGTTATTTTTTTAAGCAGGAAACAAATATTTCTTTATGACGATACGACGTCACTAATTGACGAAGAACAAACGGCTCAAAGGATGACACACCTGTAAAAATTACTCGCAACGCTGTAATCATTTTTATAAGGAGCCTTAAGGCCTGG
Source organism: Odontocerum albicorne (assembly GCA_949825065.1). NCBI lineage: Eukaryota > Metazoa > Arthropoda > Insecta > Trichoptera > Odontoceridae > Odontocerum > Odontocerum albicorne. The sequence goes on from OX463851.1 coordinate 6,671,043, forward strand.
AGTTTAACTACTTAACAACTATCCATTTACGCCATTAGATTAGTGTGGTCACTCGGTCCGAAGACCTTTAGAAATTATTAGAAGTACCTTTAGAAATTATACCTTTAGAATTATACCTTTAGAATTCTACCTTTAGAAATTATTGACTCAAGTATGATCGCAGTACCATAAAATGAGATCTGCGGATTAATTTAGACGGCCGGAAAGCTGAGACGCGTTCCGATGAAAGTAAAAAAAGTATGTGTTCCTACGGGGGATGGCAACTATTGTTGTTGCTAAGTTGACTATTGAGACAGGCTTTAAGATGTCACCCCTTTGTACGGCAAGAACCCTCGCGTGATTCTTACCGAAAAGAATAATCGCAGTGCGATGCTGGACTTTCGGACTCAACAGAGTGAGCGCCGTTGAAACCGAAAGTGCTTCCGCCAAGTATGTTTTGTAAGCCTTAGCGATGACCAAAAGCGCCCATCGTTGACCGCTGATCAGCATACTTTTGGTAACCCAGAGTCAACTTCTATGAGCCCAATAGCTGACTTCATAGCACCCAATTTCCAAAAATACCACAAACTTGTTCGTAAAGATGATAGGCATCGTATGGATTTCACCAAGCACGCTACAGCGAGAAGTACTTAAAACAGTATTTTTACGATACTAAATGATGAAACCCTACAAATGATATATAAACTAGATATTTTTCTGAAACCTTGAAAGAAAATCCGTCCCAGAGTATGAAATGAAGATTAATCATACGGTTGGCAGTATAATAAGAAAATAATTTCTTTCTGCGTGAGATTTTGGGTAGGGCAGGGAAGATCTCGTGGTTCATCCAGCTTCCTGTTCTGGTGACGTATACAGGGTCACCGCTATTTATCAGGCGGAACTTAAATTACACGTGTTCCTTTCACGTTGAGATTGACACCCTAAAGGTCAGATGTGATTTATATGATACTTGAGACGGAGAAAGTTAACTTGATGTTGAAAAAAGAGACGTTATGAGAAAATTAATAGTATTACAATTTTTTACATATTGTACTACTATATATAAAGATTCAAAAGCTTTTTCGCGTAATACACTAGAAAATCTGAATAAAAATTGGTATAGCATTTCCTTAATATGTCTTCTATTAATTATTATGATGTTATGACTAAACCGCCTTTTTGTATTCAGTTATTAAAGAAAAAAGTACATTGACATCCAGTTCTAAAATGACGTTATTTTAATTATTTATTCATTTTTGGTGTATGTACATGGTTTAACATCTGAAGGACTAATTATTATATAGCATATTTACCCGGTCAACTTGTTTATCTTGAGTATGTAAAGCTGTTAAAATCTGTAACAGATTTTACAATTTTTTTATTCAAATTACAAAATACAAATCTCCGAACAAATATGGTTGTAACACAGGAAAGGAATTTGGTATATTTATTATTATTTGATTTCATTAAAGGCGGGTTGACTTGTTGTAAAATATGAAAATTTCATAAAAAACCTGATGTATTCTTGAAATTCAATGTTGATTATCTTTATAATCATAATCACCATTGCATCATGACCCTATAAGAATGGGTAGGGAAAACATATCTCCCATTTATTCTAATCTGGTATACATATTTTGCTTCTACCACGCTCATTCACTTCAACATAAGCATCTATCATGAAAGCTTTTTACTCTTTAATGTATTTACTAATGCATTTGGTAGTGCCACGTTTTCTAGTACAACCAAACTTCCGTTATTCTACATAACTTGTAAGGATTATTTTTTTAAGCCTTTCATAATTTTTTCTTGACGTGTATTCTTTCTTAATGTCTATTCTTCAGTCATATATGATTTTCCACACATTCAACGCAACATTCGCATTTCTACTATATTTATCTTACTTTCACCACTTTTTATCATGCCCAAGTTACGCATACACATCCTCATTAACAGTCAAATTACCAAGATTCCATAATGAGCAGCCACCGTTCCTTTTCGTGATTTTCATTCCACTAATATTTTTTAAAATAATAAATTATTAATTTATTTTGCAAACTATAAATATAATATGTATATAAAGTATGTAAATGATAAGCAAAATAACAAGCGACTAAGAAAATGGAATGAAAAATAAAAAAAAGATCAAACGAGGATTTGAAACAGATTTGTATAAAAGAAAGTTTAAAAGTAATTTGCTTAGTCAAGTTTGAAAGAAATGATCAAATTATTCAAATAAATACTTTTAAAACAATTCAATTTATTTCAGCTAATTGTATTCTAAAGAATTTGAGTCCAAATGATAGCTTCAATTTGAGTCAATATGATAGCTTCAATTGAATTTTGAAACTAAAATTTCTTTTTGAATTGGAAAAACTTCAAATGTTTTCTGCTGATATTCAAACTGGACAGAGATTATTTGAAAACTTTTTGGGATATTTGAGAAGATTATATTTGGATATTATATTTTATCAGGGGGATTTTTTACCTCGAAATTATCACATTATATCTCATTGATATCTTATCTTTTAGCAAAATGATTTCTTACCTCAGAATTGTCACATTATATCTTATTATCACATTATAATTTGAGCGTGTATCAAATAATCCGATATATATTTCTTAACAATAAGCTTCGTACTATAAAAAGGATATACTTTATTTGCTCTTTAGTGTTATATTTGAAATAATATCCCTCCTGATTGAGTATGATTGATAGCAATCCTATCATGCCATTTTGTGTTGGTTTATATAGTGCAAGTTGGTGCACTTCAAAAAACAAGTAGTTTTGAGAGATCAAAACTAAAGTTTCGATGGCAAAAATATCACTTTTTTAATAAGGATCGGCAGGTTTGATATGCTATATGGACTTTTAATAATACGCTATTTTGCGTTGCCAAGCAGCATACGAGCTATACAAAACAAAGATTTATGAGTTAGATGGTTTATGAATAAAATCAATCTGGAAATAAAACCCTCGGGAATCGAACCTAGGGCGCTTAGGAGCTTCTTTCCGTAAATACCAACCGTCAGACCATGGTAGCTGATGGTGTATAAATAAATATTTTAAATTTAATAATAAATTATCTCCGTCATGGCTTCCAGTTGTTGAACTCTCTGATGATAATAGATTGCTTATGATAAGAATAATGAAATACATTTTGAAAACCAATCGTGAAAATATATTTTCAAATTAACAGGATATCTGTTCCCCTAACAGGACTTAATCATGAAGCATCATGGCCCGCTGTCTATACCAGATTCGCATCCCATAAGTAACACCCACACATTCTGGCGTATCAATCACACAATCCCATATTCACACACACAAGACACTCATAGCATCTCAATACATCACAGATGTTAAGGATTTTTTTTATCAAAATTAAGTAGCACAATTCTTCGTATCTAACTCAGAGTATTCAATGTACTTTTCTTTTAAAATACAAATGGGAATAGACATTCTAAATTCCTTTCTCATTTATTTTGTTTGAAGTATTAAAATTGATGATATGATAGGTAATTCCTCGTGATTGAGTATGATTTGTCAGCCACCTTGTGGATAGAAGACAACTACATATATTTGGTTGATTATGTGCAAGCTGTTACTTTTCAGCAAACAAAGTATTGAAAGATCTAACCCAAAGTTTTAACGGCTGGAAACTAAATCTTCCTGGACGAACGGCAGATTTAAACTACAACGTACATTCGTTAGGTAGTTTTTTGCGTTGATTAAAAACGTTAAAAGAATTTATGATAAGCAGCACACAAATAAAACAAAGACATAAATTCAGATGTAAAATGGTCTATGACTAAAACGAGTCGAGATGTGCTTTAAATTTCTTAGCATTTCCTTCAATCAATTTCATATTTTGCAGTTTTTTTTAAATTAAATATCTTTTTATATTAAACATTCGAGCTTTTTTCTGGCGAAGTCATATAATATGCATGCTGAATCTCGGAGAAAACATTTCTTTTGGTTCGGCGGCCATGGTCTAATGGTTAACTTCTATGCTACGCGAGCGGTGAGTAAAGAACACCTTGAGAGTAAAATATGCTTATGTTAATTGAAAAGAAATTTATTATTAAATCCGTAAAAAGGTGAAATTCGGTTCAACAAAATATTTGCGAATTATTTCAAAGAGGCATTCCTCAAAGATGTATCCTTTCACCACTTTGGTGTAACGTATATTTGATTTTTTTTAATAAAAATTAACCAAAAATCGTAAACATAAATATAGCGTTTATAAAATTAATAAAATATGCCCTTGATTCGGTGATTCTGGTATACAACCTAGATGACATTCAGTTTTAACTGAATAAACTTATCATGACAGGTGAAGAACAAGGATTGAATATTAAAACTTAGTTACGTAATAGAGTTAATAGTTTCAAATATCTAGGTAGCCTAGATATTCATCACTAAGATCTACACAGAGAAATTAAGCCATGTACTGATTGGAGCCTGCACACACGCATGAACCGCTCATGCGTTTGAGCTCACACGCACGGATAGACGTTGGATTTTGGTCGTTCTTAAAGGTGAGCCAGTGTGTGCTCTGCGCTCAATGTGTGCATAGCTATGCAGTGCGCGAAGGTGAGCCAGTGTGTGCTCTGCGCTCAATGTGTGCATAGCTATGCAGTGCGCGAAGTTATTTTGATATGCGAGATTGTGAAAAATGTTTGTTGTTATTAGATCTATACTAATTTGCTTTTATTATTTTTCTTACAACGTACATTGTATCCTTTATTCATATAAATAAACAAATAACTCGTATACCCTAACGGGATGTTTTGGATTTATTTTCATCCATTTGCTCATAATGAAAGCACGAATAAAAATAAAAGACGCTGTGATTATACGTATAGGTATTATGTGGAGTATCCATGCTTTGGCTGAATGCTCAAGTCAACTTGTTATCATAGCGATTAACTTCGTTGAGTGTTTGTTGTTGTCAAAATGTTTGCAAATAATTTTGACGAAAACGCTCATAAATGAACGGCTTACGTGCGTGAGCGTGCTCTGATCAGTAGATGGCTTTAAGTATCTTATTGAAATGGCCCATGCAGGATTTCTCAAGGTAACATTAGTTTTCTGCATTAAAAGTTTGAAACTTAAACTACGCTACCGTATGAATAACTGCTATTTATTATCTATTTAACTTGACAGTATTGACATGGAACATAAACACACGTATACAAAGTAAACTAAAAGCATTTAAAATGTGAATTCATCAGATAATGTTCTAAATGTTGTGGTAATATCGTATCTCAAACACTGAAACCTACGCCAAGCCGGAGTGGAACGGGAGACAGTAAATGGCATAAAAGGCCAAAAGATCTATCTGGGTCACATATTATATATAGAGAGAAGAAAAAAGCTACATCTTTAAATTAATATTGATGGTAAAATCGAAGGTCGTCGTGAAATCGCGAATAGACAGGGAATTGCTAATAAGGATAATGTAAAAGTCGCGAATGGACACATATCATATCTAGACAGTGAAGGTGCTGTTCTGTGTCACCGAAGGTAAGAATATTCTCTCAAGAGCGATTTGATCGTTAATGTCAAAAGAAATAGACAATGCACACGAAGAAAACAATTTCTATTAATGATTTCCTACTAATGTTTTGTTCATAAGTAAAGTTTATCGTAGTATGATATAGAAATAATTTATATTTGAAAAGGTATGCGAGTGAAACGTGGATGTAAAAAAGTCGAATAAATGCAGTAGAAATGCGTGCACTTGAAGTAGAAATAAATGCAGTAGAAATGCAGTAGAATAAACGAGTGATAATGTACGACAGAATATGGAATGAAGTCTTTAGGGATGAATGTGAACTTAAGGCTGATGTGTTGGATAAGATGAAGAGAAATACTATGAGATGGATTTGATAGGAGGAACAAATTGATGAATATAGACTAACAAAACAAATATATACCTAAAGTCAAATATAAGTAAAGTGCGTGTTGGAGGAAGACTAAGAAAAGTATGGTTGGACCAATATTTTGAAGGAAATAAATTAGAGCGTAAGAGAAATCGTAGTAGCTTTATGAGAAAGTGTGTGGTTGTGGAAGAGGCGAAATATATTTGTAGAGATAGAAAAGACTGGTGCTCTGTCTTCTCTGCCTACCTCAGCAGGAAAATGGAATGACGATTTATGTATAATTTAACTTTATATCCAATAATGCATATATGGGATGAGTTCCCTTATTTCCTAATTCATTTGACTTTATTCTTATCATATACGCAGGGGTTAAGAGTATCACTTCTTGATGATATGCGCATTTTTTTATTATTTGTCATTTAATTGTTTTTGTTTTAATTCAAGTGCATATATTATATAATATATATTATAAATAAATTATTTGCATTACGATACGCATTTTTTTCATGCTCTAATTGGTAAGATGCCTGTCTTCTGATCTGAGGTATGCAGATTCGATTGTTGTTGTTGCACGATTTTTTATGGTTTTAGTCTGGTTCTAACTTTAGGTCTCTTTGACATTTTTCTGGTTGCTAAGAAGAGATCTTAATATATCAATAAGCCAGCCAGATTGCATTGTATACGATGACAGAGAAATACAATGTAATTAACATATTTCTATTTGATTGTAAGAGATTACCAAACAGCAACAAATCCGCCTGGTTTAAGTGTATACTACTAACCTAATTTAATACTGTGAATTTCTTACTAATATAGTGGTTTCAATAATACAATAAAATACATGTGTTTTATGAAAATTTAAATGAAACAAATTCATACTTTGCGTTTTTCTAACCCTAACTAAAAACTATCTCAGTAATCAGTATTTTTTAGTTGATTTGATCGTAAAAAAATATTCAAAGGCATTACTTTACGCAATACGGGATAAATGAAGCAAGAAATCGAACTATTTTTATAACAAACATGTATTATAATACATTCAACCCCTTGGAAAACGATTTGTAAGTCATATAAGGGATACAAAACTAAAAAGTTTTTTTTCTGAACAAATGTAACTAAAACATTACATTGTTTTAATATTTTTTACTTTTGAAAATTGATATCGTGAAGACTTCTTTCTGAGCGTTCATACTGATTATATTATCAAAAGTTGCCCATACAAAGCAATAATGCGATATCATTCCAAAGACAATATGACCTTATAAGAAATATATTTTTTCTTAATAATGTTATGTTATTGTAGTTTAAAATTTATAAACTCAACCCTTTAAGTCACTTTAGTTCTTCAATTGAATGAAAGAGCGATGCTTTATAAGATTAAAAGAAATTGAAATTATTATCATCGTCTTATAGTTTTTGTATTTTGTGGAATTATTTAGATTCAATAACTGTGAAACGTGTTAATGCTTTCAATTGAGAAGCCATAATATAACATTTATTTTAATTTAAAAAAAATGACAGAGGTTTTCTATGAAATTTTGAAAATATATTTTTATGTTATTTACAGTGAATGTATTAACAATGTGGAGGTTTTAAGACATTGTTAGTTCAACACTGTTGATTCCACTGTGTGTAAAATGTAATATTTCACTGTGTGTAAAATGTAATAAACAGTATTGGACTAAACCAATTACAATATATTTTTAATTTGTTAGAAATGTTAAATCTTGCGAGTTTTTGCAATTTGGACTTGTTGCATTGTCTATCATATATGCGTTTGAATCTCACAGGTGTGCTGTATCAAAATAGGTAAAAGCTTAATGAGACAATTGACATAGACGCCTATCTTGAATAGAGTAGAGTTTTGTAAACATTCGAATAAATAAAAAATTACTAAAAGTAACTGGAAATGGAACGTGATTTGAGATATTTACTTCCATATTAATAGTTTTTCTTATGTTTTTTCGAAAATAGTAATAACTCATTTCATTTCGAAAATAGTATAATAACTTACTACGTTATAAATAACTCACTACGTTATAAATGAAGGTGTTATTAAAGCTGAACTGTATTAATACTTTCCACTCGAAATTCGAGCGAGATTATTGGTGTACTTCCACAAATTTGTAATCTCCAAGCAATCACAATGTACTACAGTGCATATACGTTGATGGTCTTTAGCAAGTCCATGGAAGTAATGAATAAAGATCGACGTAGTCTATTGGTTAGCATTAATGCTAAGGAAACGGGCGCCCCAGATTCCCTTCCGGACTAATTTTACTTTTACATCAGAAATCAAGTATATTAAAATACTTTCCGAGGAATTTTTAAAATGTATAATTACCACTAAACAATTTTATGTTGAGACTGTGTTGGAATTTCAATGAAGTGAGTTTACTGAGAACTTTTTCGATGCCACTTTTCAGAACCTTCGTTGATTGCAAATTAACTGTGTCGTACCCCTACTGCAGTATTCATAGAACGAACAGCATATTTATAGAAAACATTGAAACTAAGTGACGAATATAATTATGAATGTTATTCTAAACAATCAACTTGACTAGGAAATGTGAAATAGATTTATAAAGTTTGCACAAAGTGAACAACACCAATAATATTTTGACTTCCCCGAGTTTATGCAACTTGTTGATTTATGTATTTCTTCACCAAAAACTATTTTTTTATTTATTTTATACATGACAAGAAATATACATAATTTGCGAAAAAAACAACACATAATTTAATTTGGATACACCATTTTGATGGATCTGAGTTTGTTGCCTTTCATTTGTCGTGTCCCCAGTAAACTAGGCTTTTACCTGTATCTCACTGAGGACAAATTGTAGTAGTTAAACTAGGAACTATTCATGTAGCTCATTAATGATATTACTGTAATAGATTGATGACCCACATGGCCTAGTTGCTAACATTCTTGACTTATATTCAGAAGTTTCGGGTTCAATTCCCTATGGTATCTAAAACAATGAGTCTCAATATGGCAAAAATAATGAATTCCTGTTATTACGAGTACAATACTTGTGCGTGCATAGTTCTTGGGCCAGTATTGTTTCTTTTACGTGCAATCGCGTAAAATGAGTTTCATGTCTACTCCAGTGGCTTTGAACACGATGGCTCGACTATTAAAGCTAAAGGCAATACTGACTCCCTACCATGCTTTTCAATATGTTCGAATAACAATTTTGGATTTGTTTAAGGGTGGTACCACGCGAAAGAAAAGTTTTTATTTAATTCACCGAGAACACGTTCAAATGTTATTTTCTATGGATTATGATATATCACTAAAGTAATGTGTCCCTAAATATGTTGCAATGGTTTGATCAATCTTTCAAATTTGCGTATGAAATATTTTCATTATGTAAAAATACATTTGTATATAAAATTGTATTCATATTTACTGAAGGACATAAGATCGTTATTACACAGAAAAAAGGTTTCCTTTTCCTTTAAAAAATATTCCTTACACATGATTTGCAGATTTTTTTACGATACAGCCCAATAATTGAATTGAACATAGCGGATTTCCTGAAATATCCGCCAATTTGATAGGAAACTGCGGAGTCACGATGCTAAATCTGTTCATAATCATGGCTGATAACGATTTCACTCACTTTATTTATCATTATGGTATATCGTATTATTGTACACAGTTCAACATTTATCTCAGAAATGTTTATCGGTTTTTGTAGGGTTAAATTTCCGTTTTATAAGAGAATATACTTATAAAGTATTATTTATAAAAAAAAACTAGGAAAAGTGACGGGTGAAAAATATCTAAAGACTTTATTTTGAAACTGTAAAAATACTTTGCTGGGTAGGTAAAATAGAAAACTGGATTATGTACAATATGTAAATTAATTAAATTAATTAAATGAATCCCTCTTTTCTGCTCTAGCCGGACTAAATTGTTATCTTCTAGACGTTGACTGTTTTTATCAAATAGAATTCGTAAGAACTTCATATATTCATATTATATACGGAAACAACAACTAACTATAATATTTACAATAGTAACTTCACCTTTTATCCCTATTCTCCTTATTTATCTTTCCCTTTGCTATTTCAAAACATTGTCATATATTTTTTATATTACCTTAATTTTCATTTTTTAAAGTATTTTGTTATTATTCGTTCAAAATTTGTCTTGTTCCATAAAAAGATAACGCCATGGGTAATATAAGTAAAAGTAATATTGTATGATGCAAATTAATTTAAAAAATACTTTATTTAATATGAAATATTTGAAAGATCTTTATCGCTCTTCCTTCTTCCAGTTCATCACACTTTCATCTCTCGTCGTCCTAAAATGTCCATATCATTAGACTCTGGACCAACTTGCCGCAGCTGTAAGTCTTGTATACTCATTGGCTTGCTCCAAAAAGCAACTTAAAAATCACTGTATATCTTATCAGTGACAAAACGTGCTTTTCTCTACTCTCCGTTCTATTATCTTTTCTTGGTTCATTTTCTCTTCAAGTCATAAGTTATAAAAAAAATCTTTTTTTTTTCTCTACTTTTATTTTGAAATATGAGCTTGTTCTAACTGTTTAAAATGGTTTTTTCTGTTTGCTTTGTCACTTTACAACCAGCATTTGACATAACAATTGATTTAACATAACATAAGGTACAGCATGCTCATAAAACCACCCATTGTATTACATTAGTGTGCTGAAGTGCTAAATAATTATTGATTTAACATAAGGCACAGCATGCTCATAAACCCACCCATTGTATTACATTAGTGTACTGAAGTGCTAAATAATTATTGATTTAACATAAGGTACATCATGCTCATAAACCCACCCATTGTATTACATTAATATACTAAAGTGCTAAATAATTATTAAATAGAAATGTAACGAATAAGTATTACTAAAAATAAAGTTTCAAAGAAAATGGTGTGTTTATTTCTTAATGACACACAATTCCTGCAAAACAATGGTTTTGAGATAACTGACCAGAAAAATATAATTAGGAAAATTTCCAAATAATTGGAAGAAAAAATTGTTTTGTAGATTTTAACAGAGAAAGAAACAAAACAATTCCTGAATGTACGTAAGTTTATTATAAAATAATTTAAGCAAAACTTAGTTTTTTGACCAGAAAAATATAATTAGGAAAATTTCCAAATAATTGGAAGAAAAAATTGTTTTGTAGATTTTAACAGAGAAAGAAACAAAACAATTCCTGAATGTACGTAAGTTTATTATAAAACAATTTAAGCAAAACTTAGTTTTTTTCAATAGTTTAATGTTACCATATCATATAAGACGGTTTAAACTCACAACATTTCAACAAGTTCATTCAATAATTTCATATTCAACACCCATCTTGTGTAAAAAATATACTAGCTTTATATCTAACCCTAATACACTTCAAATATGTAAATAAGGTTAACTCTGAAAATGAGATAATATATCCTCACATAAATGGTCCAAATTAGAAACACAATTTCGTTGTAAATTTATAATAAAATCCCGGGTAAAATAAATTAAATACCCTGAAATAAATTTCAGAGAAGGTTTACTTCAAATTATCTAAATAAAGGGTGATGGTATTTAAAGAGCATGTTGTTGTCTGAATGTGGTATTATTATTGGCATGTTTTTGTTCCTTCGAGATGGGTTTAATAAGATTTATTGAACGATAAAGTAATTTATAGGTGACAATATTTGAATCAGCATTTTCAATTGGGATACTTTGAATTTTGCTCACGTAACAATGTTGTAATGAAGTGTCCGTTTTATAAGCTGTGATCGGTTTTCGGGATTTAGTTCTAGCCAGAGCTGCTACAAGTATTTATTTATTTAAATGTTTAAAACATAGTCACATTTACTAAACCAAAGTTAAAACAAGAGCTTGAAAATTCAACGCAATTCAGAAAACAATTCATGAAATTTTAACGTATATGACGACAATATTAAAATAAATATAGGAACCCATCGAAGAAAACACAAAAGTGAATTTAATTAAGAACAATAAAAATGACAAATGATTGGGCAAAAGTACAAGAAAAAAATGAAATAGCCAGTTTCCTTGTCAAGATCTTAAGTTGAAGAAACGCCGAATAGGACCTTCCTAAACTCAACATCAACATTTAAAATTTTCACTAAACCCAACACGGAGTTACCTAATCGTAGGATTTTCACGATTGATGAATAACAACGTAAGTATATTAAATTGACATTGATAATATTTATATGTAATTAGACCACTGCACGCGTACACGATACTTCATATAAAGCATAATGTGTCACTATCACGTATCGGAACTTCTACAAAGGTTTCTCGTCTTTCCTTAGAAATTTTTCTGAACATATGCAGTTGCGGGGAAGTACCTAATCTATGACCGCAACCACAACCTTCCTACTTTTAACTCAACCTAACAAAAACATTTTGTAATAATTTTGGTCTGTCAATAATAGTGACTTCGAATCCTAAGTTATAGCTAGCTCCCTTGATTAGAGCTGGTTCTGTAAACAGCGCCATATAAATTGTCATTTTTTTAAATATTATTGGGTTGTTAGGTTCCGCATGTCACAGTGTGTGAAAGGAGAAAAAAAAATCTAAATATGAAAACCAATTTAATTCAATATATTGGACTTATCAGTCAATATATTGGGACTATTAACGATATTGTGACTAAACTTACTTATACCGTAATAACAAATCAATTATATGTGTAGTACTTTGAGTAAACGAGTTTAATAAGGCGGCTGTTATTTAATAAGATATCGTAGTTATGCTTCTCATATTTATATCAGCTATGTTATATAACTTCAACAAATATAATTACTAAAACTCTAGATAAAAAAAAGAAATATTTGTATGTGGTATTGAAAGCTATTGAACAAAGAGGATTGGTTTTGAGCAGCATAAAACAATCTGCCGAATAGTCCTTTGTTAATGAACGGCTTTTGATATGTTCTACACAAAAGACAGTCATTATCTCCCCTATAAATAATATAATTTAGCTAGAAGAGCTATATTTGTAGATTCTTAAAAAGAAGCTTTATTTATAAGTTCGTAAATTTCCTTATTTATAAGTTCACATTTGATTTATTTTATGTTTTATTAGAATTAACAATCGTGATACCTTAAGGTCAAAAGGATAAAGAAATTGCAAAGACAAACCAATGCAGTTTCTTTCACTAGAATCTGCAGTGCAGTTCTGAGGGAGGGGAGCTTTTGGAGCCCTCCACATAGGTAGGTGAGTGAATGACGATGTGAATATAGTGTGTGATGAGGAGTTGTTGGATTTATTTGTGATGTTATTGTTTAGACTATGATACGATTAAAATTATAATGATTTGAGATTAAAGTATGTAAGGGTGAGAATTCAGAATGTGCATATTTATTTTGTCTTCTTTTAAAGCGTTGTTAATTGTAAGTTATCAAGTGGTGGTATTATTGGGGAGAACAAAAGACATGGCGCTTGACTGGTCTTGTTTGTGCTCCTCTGATGACGAAGTGAAAACTTTGAAACCGGTAGGGGTTTACCGTTATAAAAGTATTATAATGGTGGAAAATAAAAATTATCAATAATTTTTATCAATTTCATTCAAAGAACATTTTTAAAGCGCCATTTAGAGAGCAAACTTGACTCAAGGGCGTTCAAACTCAGGACACGGACCCACTAATATTAAACAATTTACGTTTGACAGCTATAACAGCGCCCTAGGTAATCATGTATAGCTCTTTTTTTTTGCATACATCCTTGTGGGACTACTGCCATGTGGCAATCTTCTCCAACCAACTAGAAAAATGTTTATAAAGCCTTAAGTTAAAAACTAGTTTGGAAAGTTATTTTTTTAAACTGTATCTGCGTGAATTGAATCTGATACCTGTGGGTCGGAAGACAGGCGTCATACAAACTATTTCCCATGGGTTGAAGATAAGACAACAACGTCAAACGGAAATGTCTTTCAGGTCGAAATTACCATCTTTGATATGCAAAAACCATCGACGAGCTATCCTTTCATTCATAGCATCTTCACCGTACACTTCGCAAATATCGCGAGCAGCTTTGGAAGCTTTATTCCATCGGTTGAACGCGAACAGAAGGAGATGTCGAAAATGCTCACTTTCGTCTACTTGACATTCCATTTTGAAGGCTTGTAATCAAATAAAATAATATATGTAACGTAAAAGCAAAGACAATATCTTGTTGAGCAGAACATTTTTTTTCGAATGACGTATAAGCTTTACCATTTTGTTTTACTTTTGGTGCTCATTTTTAAATTTGGAAAAAAATGGACACAACTTATGTTAACACCTAATATACATATCATCACACCGTATTCCATGGGGGGTAAGCAGAAAGAATACATGTAACTTTTTTCTATCATAGCACACAAATTTAACCTTCACTAAATTTTTATATATCTCGTCATGCACATTTGTCTATTACTCAACCATCTTTGAACATTCATTTGATCCAGTCATGTTTTCTTTTTTCACGCAAACCTTGTACTTCTCGATTGTACACTCGCTTGATTATTATTTCATCATTCATTCTTTCTAAATGTCCAAACCATCTTAAAGGCCCTTTCTGCATCTTACTTATGACATTCATTTTATATATGCATTTATTTCTGTTATATTTATTCCACCTTCTTTCACACATATATGTAGACACTTCACATATTTTTACTAGTGCACGCATCTGAACATAATTATCCTTAGTTTTATTTTTCTTCTGTCAAATCTAAGTTTCACTTTCGTACGTCAATTATTTTTCTAACAAGTGATATGTAGATTGAACCCTTAATGAATCAGCTACTTTTAAATTTCCACACAATCTTCACATGAATCTTAGTGTGGAGACTACCCTTGAGGCGACGATTCCCATATGCAAAACAAATGTCAATCTTTCATCAAAACTAAACCATAATCTTGTATAATCTGAACAACGCTCAATCCATAAGGTCTCTGTGTTTTTGAGACTATTAACATCTCATTATTATGGGACTCACTCTGCTCTATATAGCTGAAATTCCGGGTATAAGATGAATATTTGTGGATAATTTCATTTTGAAATGTTTGAGAAAGAGACGGATATTCACTATGGAAAATTTGGTTCATAAATATTTGAAAATGACACATGTACTAACTGTATAAATTTGAATTTCCTAATGTTTTAACATGTGATGGGAAATGAGAAGACTTTCTTTCTAAAATATCTGAGTGTGAGACCCAATGTATTATGTCTATAGAGAATATCTGAGTATGAGACCCATTATATTATATCTGTAGAGAATTTAGATTTTTAATATTTGAGTTTGAGACCAATTGTATTTGTAGAGATTTTAGTTTTTAAATATCCGAGTATGAAATCGATTGTATTTGTTGACATTTTAGTTCTTAAATATCTAAATATGAGACATATTGCATTTATTGAGATTTACGGTTTTAAATATCTGAATATGAAACCGATTGTAGAATTTTTTTTAAAGTTCAGTCCTTAAATATCTGAGTACGAAACCGATTATATTTTTTGACATTTTAGTTCCGAGTATGAGACCGATTGTATTTATTGAGATTTTAGTAGAAACCTATTGTACTCGTATAATATAATATTAATCAAGATTTTTGTTCTAACATATCTGAGTATGAAACCAATTAAATTTGTTAATATTTTAGTTCTTAAAAATCTATCGTATGAGACCGATTGTATTTATTGAGATTTTCGTTTTTAAATATTTGAATATGAAACCGATCGTAGAATTTTTATTTCAGTTCTCAAATATCCGAATACGAGACTGATTATATTTGTTAACATTTTAGTTTCTAAATAGCTGAGTATGAGACCGATTGTATTAATTATGATTTTAGGTTTTAAATATCTGAGTATTAAATCTATTGTAGAATATTGGTAGAGATTTTAGTTCTAAAACATTGATTAGAAAATATACACCGATTGTATTTGTTGACATTTCAGTACATAAATATCTCAATATGAGACCGTTGGTATTTGTTGACATTTCAGTACATAAATATCTCAATATGAGACCGTTGGTATTTGTTGATATTTCAGTACATAAATATCTCAATATGAGACCGTTGGTATTTGTTGACATTTCAGTACATAAATATCTCAATATGAGACCGTTGGTAACGGTTTCATCCGTTGGCATTTGTTGACATTTAAGTTTTTAAATATCTGACTATTGACCGGTACTAATTGTGGAGAATTAAAGAAAGAAATAATTTGGAGCAAATCAACAACAGGCCGATCGGTGATAAATAGTAATCCCATTGGTGTGTGACGTAAAAAATAGGCATCTTATGGTTGATTCGATGGTGGAGTTGCCTAGTATTCCTTTACCTCGGATGGAGTGGTGCACTTTGAATATGATCAGATGCGAAATGATCAGCACTGCATATGGAATGCAGAAGTGGGGCCTAGAGGATTCGCATTTGTAAGTACGGGTAGATCTACAGATCAAAGTTTTTAATTTAGATCAAGACCTTCATAATCGAACATTGACTCTGATATGGCTAGAGAACAAACACTACATGTGAGGGCCACGCGCAGAAGAAGAATTGTGCTGAATGTTTATTCACTCTTCAGCTCATCAATAATCAATCCATTGTTCTTATATATGGTACTGATATTAGAACTCTCATGTGTTTCGACACCAAATATTACTTTTATAATGAACCGAAAATTGACGCTTACGGTACCGTTAAAAGTAGAGTGGGTTTCACGAGAGTTTGCACTGTTGGTGTAGGATGACCATATTTTAATTTATTTTGTAATATTATTATTATATATTTTTTAATGTTGTCTACCTTATACTTTATATTCCAATAAAATAATTACTTACCATAATAATAATATAATATCAGATTGAGGTATGTATCTAATGACAATAATGAAATCAATGGTTAATATAAAATTCAATTATTTTTTCAATAGGCAAAGAAAACACAATTAACACTAATAAATACTAAGACCAATTAAAAACTACTTATAACTAGGTATGTATTGTAAAAATAGATAAATGTCCCTAGCACTGATTCAAAAAAATTATAATTATTATATTCTTCCTCACCAAGTGTTTACATAGATATACAATGCATATTACTGGCTACCTACCATTGTTTCATACCTTCATTTCATATAGCCGAAAATGATTATTATATATCTAATATGACATAAATGAAAATGATCGCAAGCTAAACTGGTATTATATTACTAGCAATTTAATTCATTATCTTTTAAAAATAAATTGAACTAAACTTTGTTTTATTGTATTAGGTATTTATAAATATTGTAAATTTTTTTACTACTCCTACCATAAGGTGATTCACTGCAGAATAAATAAAAATCCTGAATATCTACCTCCTCACTAATCATAGTGTCCCGTCATTTCTTGATGTAATTATAAACATACAAAATCACTTCTATAGTCTGTCCATACAATGCTCTTCATTTTCCTAACTTCGTAACTTCAGACATTATGGTCACCGTATTTTTCGTCAAATAAACGGATCACATCAACCAATCACGGCAAAGATACTTACTAATACATTGACACGTTTTGTATATTACGCACTAAGCTTGTCAATGTGTTAAAAGTGCAAACTCGCATGAAACTCACTCTAATAGAAACAGAATAGTATACATGGTAAAAAACATAAATGTATTTGAAGCAAAAGCTAAAATAGTAAGGTGTCATGATTTGAAATCTCTGCCTTCACCGAAACGAACATTGTGTGATGATATGCATGTATGTATATTTGATGTGAATTCTTTTCATATTGGAAATATCTAATCTTAGCCAGAAGGCATCCGTAAATCATGTTTCCCCATATTCTATGCTTATTTCAATTGATTTATTCTATGAAGCTAGTCCATGTCAGTATTAATTGAATCAGGAATCGTCAACCAATGAAAAAAAAAATTGTTATTTAAGTTTACAGAAAACGTAAAAATAAGTACCAATAAAAGGTAAAAATAATCAAGAGATGAAATTTTAATACAGAAATAAAATGATAATATGTTGATTCAACAAATCACTACAACAAAAAACCTACTTACCATTAATTTGTATGAGTAAAAAGGGTCTATATAATGTCCAAATTGGTATCTTGATCTGTGTAATCTGATTATTAATAAATTGCTAAAAAAAAATATTGCTTTATAACTTTGATCCAATAGTTGAATACGTAATTTTTATTGAAAAGAATTGTGAAAATAATAGTAAAAAATATAATTAAGCGGATTTTAAAAATATTCCAATACAATAATTTATTATTTAATAAATATTTTAATTCAATGTATCTTCATATTATAATTTATTGCTGATGCCGGTAGTTTACAGGCTTGTGTCCTTGCAAAACGGTTTGTTGTCCCGAGTTTCATTTCCCATTTTATTTCAATTTCGGGCTGGTTTCACTTCCGTTTTATCCCTTTTAATTCTTTGTTTCTACTCCAAATTAAGACGAAGAAAGTCTATTACTTTATTGAAATATCTTATTTAAGAAATTGTTAGATGTTTTCATATTGAGCGAAACCAATTCAAGAGTCTTATGATTAATGTCCGTCAAATAAATTAAAGTCCCAGGAAACCATCTAATCGGAAATAAATATTTATGCAGTCTCAGGACAGACTTACTCGAATTTTTAATTCTTTACATTATCAATTTGTCTCAAACATATCACACAGATAAGTTTGCTTCCATTTATGAAATGCAATCAATTTTAAACTATTGTCGCGTATCAGTTGTTAAAAAATCTCAAGTTAAAAAAAAGTTATGTATCGTAAAACCATTTTGCAAAAACTGGCGGACTTATTTCCTTGTGGGAATTTTTTCCACCTAAGCAAAAAAAAAAAAAAAATGGCATGAAAATCTAATTACAATATTTTTTATTTTTTGTATCATTGGAATTTGAACCTGACCCCCCCCTCACCCCCGGTATAAAAGAAAGCGTTCAGCCAACTGTATATTTCAGTTCAGTACAGAACGTGAGCTTTTAAATGTCTTCAATTCTATTTTAGGGTATTTATAAAAATAATATATTTCTCACATAAATTAATTGAAAGACTACTGTATTTGGTTTCAATTTAAGTTAAAAATTAACAATAATTGCAGCGGAGACCTACATGGCATATTTCATAAAGCAATTGACTGATCTTATGGATTCGATTTCCGACAAAATCCGCAAAAATAAATAAATATAAATGTCCTGTCTTATAAAACAATCCATTACAAGGGCCTCATTAAAATTCCTTCTGCGTCCATCAATCATCAATATATTGATGATTTGAAAATGTAGTATAGAACTTGACATCCTGCAGGATTCGGTTTCGATTTCGGTGGCTACCAAAGAATAATTCTTGCGAAAACCCGAATGGTCTAGTTAATATGGTGTGACAAGTCTTATGGGTAATTTCCAATGTAATCTGAAAAAAAAGAAATGAAATAAAAGTTCCCACTCTGGTAAAATAGTCTGTCTTATAACAATACTTGTACGTTAGGTGTGCGAGACTTGTTGTTTCATTACGTGGTGTAGTAATACCACCACGTACGATGACGAATTACGAGTCCTGAACCTATTTCAGTGGTTCTAAGTTTGAAAGCTCAATAAGTAGAACCAAATGCGATTTCGTTTTCAGGTAACGCTCTTAAATATATCCGTATTATCGAGTCGAATATTTTAAGAAATACATACTGTTTAAATGCATTAATGAAAATAAGATCCTTTCTGACTTTTCGCATTTAAGTATTTTTGGTTTGTCGGAAAAAAATGTTAGCAAATTAATATTATTTTTTCTTCATGCGCCGTGTAGGCCCCTCTAGCATTGACCACTTTTGAGAAACTATTTCTATCTTTGGCGCCACGGAACAGCGCCTCAACTATCTGAATACCTGTTCATTCGCAAATATTGCGTAACCAATATACGGTCCAGATATATAATTTTTTCGTATTTCAGAGATCCTGTTTCAGTCAGGTTTGATGTAGTACCTCAGCGTTTAAGAAACGATGATATCAAGAAATTATTTGCATTATTCTATTAATCCACATTGCGATTGCATTTAGCATTCAGCTCTTTATGGTCTTTGTCTCAACACCATAAAATAGAATATACTATATGTAGCATTTAATCATGAGTTACCTTAGTTGTCTAAGACTAAATAACCCTGTAGATTCAAGTTATCATTGCAGAAAACATATCTCATCTTGATATGTCCTGCACGTGTCAATTTCATTCGGCATCTACCTTCAAATCAATATAGCAATTGGATACAACGGATTGCATTAATTAATATGGCCTGGAAAGTTAAACGTTCGACAGTAATAAGAGCTTCGTGTTGTCTTTTCACCAATATTTAAGAATAATTTCGAAACTTGATAACTAATGCAGTTACTTATTCAGCAAAATGTTGCACGTCTCTCAACCAAAAAGTTCCCATTCCAATGCGCCCGGCACCCGTGTGAGAGCGAACAACGGGATTTGGAGTGTGATGTGATGTGATTGAGTTTTCTTGATCTATTCCCCTGAGGCTTTTGGAATGAGAAAAAATCTCGTTCATTTGTTCGTTACGAAAAGAAACTATTGCTTTTGTTTCTCATTAATTTGTTTTACCCATTTATTGTTACTTCTTTTGTTTCGCTACAAATTTTGTATAATTAATCAATAAAACCCCCTAAATTTAATAGAATTCATCATACAGGGAATTTTGCAACTTCATGTATCACTTTTTCAGTAAAAAGTAGGCATTTAAGGAATGAAAAAAGGGTGTACATATATTGATTTATTCAATGCAAACTGATGCCTTTTATAAACAAATAATCTTGATTAATCAAACCAAAGTTCCGATGGTAAGGAAACAAAACCTTTATATATATTTAACATAAGTGGAGATAATTATACACATAATAGGAGTTATTAAATGAAAACATGAAAATAAATCTGTGCTTATCTCATAACATTTCCCCGGCCAAGATACACCCCACCAATATTGGGCGTGCCCGACCGCGAGGACATTAGAAGTTTTTTTCAGCCCACATATTTGTACATAAAGACTAAGAAAAAAAAACAGAAAATTAATAAATGCCAAAAAATTTTTTAAAATGAAACCCACAAAATAAGTTAACAAAAAATAAAGTCAGACGTTCAACTAGTCCAGAAGGGAATCCATCTAGATTAAAACCCGAGGCACAAGATTGCTTAGCGTTAATTCTAAACGTTAGACCACGGATGAATACCGATGAATAGATAAAACTAAAACAATCATCGATCCTTTTTTAGTAACGTAATTCGCTGAGGTCAATAAACTTGAGACGTTTTGTTCGGAAGATAAAGAATTTTCCACACCACAAAACACTGCTATATTCCAGTGTTGAATATTATAATATTCTATTGCGGTAGACGCGCAATAAAGTTCAACAGTCGCAGAAATTCTATAAGTTTACAGAGATATATTTTAACTCTTGTCAGTTGTGCCACGAAATTTTTAGAAGCTATATGTCTATTCCCTTCCCACATATCTAGACATTTCCAATCTGTAGTTAAATGTACCTGCTGTGTGTCGACATTATTCCAGAAACTTCTCGTATCATTGCATGGATATACGAATACATATAATTATATGGATTACCTAGTCATGATCATTGGATTTACTAAACATTCTACCTATATTTATAGATCACGCGTGGTCAAACTACGACCCGCGTCCGAGTTTTTGAGGCCAAGTAAGTGTGCGAAATAAAAATCTAAACACAGGAAAAGCATATTAATTTGAAAAATATAGGAATGAAAATGTTTGTGATATTTGGTTCAACTTAAATATGCAAATAAGTATTTTTAATAATATAGAATCCAAAAAAAAATAAAAAAGATCAAGAAAAACTGATATTCATTTGGAAGCGATATTAAGAATGTCAACACGGAAAAAAATATGGATGGTATAAAGTTAATTCATTTTTCTTCCCAACTATTTTTTAAGTGAACGCAATTATTGATGCATAATAAATGTATCGATCATTTTATTTACTGTAGTATTTTTTATTCTTTCTGCCCTCTGACACGCAACGACTTCTGCCATGCAAAACATGGCACGTCTAGGTGAAAGTTTAGCTATGCCTATTGTACAATATATATATAGTCATGTTCCCCTATGGGTCTGCACCAGTTCCGGCAAACCAGGTGAGAAAGTTTAGCTTTGCATATTGTACAATATACTATATAGTCATGTTCCCCTATGGGTCTGTACCGGTTCCGGCAAACCAGGTGAGAAAATACGCAATCATATATATGCTGAAGTAAAAATATTTAGATAATAAATTGATAAGTTTTTCTGATAGTGTAAAATTAATATTTTTAAAACTTATCCTAATGAATTAATTTCTTAATCAATATTTTAACCACAAATGTACAATTCTTATAATAAACAATTCGTAACTATTTTGTAACAAAAAAGAACATATTTTCACGAAGTTTAAACATATTCTTTCTTCCTTATATATATACTTGGAGATTTTTTTAATCTAGTTAGATGAAATTAAATACTTTTGAACTGAAATGAAAAATTATTAAAAAAAAGTAGGTACCAAAACCTGAGAAAAATTGTGTTAGCAACCGATTTGGTATTTTTTTGGACTTCACCCGTTCTAGATAGCCGTAACCATGTAAATATTTGCACGCTTACCAGAAGTCTGTGAGTCAGACGAGTTGTAAAGAAAGCGTAAATTGAGCTTTCAAATTATTTGTAATTTATTTTTAACAAACACTGTTTATTCCACTTTTTTTTTTTTTTTTATGACGGTATAACCCTACCGGTTTCAAGGCTTTCACCTCATCTTCAGGGGAGCGTAAACAAGACTAAATGCTGTTCGGACTGGCACCGATATAGACACTTCAACGGTTGGAGGCGGGAGGGGTGAGAGGAAGGCTAGGTATAATTTCGGCCAAGAGCGGGGAGATTTTGGGGAAATAAGTATTCAGCAGATGCTCTGATCGGTATACTGACTTAGAAATTTCTAGGGCCTCCAATCTGTCCAATCTATTTCCGTTGTCGCTAATATGTAAGAATTTGGCATCATCGATAGAAAAAGTATGATTCTCACGGTGACAATGATTAGCCATTTCAGAATAAATTAGAGGATTTGTTAAAGCAGATTGGTGTTCACGAAATCTCTTTTCAAAAGATCTTCCTGTCTTTCCTATATAGAAATTATCACAGTCAGCACATAAAAGTTTATACACACCGCTGTTGTTAAGTATTCCATTTTTGCCTTTCCCATTAAATAAGAGTTTCCGGAGATTAAAGTTAGTGTAAGCCAGCTTTTTACACTAACTTTAATCTCCGGAAACTCTTATTTAATGGGAAAGGCAAAAATGGAATACTTAACAACAGCGGTGTGTATAAACTTTTATGTGCTGACTGTGATAATTTCTATATAGGAAAGACAGGAAGATCTTTTGAAAAGAGATTTCGTGAACACCAATCTGCTTTAACAAATCCTCTAATTTATTCTGAAATGGCTAATCATTGTCACCGTGAGAATCATACTTTTTCTATCGATGATGCCAAATTCTTACATATTAGCGACAACGGAAATAGATTGAACAGATTGGAGGCCCTAGAAATTTCTAAGTCAGTATACCGATCAGAGCATCTGCTGAATACTTATTTCCCCAAAATCTCCCCGCTCTTGGCCGAAATTATACCTAGCCTTCCTCTCACCCCTCCCGCCTCCAACCGTTGAAGTGTCTATATCGGTGCCAGTCCGAACAGCATTTAGTCTTGTTTACGCTCCCCTGAAGATGAGGTGAAAGCCTTGAAACCGGTAGGGTTATACCGTCATAAAAAAAAAGTGGAATAAACAGTGTTTGTTAAAAATAAATTACAATGTCTTTAAACCTCCACAACGTTAATGCCTTAACTATAAACAACTTTCAAATTATTTTTCAAAATATTCAGGGTCTGTTCATACTGTTCGCAATTTACTGTCGTACCCCTATTTGTTGAAAGTGAAATTAAGAGTGAATAGAGTTTCAGTAATGAAACTCTATGTTATAGAGAATAAAATTTAAAGGGAAAATATTTTTTTTCTTTAAAACAAATAATGAAACTGTCTTAAAACTCATTTCCTTACAATATAGATAAGTAGGAATATTTATTGCATCATTTTTTCATTTAACTTTCTAATAATACCTTCATTATGTGTACTATTTATTATAAAAATTATACAATATAAACAATACATATATACATACCATAACGATGTTTCCTTGTCGAGGTAAGCAGAGAGGACAGAGCGGCAGACATTTATATATCGACACTCATCATTCGCCTCCTTGTCATGTGTACATGTTAAAGTAGAATAGAAAAAAGGTACCAGTCTGGTAGAGTTTGTCTGGTAACGATACTCGAGTTTGTTGAGTCTTCAAGCGCGATGATTTATCCAGAAGACTCCATGAACAGGGCGGAAGACTGTTGTATCCCAGCAACATTCTATAATATATATCTACATGGTTAATTAGGATATATTGAGGGATACCAAACAAATAAATTGAAGATGAGTTAATAGTATACTATATTATTTCAACCTACCTCACTGAAGACTTAGAGGAATTTCGATGAAGATGACGAACAACAACAAATAAATGTCAGATAAACAACAATAAAAAAAGATCAGATGAACAACCACAAATAGAGATAATATGATCAACTACAAATAAAGACAAAAAAAATCAGATGAACAGCAACAAATAAACATCAGATAAACAACAACAAATAAAAATCAGATAAACAACAACGAAGAACGATCAGTTGAACCACCACAGGTAGAGATCAGATGAACAACAGCATATCAATATCAGATGAACAACAACAAATGGGTCGCTATTACAGTATTTATTATCATTTCGTAAGCGTTCACTCTATTGAAATGATGTTTGAAAATATGTTTAAAACCGATTTTAAACAAGCTAAAAAATGTTGTAATTTATTTTTATCAAAGACTGTTTATTCCAAAAAAGAATAAACAGTGTTTGATAAAAATAAATTAAAATGTCTTTAAACCTCCACAACGTTAATGCCTTAACTATTAACAACATAAGCTAAATAATGATTTATTATTTATGGTGAAGGCACTAAAACTATGGAGGTTTAAATACTATTACACTGTAGTTTGTTTAGTTCAACACTATTTCACGGTGTAACCCTACCGGTTTCAAGGTTTTCCCCTCATCATTATAGGAGCACAAACAAGACTGAATTATGTTCGAACTGATATATAGGCGTCTAACGGGTTGGGGATTGTGGCAACTTCAGCAAGCAGTGAAAGGTAGACGTTAGACCATTTCACATCACGGAAACAGCCACGACCAAACTCCATTTTAACATAACATCCTACCCTATTGGATCTATTTCGAACAATCAATTCATTCGATGAAGACGAAATCGATCTAAAAGGTTTATATTCCTCTTCGAAGAAACAAAAAATACTTTCAGATAAAGAACGGCCAAGAAAACGATGATTAATGTTCTTATAAATCTAAAATTCAATAAATTATGCAATCATCTAAATAGAGTTTTGTAACTGCCCCAATGTCAATAACATGAAATATAATATTTCACATTGCGTCAATTCTCCAACAAATGGAAGAATACGATGTGGAAGTATGATATAGAGATGATAAATTGGTCCATTTCTAGAGATAACGTGTTGTAGAAAGCCACTTTTCCACAAATAATTTGTCATAACTATCAAAACAGGCCGTTTCAAAAGTACTGATGTGAACGTTACTATTTACATTAACATTGTAATAAAGCTTTTTTTCCTTTTATATTCGTACATAAAAGGAAAATGTTAAAATTTTGCATATATTTCTACAAATGTATAAACATACCATCACGTCGTTTCCCTGTCGAGGTAGAAAAAAGGTAAGATCGCCAAACTCAATCAGCACATATAAATTTCGCCTCCTCGATATTTATTTAACTTTCCCATATAGGAACTTGAAGATTTCTCCGTTTTTCAATATTTCCATTCGTCAAAATATCATTGTCATGGTTCAACCATACTTTATTTTTTACTATTGTTGTATATAGTACTACCTAACGAATTTGTTACTACGTGCTAATCTCTTCCAACCAACCGGAAAGATGAGTGAACATCAGATTGAAGCTTTTTTAAATGTTCCAATGACAATCAAATTATTAAAAACCCATGTTGGAAAACTGGTGTCTTATGAATATTAGGTTTGTCGTTCCGTTTGTATATTCGCTCAAAAGCCTCGAACGAACGTGATGTTTTCTCATTCAGTGTCAACGCCTTCATTTTGTTGGTAAAGTGGGAATTTCATCGCTAAATTTAATTCGTATAATGGAAATAATATACTGTTTATGTAGCGTATTCTGTAGCACTGTTTATTAAATATTATCATTGTATAAGAAGGAACATGAAATCTTTTTTTTTTATTATGAGACTCCAGTATATTTCTTTTTCATGCAAAAAGCAGATATTTTAATAAATTTTCTATGTGAATTTTTTCCTTACCCATAAGATAAAAATTTTGATATGAAAAAATACGGTTTTTAAAATACCTGTGTAAAACTAAATAATACTAAAATATTCATCTTTTGATTTACTTGACGTGTGAGTAAAAAAATACGTTCTCTAGTCTAAACTTTTCTTTAAATTTCTTATTTACCTAAGTGTTATCTAAAAAAATTAAATCTCTCTTAGTTTTTATTTGAACCAAAATATGATTTTCAGCATTATCTTTCTAATAGGCAGTATATTAGTTTTAATAGATAAATCAAATGAAAGAAGGAATATTTATCATTTTTTGTGCAATGAAAATATTTAAATATTTTTATTACATAAAAAAAAGGAAAATTATCATTAAAAAATGGACAAAACAAGCTCTAATATTAAAAAAATTATTTGTATACTGATTATTTGACTGCAGTCAATACATTTAAAAAAACGCTCAGAATTTAGAAGAAAAGGATCTTGGTAAATGACTTTACTATTATATCATTATTTTTGGCGATAACTTAATATATAAATTACATATTACTTTTCAATAACTTGGACAAAGGGATTACAGATTTTATTGCTTCACAATCTGAACGAAATATCGAACTTTACTTTAAATTCTATAAGCTTACTTACAGTCCTTTCAAGATCCATAAAAGTGAAGTTAGTGAAACTAAAATTTCAGCCGATTAATGTATATTGGTATTGGTAAACGATAAATTTCCTCAACCCTATTTCTAAAAGCATTAATCTGAAACCCAACCAACAAAGTTAAAGCCTTCTTGCGTGATTACCTAAATATTTAATAGAAAAAGCAATAATTATTTCCAAACCAACATTGTATTGATAAAAATGTTGAAATTATTTAATTCAATTACGGTAAATTGTGTGTATTGATAGTTACGATTACCTGTTTGAGTACCATCATAAATAAACTCTCATCATTAAAATTACATGATTATAAAAAAGCGAATTGATTTGAAGAAATACTTGTATGAAAGTATAAAATCAAAATTTAAAAAATCATGTTGACCTTTTAAGGACATGAGATTTTTTAAATTCATATTAAATATTTTATTTTATTATTTTTATAATAACACTTTATTAAATAATTTTGAAATAAATTTCAAACCGTTAATAGTTTCTTATAAAACATTTTACTTAGATGAATTACACCAAAATATATTATTTTTTTTTTCGTATTTGTTCTCAAAGTTTTTCCACAAACCGGTTTTACTTAACCAGCGTATTCTCAATCTAGATGTTCGTTAAGGGAAATCGGTAAATAGGTAAAGCGTTAATATAGAGAATAAAATCAAAAACACTTTAAAATACTCATCGAAATTAAAGAGGCATATCTCAAATACAAACAAAAAAATTAAATAACCACATTTTTATCACTTCCAATAAAAAATATCAAAGCAATGAATTTTTTTTTTCAAATTAATTTGTGATGAAATAAATATTAACAAATAAGTAACAAATATTTACTAGCTCCTGAGATATTTCAATCAAAAGGTGATACACCTTTCAACGCATCTGTTCACTTTTTTTTGCGAAACGTACTTCCAGTTCACATCAACTTCAATTTTTTGCCAAACAAAGGCAACAGGTCATTTATCCATAATTACAAAAACATTTTTTTTTCTAAATTTTGCACTTTTGTAACAGAAACCTGACGATCTGTAACAGAAACCCGACGAAATAATAATTATTGAATTATATATAAATTTTCATTTCAAATGTTATTTGACTACTAGAAAAGTCTAATAATTTTAACATTTAATTTTAAAATCTGTAACAGAAACCCAACGAAATAATAATTACTGAATAATACATGTATATAAACATTCACTTCAAATGTTATTTGACTTCTAGAAAAATTAAATCATTTTAATATTTATGAATTAAATAATAAATTAAAAAATACATTCTTAGTACAATTTTAGTGATTTTTCCCAATTACATGAACCAAACTTGTTTACTTGACCAACACACTTGTTCTTTCTTAGCGATGTCAAAACTTCATTTTCACTCTACTAGCACTAAAGAGAAAATAAAATATAAATATTTTTTTAAAGAAAATAAAAACCGTACAGTAAAGCTACAGTTTGCGTCTCTCCGGTGGCCCGTCTCTTCTTGTTAACAAAACCACTGTTCAAAGCTAATCCATGTCTGGCAAAACATTGTATTAAACTCCAAAGAATAAACTTTAAGTTTTTTCATGCTGGACAAATTCAATTTTCCTTGCTTTTTTGAGCTTAAATTCAACGTGAAAATATTTTCGGAAAACTTTTTTCGTATATAATTTATGAAGATGAAAATTTTGATAAGTTTTAATTTACCTTTTTTATTCACTTTCCAATCTTTTTGATACATGACTTAAGATTGTTTTATTATTATAAGATTAGAGCATGCGGTGAGAGTGCGTATTTTTCGAAAATGATCTAATGCTAGGAATGTTGGGATAAAAAAAATAATATTTTTTCAAGGCAGTTTTGTTGCTATTAGTAGAATCAAATACCATTAAAGAAATAAAGTTAAATAGCTCCACAAGAATTCGCATAGACGGATAACTCTCTAACGACGTTCCAACAACAACCGGAGTAAGACAAGGAGATAGTTTAAGCCCATTTCCATTTTACTTTGTTATGGATAAAATTATAGAAGAAGTTGCCGACCTTAACCTGGGATACAAGTCAGAACCAAAAATCTCCTTCGAACCAGCGAAATGAAGGTACTCAGGAGTATCGCTAGCAAAACCCTTCGTGATAAAGTACGAAACACATAAATCCGAAGGATGTGTGAAGTTGAAGATATTGTCAGATGGGGACGACAGAGAAGAAGGTTCTGGAACGAACACGTATCCAGAATAGCGGACCAAGAGCAGTAAGAATGGCCAGGGACAGTACCCCCCAAGCAAGCAGACCTCCAAGACGACCTCCCAAAAGATGGAAAGACAGCTGGCAGTCGACGTCACAAGAGGGAAACAATGGTGCAGGGCCATAACAGTTCTAAAAGAAGAAGAAGAATCAAAAATGAATCTAGTGATTATTTGGCTGAATTGAGAGGTTAAATTAACAAAGGTTTTTCTTTCTTCTCTCATTCAGAATTTGATTAATTTGGTCATGTCACTTTTTCTAGGCCTTCGCAAACTTTTCATATTTTCTAAGTTACTCATATAAACTATATTTGTTAATAAATCATCATATATATGATACTTTCTACGGCTCTTATGTGTGGGGAGGGGGGCTTTCTCGTATTTTGATCAATTCTCTCTCGTAATTATCTACTTATAACTAAAAACATTTTATAATATCACAGCTATAGCTAATAATTTACGTTAATTATTATATCCTTATTGTTTTTTATATTCATTATTTATCTGACATAAAAAATACGAGTATAATATTGCAGTTGAGGAGGCGCTTTATAAAAATATTCAGTTTGATTTATTGTATTTTTTTTCATCAAGTTTTGGAAAAATTGTGGTTTTTTTCTCAATCAAATTAGAAAAAAGAATTGATAAATCATAAACATTCCATTTAAAGAACAAACAAGGGATGATTCTCTACAAACAAAAAGTATCTAAATAAATATGTTGTTTATAGTTAAGGCATTAACGTTGTGGAGGTTTAAATACATTGTAGTTTATTTTTAACAAACACTGTTTATTAAACTTTTTTTTTTTTTTTTTAACTATTCAATGTTTTGTTTGCTACTCGCACCTTCAACATATCCATATTAGTGATGTGGACATGTTGAAAAAGCATTAGATAGGATAACCGTGCATATTTACTCGATCCACCTTGTCAAAGAAGTTCACTTCTCCTCTCCCTGTTGGACAAGAAGGCATGCCTCTTATACATGGTTCTTCCATTCTCGTGTAATGCAGAGTTGAAGATTGAAGGCTTTCAAAACTATAACGCACAGCTTATGCTGTTCGCTTTCAGGACACCAATTAGTGAGACTTTATTTACAAAAGAGTTATTGTATTACATTTTAGTTGTATATGGTAAAGCCTGGCGGGTTTAAATATACTGCAATTTGACAATTTCTTCCAACTTACCAGAACGATGTTAATGAAGCCTTATGTGAAGTGCAGACTTATTTTAGAAAAAAAAAATGAACCAAACACGTAATCACCAGATTGGAAAAAAACGACGTCTTACCAACTATGTGTGGAAATTACAATTTGTTGTAGTTGAATTCGAGAAGCTTCTTTAAACAAATCTAAGGATATTTCTTGAATCTTCGAAAAGACTATGGTTTCATTTTGTGGTGCCATGTTTTGTGTAAAATGGAAAATAAGTAAATAAAAAAAATATTTTATATTTTTGTTTTCAACACAAGTTTATTTTTTGGTTTACAACCGGTTTCAAAGACCACCGTCTTTATCGTCAACATAGAATTTATTTATGGCATTCATCTAAAGCATATTTTTACCTCATCCTTACAACTCTTTTTTTCATTTTTTTACAATTTTTAACAATTTGATTTCAAACTTCTTTTTAGAATGATAGATTTGTCTATTTGTAAATAATCTAAAGATTATCTTAATAACGTAAAACGTTTTTAATTTAAGACTTTTCTTGGCTTGAAAAACTCTTTCTCTGAATAAAAATCAATAGTTATTTGCCCTGTTTTCATAAACCTTCTTTTGATTAACACATCAAATCCAATAACAAAAGCCTTAAATTCACCGACAAAACCCTTTTCCGTAGATCCTTTTGAGATTGAAAGCTTTCATTTTAAACTTATTTAGAAATCATAAAAAGTTTGTTTGACAATAATGAATTTAAAGGATTGATAAACAAAGCTGAAAATGACAATGAATTGGTTAAATTAAGAAAAATCCATCAACTTAAATATGAAACCATTATGAAATTCTTAAACAAGAAAAGGAAATTTATCTTCATTGTTAAACGAAATCATTATTGTTATTGTTATAATTTTGATTATTCCTTCCTTATTATCATTTTAAACGATTAAATAAGATACGAGTATAAGAAACAAAGCAACAGTTTAAAGAGACACACTTAAATAATTATTTTAAATTATACTCCCCTTGCTTCATCGCCCTTTATTTTTATGAACTGATACTGTAACCCTGTTGATTGATTTACAAGTAATTTATGTAATAAGTCAACCAGTTTATTTTACATGTTATTTGTACAATCGCACACTGAAAAAAAAAGTTTTAAAAATAAACTTTTGAAAAATACGAGATAAAAACATTTTTAGTTTGAGGAACAAAATACAAAAAAAAAACAAGAAAATGACATGGTGCAAACCAAAATTATTCACAGTCAAAACGGGATAATACTGATACATAAACAAATTTAGGTTTATTGAAAGCAGCATAGTTTGTACACATATGTGTATATACACGTATCCTGAAATATTTCAAGATAATGAAGAAAAGCGTATATTTCAAGATAATGAAGAAGAAAACATCAAATAGAGAAGCTATCAAAAAGACAGGGATCATCTCATAACATCCCCCCAGTCAAGATGCCCCCACCAATAGAGGACGAGCGATGTGTTTCCGCCCATACCCTTATAAAATGCATGGAAATTAAAAATAAATAACAACAAATAAGCAGTCAATACAACCAATCCAGCTAATACAAAAATATTGTAATTTATTTTACCAAACACTGTTTATTCCACTTTTTGTAAAGGTATAACCCTACCACCTCATCTGATGAGGTTATACCGTTACAAAAAGTATAATGAACATTATTTGATAAAACAAATTACAATGTCTTTAAACCTGTACAATGTTAATGCCTTAACTATAAATAATATATAAAATATAATACAATAAGTAATAGGTTCACTGATAAAAAATAGCATGCAAATATATTATTTATCCAGCAATTACACAAAAATGCCAAGGCAAAATAAAATAAAACACATTCAAGAGAGAAGCCACCAAAAGGTCCGGGATCATCCCCTACCACCCTCCCAGCCGAGACACACCCGCATTACTAGTATATAATGCATAAAAAAATTGCATAAATTTTAAGAATCAACGAAAATAAAATATTATTATTGTTCTCAAATCGTTAAGATAAAAGTGATTTCTTTTTTATACACTATTTCTTATAAACTATTAATTTGAAAATTGTTGTATTTTTGCCACACTACAATCAGTGAGTGCATTAGACTCCGTATACCATAGACCGCGACGATCTATTTTATATGACATATTGTTTTGGCTATCTGAAGCATTCTCATTTCAAGTCAAAAAATCTTTAGCTTGCTCTATCGTATGCTTGAATATCTCACA
This sequence comes from Odontocerum albicorne, assembly GCA_949825065.1. Lineage (NCBI taxonomy): Eukaryota > Metazoa > Arthropoda > Insecta > Trichoptera > Odontoceridae > Odontocerum > Odontocerum albicorne. Next base: position 6,703,729 of record OX463851.1, read on the forward strand.
TAAGTAAAGTTAAAAGCTCTTCATAGACTATCGTATGTTTGGATATCTCACATAACATAAGTATAGTTTAAAGCTCTTCATAGATGATACACAAAGTGAATTCAACAGTCAAGCTGCAAGTTTATTACTGTCAATAATTGTCGGATATCTCTATAAGTACTACTTAGTACATATATTAATTAATTTAAAAAAAAATAAGATATCAGTACTGACTTCCGTCTATAATTAAATTTAAAAGTGTTTATGGGCCTACACTTTTAACAATATATTTTCATTTATTTATTGAAAATGTATACGACCCATGAGTGGCCTTTACAAACCATATTTATATTTACAAAACAAATGATAAAATATCAACAACTCAAAAATAATTATTTAATTTAGAACAGATTCAACGCATGAAACCATCAAGGTAAATAAAAAAAATAATTCAAGTAAAAATAAGCAATTAACGAAAACTCTAATTGAACAACCAGTCTCCAAGTCAAGGCCTAAGATTGAGAAAATGCCTAACAAGGACCCTTGTAAACTCAACAATATTTTCATTGAAAAAATATCCACCAAACCGAAAATTGAGTAACCCAATTGTTGCATTATTTTTATGGTTGAAGGTTAGTAGTATTTCCTTTTTGCTGTCTTCCAACTTAGGAAAGTAAGAATACTTATTTGACTTGAATGAATATTAAAAAATCTAAACATGTTTAATAATTGTCATTTGATAAATTTGAATTCTAACTGAAAGCACAAGTATATTCATTATTAATATCTCGAAATACAGAATAAGTTAAAATTCTGAATGTATGAATATTGGAAACATTCTCGTCTTAGATAAAAGTTCTTGCAATCGACAGTGTAAAACTAAAAATGACACGAATTTAATTTATTTTGAAGTCGGTAATTTAATATAGCCAGTGTCTTTAAATAAGATTGATTTATCCTTGAGAGGTGTCTAGGATACCCATCTTTCTTAAAGTACTTGTCTAATACGTACGAGTAAGTAAATAATTTTATATGTGCACATACACAAAACGTAATACAAAACATAAATCATATCACTTCAGTTTTAGGCGATTTTTTTTTATATCACCGTAATCGTATTTATATCAACACAAAAAGAAACCTCACAAAACACATGAAAATAAAAGCTTGTTAACCTTATATAAAGGATTTAATTATATCATCTCAACATACTTAAGGAAAATAACCTCTCGACCTGCGGGACTTGGTTGATAAGACGTCTGTGTGTCTTTCAATCTGGGGATTGCGAATTCGATACCCGTTAGTATCAAAATATTTTAATAAGTGGGTTTATCCTTTTTTTCCTTCTTGTGGTGTCTTCAATACCCGTCTTCCTAAGATTCCCTGTCTTATCAACTTTTTTATTCTTTTTATATATTCACACATATCTTCGGATAAAATTCAAGCCATGTCATCTCAGTTTTGGATGAAAATTAGTAATTTCTTTGCTGATAAATATTTGAAGATCTACAAGAATTCTCATATGATAAATTTGAATTCTAACAAAAAAGAATATTTGAATTATTCATATCTCGAAACACAGATTTAGTAAAAAATATGTTTATGAGAAGGTCTCTAGAAAATCACGACCTAAGCACTTCATACACGACGGCTGAATATATTAGGACCCTACTTAAGGCAATCCAACACGTCCTTAATTTGCCATCCTTGGAGTCTGGATTCGATTAATTAGATCCAATAAAGTTAATTAAGACATATCTTTTGTAGGAGCCTTGCTTACGTTACTTCGACAAGATCTTAACGAAAAGTCAAATATTGATTGGAATTTGTAATTTATTTAAGAAAATAAAATATATTTGATTTTCATGTAGGTGTTAAATAAAATAAACCATTGAAATGAAATATCGATTTTAATTAAATCTTTTGCTTTTATGTATGTAATAGGAACATTATTATTATTCATTCAAAGTTGTGTTGCTTTAATTTCCGAAATATAAATGATAAGATTTAATCACGAAATCAGTAGAAAAATAATTATTTGTGATATTTTATCAAAAAAGAACGTTGAGATAATGCAATCCATACTTATGTTGTATGTTAATTCTGTTCTTGTTTGTTTAACTTGGTATCACTCCAAATTTTAATAGAATGAGTTTATTGTAGTTGCACTTCTAAAACATATTCTGTATGAATATAATCAACTTGTCATTGATCACTAGCCGGGAAAAGATACCAAAAAATTGACAAATATAAAGTGTTTTGTAGCAGAAATGAAATATAAAATAAACTCCATATTGTTAATACTTTTATACCACTTCAAAGGGATCTTGCATAAAATTTAAATCGTTTTAATCAAAATAATACAAAACTTAAGTAAAAAGACTTGAAAATACTTTTATTTTGAAAATTCAAATATCTTAAATAACTTTTAAACCCGATTATTCAGGAATCGTGAGATAAAGGGTTTCAAAAAGGTTTCAGGGGTTTTCTAAACTGGCATCTTTCGTCTACCATTATTTAGTCGTAATAATCTTGATAAAGATCTTAATACAATAGGTTGAATTATCAGCGTCAATGGTCAGAATGTTCAGACTTATTCCACCGGAATTCATCAAGCAGTGTTTATGAGCTGCTTTTGTAAATTTTAATAAAACGCTCTTCAGGTGATATTAATTACTAAACTAGAAATAACCCTTCCATAATGACGGCAGGTAATATATTTTTTCAATACAATTTTGCGCTATTTCATGTTATATTAATGCTTATGTTCTTATAGTGTCTTGCTTGCTCGTTGTGCTTGACACGATCGTCTCTTCCATTTAGCATCTGCATCTCTTTATGTAGCTGACATCATTTTGATACATAATAAAAAGTTTGTAATATTTTGAATTTAATTTTGTCTTGTACGAACCACCAGAAACAAATATTTTAAGGTTATTTTTTTATAATAATATGCGGGGTGACAATGTATGACAGAATAGAGAATGAAGTGGTTAAAAAGGAATGTGAATTAAGACTGATTTATTGAGTAACACGAAAAAGAGCACGCTGAAATGGTTTCGGCATGTGGAACGAATGAAAGAAAAAAGACTTACAAAACCAATATACTCGTATATTGCAAATATGAATGGAAAATGATTGAGAGGAAGAAACAGAAAGTATAGTGGGATCAAATGGATGATATTTTGAAAGAAGGAAAATAAGAAAGTCAGAATCGTATAAGTTGTACTCATATGAAAAAATATATGTATGTGGAGGAAGCTAAGGATGTGTATCTTGATAGAAAAGTATGGCGCTCTTTGCTCTCTGCTTAAACCGATAGGGAAATGGCGAGATGGAATGTATGTTTGTATGTTATTTATTTAATTTAGAAACTTTATTTTTATTCAGGGCAAGCTCATTCATTTTCGGTCCTATTGCATAGTTATCAATCGATTAAAAAGATTTGTTTAAGATATTTTTTTTTTTTTTGTTTTTTTTTTTTTTTTTTTATCCACTTTGCACGGATTTCTCCTGTTACACAAAGAGGGTTTGCTTCTAGCGTTAGCTTATTCGTTAGGAATAATATCAGCCAGGATTCTTCTCATACTGCTAGACGGTACCGAGAATATATCAACCGTGTCATTCAGTTGGTTCAATATCTCTATACCACGGGTGACTGAGTGTTTAGCCATGATATTCGTCCTGTAAGTTGGTATGTAGAACAGAGGGTGATTCCTTGCACGGATATATTTATTGGGTACATATAAACTTAGTGCTTCTAGAATCGCGGGACAGTTAAAGGAACCTTGGAAAACCTTTATTAGGAATATCGCAATGGATTCTTGCCTTCTTGTTTCAAGGCTTCTATAGTTACACACCGTGAGAAGTTCGGCATGGTGAGCATATTTTGGGTAATCGCCCTTTGTTCTGTACCATAGATATCTGAGGATTTTTTTTTGTATTTGTTCTATATTGTTTTTGTATTTGAGCTGGTGAGGAGCCCAAACCGTAGATGCATATTCTAACTTGGTTCTAATTAGATAATTATATAAGTTTCGGAGGATATCGGTGCTGTTAAATTCTCTTGATATTCTCATTACAAAACCGAGTAGTTTGTAACAGTCCGATATCAAACGTGAGACATGGTTAACGAACGTGAGTCCGACATCGAAGGTTACGCCCAAATCCTTGAATTCAGAAACTCTGTTTAGTGCCACTCCCTGTATAGTATACTGATGGTGGATTGGTGAAAACGATCGACTATAAGATACACAGACACATTTATTAATGTTGAACAGAAGATGATTATGCTCACTCCAGGAGACTAGGGAGTCTAGGTCCTGTTGTAACTGTGCACAGTCCTGAGGTGAATTGATCTTTTGGAATATTTTCAAGTCGTCAGCGAACAATAAACATGTCGAGTGACTTATGGAATTTTGAATGTCGTCTATTAATATGAGGAATAGTAGGGGACCTAAATTGGATCCTTGTGGTATACCAGATCTTGCGATAAATTCCACAGAAGACTTGTTACGGATTGTTACGTATTGAGATCTTTCTTTTAGGTAAGATGCAAATAATCCAATTAGATTATCGCTGAAGCCAAGTTTGTGCATTTTCTTAAGTAATATATCGTGATCAACTTTGTCGAAAGCTTTCTGAAAGTCTGTATATATTACGTTCGTTTGTGAAAGTTCGTCTAAGTTTGACGCAATCTGTTGTGTAAGAGAGATATACAAATTTGTTTAAGATATAATAGTTATACAAAAAGCGTAGTCAATATGAACATTATAAAATGGACTCTTGCAATGTATCCTATCCTGCTCAGGAGTTTTTCATAAATTTCTTCTTTCATTTTCCGATAATAAGTATCCTAAAGAAATTTAATCAATTTGGCTGAAAATTTTCGGCAGCTTAAATAATAATTAAATTAACCCATTCAAATGAAAAAAAAACATATTATATTATTATTTTTTCAGAAAAAAGAACTGTTTATTTTTCCGTAATATCATTAATCTTCACTGTATTGTACTGTTCCATATTTTTTATTTAAATAAGCTTTAGGTGAAGTCATTGATCTTTTGAAAATCATTTTGGTATAATTATCTCTTTTTTGGTAGGATCCTTGCTAATCTCGATTCCGGATCGTAAATCGTTCTTGTTTATCACAAAACAATACATTTTTAGACCTTAAAGTCAAACCGTGAAACTATATTTAATCTTTGTTTTCATTTACAAAACTTGATGATGTTACTTTAAACAAAAATACAATTTTTTTTTGTTTCTACACATAAACAAAAAAAAAAAAACGGAAAAAGGTTATAATATTGATAAAAAATTAAACCAACTCTGAACAATATTTTTTTCTAAATGATTGATCAAATCTTTATTACTTCAAGTAAAACAGTTAGTAAATTTACTAATTTTATTGAATACAGCTTGAAATATGAGGCATTTCTTTCATGCTAAAATATTTTGTCTTTCTTTCAAACTGAAAAATGTTGTCACAGTTGTTGTGTTTTTGTAAAATTATGCATGTACATAACCAATAGTTGGCGAAGGAAACATGTACCATATACCAGAGTGTTGGAAGTAAAATTTAAAGTCTATGTTTGGAAAACAAAAATAAAAGTTTCACTGTAATGCAGTTAACTTAAATCAATGAGAGTAACAACGAGGAAAAAATCAATGTTTTCTTTTAAAATATATTTTATATAGTATAAGCTTATATTGAAACTATGGTTAGCAAATATATGACTTCCGTAACCAATTGAAAAACAGTGTGTTTTCTGCCCGGGGTTTCAAACTATATTGCTGACGATGATTCAACATGAAAATATTCCAAACTGTGATTTTTCCCATTAAGGCCATTTTATAACGTAAAAACCTAACTATCGATGTTTTTCGGCCCACACTTTCACAGTAATCTAGTACTGAAAAACATAACAATAATTATAATGAGCTTGTTTTATGGATGTTATAATTTAGCATTAGCCAAATAAACTTGTTTGGTATTAAATAAAAAGCTCATAAGTTTAATTTCGTTATTTCTTTACTAAGAAATTCCCAAGATTCAATATCGAACATACTTTTCCATTTTATTTATTGGTATTTTGTATTGGGTTTTAGTTTATGTTATTGGGTTTTAGTTTATAGTAAGGTGGTTTTTTTAAAGTTTTTTCAACTATAAAAAAATATATTTTGACGTATTTGAAATAAACGTCATCTTTTAAATGTGTTAATCAAGCACATTATGTTGTTTTTCTTGCACGGCATACGGCGTTTTGACAACCTGCGTAACCTAATTGATAATATGCTCGTACGAGTATTTCAACCTGAGGATTACTGATTCGATTACCGTTAGAATCCAGATTCAATTATATCGTAAATCCGTCGCAGACACGAGCAATACGAATAGTTAAAAACCTGTGAGAGCGTTCTCTTAAAGAATAATGGTTCACTCACGGGTGCACTCGCTCTTTTATAAATTTAAAAAGTAATGTCCAATATCACACTGAAGTTTGAAATAGGCAGACTGGTTCAGTTGTCATTATTTCCGGTCTATTTATAAAAGTAGAAGCGGTTTTTGAAGACACTCGAATTTCGCTCTACCAGCACGAGGAGTCTCAACATAACGATAAAGGACTGCTGTAGGACATGTTCTCGTCATGAATCGCTTATGTATGCCGAAGCAATTACAGTGTCTTGAATGGCATCAGACAAACTTTGTAAGTGTTCTTCTAACAACGCCCGTCGCAACTAATTAAAATAATCTTTAAGGAGAGAAATTACAAAACAAAACATCGAATATCATCCGAGCGGCTTTGTCTAAAACATACAGAAAGCTGTGAAAATAAATTAATGAAATTAAAATCTGCTAAAAATATGATACGAGCATTTTATTTTTTTCCCCAGGAAGCCATTATAAAATTATGATACGAGCACTTTATGTTTCATCCTAGGAAGCCATTATAAAAATATGATACGAGCACATTATGTTTTACCCCAGGAAGCCAATATAAAAATATTATACGAGCACTTTATGTTTTACCCGAGAAAGTCATTATAAAAATATGATACGAGCACTTTATGTTTTACTCCAGGATGCCATTATAAAACTATGATACGAGCACTTTATGTTTTACCCCAGGAAGCCATTATAAAAATAATCAACTACAGTGCGGATAAAATTTACACATTTTTGCAATAATTTTATATTGATATCGTCATTTGATATAAATATATTATTATATACGAGAAAAATCTATTATTTCCTAAGAAAAGTTGTGACAATTTTCATTTTTATGGACTATTCGGAAAAAGGAGAGAATTGATTATCCCCCGTAAATCGTTTTTGACGGGGAGGATGTTTTTTACACATCTGTCCTATGAATTTTTATTTGATTGTTTTAATAAAACGTCTTATTTTATACCCCCATAAAGTTGAATCCTTTCTGGGTCTAGATTTTTAAGTTGAAAAGTATAGTAAACAAAAATTATCACGTTAATTGATGACTATTTAAGACGCAATTTGATATTTAAGTAATTTCTTAGAAATGTTTTTAATAATATTGGTATAAAGTACTCAAAATTGTTAAATAATACAAAAAAGTGTTTCATATGAGAAATGGAAACATACTTTAAGTGTAACACATATAAGTACATAGACTGTATAGTATACCTGAATGGACAAAGATAATGCTAATGCTATGGAGGTTTTTTATATTTGTTTAAATTAAAATCAAATGCTCGGAAAGCATCACATTCAATTCATTACTTCTTATTATTAGACATTACATGAGCACTTGAGATCGATAATGGATTATTATTATAATGACAACTCCATTCTGCACCATCCGCCCCTTTGGTTTACCGCCTTAGATTCCTGGATATTGAAAGATCAACCTCACTACCATGAAATTCACCATTGCAACGCCAGTTACGACAGAAGCCTCCGCCTGGAAATGGGGGTTGCGTCAACTTGAAATCGTCCAATTTGCCGCGCTACTGAGTGCGAAACCCAATCCGCCGGCTACTCAAATACTCGTACACCAATGATTAAAGCTCTAGGCGACACCGACCTGTGGCTTTCTCTAGTAACCCACCCCGCTAATAAATGAGCATTTCTTGTCAATTTTTTTTCATGGAAAGATTCAAAACCTTTTTTCCCCCTATCTACTTTTTTAAGTCATATTTTTTTCCACAATGTAATTCATAGTCAACATATTATTTTTTATTACTGCCACCCACATTTCAATTCTCCACATATAGAATTATTTCTGATACTTCACGAACGAACGTATAACAAATTATTTATAGTTTAGGCGATAAAATTGTGGAGGTTTAAAAACATTTTAATAGTTTTACTGAAAGATAGCTCCTTTTATTTAAGATAACAGTATGATACCGTTATCTTAATTAGAAACAAACTGTATGCACTCACTCAATTAAATCAAAATTATAAATTGTATGGAATATGGGATCATATCATACATAAGTTTGTCCAGAAAATATTCGTTTTTGTCCGACGGGTGTCAACAGTACATTTTTTTGTTACTAACTTAATTCCAGACGTACTGAGAGTATATTATTATGAAAGGTAACAGTGTAGGGAATTTTTATTAGCATCGCATTTTTTTGGCGTCATTTTGAATGTGCAATTGGTATTGTTTTTTTTTAATATTAATGAATTTTTACCATTGCAAAGGAAAAAATGCGATACTTACCAAATTAAAACATTTAACAGTATATGGCGGCGATGCAGTAAATAATCACGTACTCGTATGTCAAATGTAGTCTTCAAAATTCCGTTATGGTGATACGATACTCTGAAATGGTGTCCACTCTGGGAGACCGATTACCACAAATAAAAACTTCGATCGAGAATATCCAACGTTTTACAACACAAGAGATTTCTGTTATATTGAAAACATTAAAAAATCAATATCCATATGCAAGTAACGAGTAAATTTAAAAGTTATACTAAATGTGGTCTTACTAAATGTTAAAGTTATACGTTCGAATTTGGTCTAAAAATACGAAATTACTTTCCGGGCAACCCAATACTATTTCAGAAATTTAAGCTTTAGTATTTTTTCAGAAAATGTACCATTTTTCATCTAGCTTTAGTCATATTTAATTTTTGTAGAGTTTTACTTTAATTTTTCTCTTTTACAAGCTTTTAAATAAGGCATTTTGATGAGATTAAAAATACATATATTTTTTTAAAGTGAACTTTTTTTTAAATATTTTTCAGGTTACTGGAATTTAATCACAAGCGGTTGGATTTCAGCCTCTCATTCTTCTTCACTCTGGGTGAGTTATTTATTATTGAGTATTTATTTAACGACCTCCGTGGTCAATTTGGTTGACCGCGTGTTGTCTACTCGGGTTTTTGGGTCAGATAACTGAGTCTATGAAAAAGGGTATAAGTGTTTTTTTTCGCATAAGGTCTTTTAACATCTTTTTATGTGAGTTTGAACTTAAACATTTATTTAACGTCCAAGCATACACAGTAAAATAAGTGATTAAGAAATGCCCGTGACCTGATTGACCGTGATTGTCTTCCTGCCCGAAGGTTGCGGCTCCGATTCGTTGCTACACAGATTTAAAAAAAGGTTCGATAGGCTATCCCTCGTGATCGAGAATTGTTAGCAAACCTGTTTACAGAAGAAGCCATTGCATATATTGATTTATTGTGTATATGCTGTTGTACTTTAGCAAGTACACATTCTTGACAGATCAAGCTCAGATTTCCAAAAGCATAGAGATTAAATACAATTTTCTTCTTTTCCCTTACCATATCTCATCCATTTGGGGTCGGCTTCTTGGACTACTTTTCTCCATCTCACTTCGGGATAGTTCGAGTCTCGTCATGTCCTCATCAACTTTATTATATACACTCTTCTTGGGTCTCTTTTTGCGTCTATTTGGGAGTTCCCAATTTATGATTGCCTCGAGCGTTGACCCTTCATCCCGCCATTCCACGTACCCATACCAGCGTAGTCGTGCTTCCCGGATTAGTTAATTACCGATCTTATCCAATTTAGTGACCCCCAGTGTTGACCGTAGCATACGCAAATCCACGACATGAAGTCATTGTTCCTCTTTTTTCTTTAAAGGCCAACGTTCGGCTCCATGTCTTATAGATCTTGCTCTTAAGCTTTATTGGTAGCCTCCTGTCACACAAAACCCCCATCATTTAAAAAAAAATAGGATAAACATCATATAAGATACAGAAAAACATAATTCCAGATATACAATGGTTTAAGAGTAATACTCGATAGGAAGTGAATCTACCTGGAACCTAATCTGGGCTCCGCTTGCTTAACGTAAATGATAACTATTAAACCATGGCCACCGACAAAAAAGTGGTCTAGTTTGCTTTTTACTTGAAGCTTGTTACACGCCTTTTTTATTGGTTGGAAGAGATAAACACACGGCAATCTCCTAGTTGTATTGTACGCCACGATACTGTTATTTAATACAATAAAAGAGCCAGAGATGAACATAAAAACGAACGCCGCCATGCACGGAACCGAAGACAAAAGTCTTTCGGTCTCAATTTCTCACAGATATTTGATTCATTTGTTAAGTGAACGACACCGGAAGGTAATTTTTTGTTTTTTATTTCGATTAATATTTACTAACTCAAGTTAAGATTAAAAATGGTAAAAAAAAATATAACAAACAAACAAAGATTATTTATAAATTGAAAGAAATATTTATAAATTGAACAATGTATCTAAAAAAAAAATTATAATTCTTATGGTATCCTTCAGCATATCCGAATTGGTAATGCATATATGTTTAAGAGCATATTTGGGAGACAGCATAGTCTTTGATCCACAATAATTATGTCCTCTAGCTAATAAATAGTAAATTGTGCGCGTAACTCGCTGTTCGCCATTGAACGTGTTGGAAATACTACAGTACATAGAGAGACAATAATTCTCGCACATATTTAGTGAAAGTAAAGATTGTTAACAGATAAACTCGTCAGTCAGACTTAAATCTTTTTTTAATTATTGGAACAAATCATAAATCATCTTTTCAACGCAAATAAGCCTTTGAAAAGTTATAAAAATAATAAACTATCGTTAGTACAGTAGTTGACAACCTCTTTTTAAATCAAATAGATTTTTTTATATCTTTCGTAATCTATTTGGAAACATTACTCGACTCGTCTTCAAGAATCTTAAAAGATTTTATTTTTTTAACAAAGGCCCATAAAATGAATTCGATCTTTTACATTTACATTCAAACGACATACAAAATCTGTAAATGTGTAAAACTTAGGGAAAACTAAGAATATTCATGTGTTAACTTTAGTCTCGTCTGAAGTGATGTGAGAGAAATAGATAGAAAAATGAACACATTAAAGAAAATGTGTTTAGCATGGAGAGAAAACCTTTTTTTACGAGGTCTGTTTTATTCTAAAATATTTTTTCATTTTCAGTTTCTCGGAGTGATAATGAAATTATCTATTTAAATAGTTATCAACTTTGTTTTTTTATCAATTAACTGAAAAATACTATTTTTTATTCATTTGTATGGTATCTCTCAACTTACCAAAATTGATGGTGCTGATATATTGAAGAACGTGGCTGAGAAACGATATTGTCTTATATCCTTCAACAATATTATCTTATATAGTTAATACGAAAACCATAAAGAAAAGTACTATATTCCAAGGTGATTTGTACATGGAAAGCAAATGAGTAAGGAGAATCTGATAAAACTCATGTTCTAAGGGAAGTATGGTTTAGCAAAAGTATTCCAAGGTGATTTGTACATGGAAAGCAAATGAGTAAGGAGAATCTGATAAAACTCATGTTCTAAGGGAAGTATGGTTTAGCAAAAGTATTCCAAGGTGATTTGCACATGGAAAGCAAATAAGTAAGGAGAATCTGATAAAACTCATTTTCTAAGGGAAGTATGGTTTAGCAAAAGTATTCCAAGGTGATTTGTACATGGAAAGCAAATGAGTAAGGGGAATCTGATAAAACTCATGTTCTAAGGGAAGTATGGTTTAGCAAAAGTATTCCAAGGTGATTTGTACATGGAAAGCAAATGAGTAAGGAGAATCTGATAAAACTCATGTTCTAAGGGAAGTATGGTTTAGCAAAAGTATTCCAAGGTGATTTGTACATGGAAAGCAAATGAGTAAGGAGAATCTGATAAAACTCATTTTCTAAGGGAAGAATGGTTTAGCAAAAGAATAGAGTTTTGAAAGAAATTCATGAAAGAAATAATTGCGATATTGAAAAAGCTGTATGAGAAGGTGCATTAATGTTGAGAAAGCAAAATCCCGAAACTTGGTCTATGTGCATGTGATGTTCCAACAGAAACAGTTTCACGTAATTTAAAAATGTCTTTCTAAAGTAAGGGTAGTTTCAATATTAATTTCCGTGTCCGGACTATTAATTATTAATAACGTGTGACCATAGAAATCGCCTTATCATTCACATAAATCAGGTCGGAGACAATAGAGATCGCTTTATCTTTCACATATGATAAATCAGGTCTTACCCTGAGTATGTTGTCTCGATGTTAAGATAATTTAGTGTGTGTTGTGAGTTCTCTATCTCCACAATCACATTTAATGCTAGGTTCGATAAAAAAAAAACCATATCTGCATGTTCTCCTTGCGTCTAGTCACCCCTATTAGGAGTATATTTAGTACTCCTCAAGTAGGCCAAGGTAGTTGGTCTCTTGGTGCCATCTTTTCCGAGATAGCTATCCAGTATTTGAATTCCTCTAGTGCCCTTACAGTGAAAAATAATTCAAATTCTCGACGATATCATAACAGTTTTCAAGTCCAGTTTTTTACATTAAAGCTAATTAACATATTTTTATTAGTATGAAAATATTAAAATAATATAATTAAGATGTCCTCAGTGAGATACAGATAAAAGCCTAGTTTACTGGAGACACAACAAATAACAAACTCAGATCCATTCAAATTGTGTCTCCAAATTATATTACCTGTTGTTTTTTTCGTAAATTGTGTATTTATAGAATGTCTTATCATGTATAAATAAAATAAAATATGTAGATATGCCCATTTAAAAAAACCTTTTTCTTTTTAAGGCATAAAAAGCATCTTATGATTAAAATCTGCCTTATTTTGGTAACTTTAAAAGCAAAATATTCTTGAGACATAAAGTAGTCCCTTACAAACGGCCTGCATTTCGTAAATAAATGGAGCATATAACACTTCCTTTTATGTAATATGTTTTGGAGTGACATATGAAAAACTCGATTTAAGGAATATGTCTCAGTAAAACATTTCCCCAATTCATGAGTGATTGATCGTTTCATTTAAATTCTTTTCCACTATTTTGGAGACATTTTATCTAGTATACTCGTACATATATAGGTATATGATATAAGCACTTGATACACAAAAGTTTCACATACTGGCTGAAAATTATTTAATATTTTATATACTCGTAATTGCAAAAAAACAAATGGAAAAAAAACATCCTTTTTAAGTCTGAATACTAGAGATTATTTAATACGCCTCATTGTCAATGTATTATTAATTTTCATTGCCACAGAATAAAAAAAATTATTCGACAATCGTCTTTTAAGCTTGTCTCATCTTTGTAGGTTGGTAACCATCATATTGACATTTTAGGCAGTAGCCCTAAACAAAGAAATGACACCATAGTGAAACCACTCCTGTAAGTACATCAACCAGAAGATAAATCTTCTTCTGCCCCTTCTACTGTCTGAATTTGAATTTTCCTCTGCAATTTTAATTGAATTTTTTTTTATATCATTATACTCCTTTGATGAAATTAATTCTCTATCTTTATTTGTCCATTTCAAGATATTATAATTACGGACTTGTAAATTCAAGATACTGATTCTTCGATAACACAAGACTTCAAAAGCTTCTTGTTTATTTGTGGTGACCTAATTAATTGTCCATGTTTTAACACTAAAGATGTACAGAGAATATGTAGCAACGCTAAAGAAGTTTGAAGAATCAACTTCGTGCCATCTCCGCTCTTATTTGAATCTCTTGAGACTGATTCCATTGATAATTCAGTCAGCATTCCAAATGTGTATACTGTAGAACTCGCCCAATATATCAAGAAGTACTCTTGTATGTACCTCCTCCCTTTTACTGAAAATTGTAAATTTTGTCTTTGATATATTCATTCTCAAACCCCTCTCATTACAAGCTGTGTTAACCCTTTCCACGAACACTTGTAGATTTTATTAATTTTCCGCGAGAAGAGCAGTGCACTGCACAACGAATGTTTTTAATTATTTCAACGTCAATGAGTATTTCATAATTTGCTTCATTCAATGCTGTCTTATAAATTGCTTCAGAATAAAATTTCAAAGACGGCAATAGTGTATTGAATTTATTCAGTATTGAACACAAGTTTACAAAGAAAAATTGTAATGATATTTCAAATTATATTTGTTGAATTTATATTCCCAGTCCTTAATTCCGTCGTCGCTTCTCTTCTTTTCACACTCAGGTGTGTCACCATGGGCAGTCCCTTCTTTTACACACATTATGTTATTTCCATCTCCTTCGTAAGCATCTCCTTCTGCATATATGTAACTGCAGTGCTAACTCGTTACAACATATTAACTTATTTACTTCCACCATAAAATTAATCAATAAATAAAGTACAAGGCCAAAAACTAAAGTTCTTCATCACTACAAGGCGTCATGCTTGTAAAAAAATAAAGACGATTTAAAAAAGATTTATTTATAGCGCTGGATGAGACTTATTTTGTCCCCCATAACAGCGTGGTGGGGGTGGAATCAAACTGACTTGAACTATAGATCGGGCTGAATGAGGACTTATTTTGTCCATAACAGCGTGGGTGGTGGTGGAATCAAACTGACTTGACCTGTAGATCGAGTTGAATGAGGACTTATTTTGTCCCCCATAACAGCGTGGGTGGTGGTGGGATCGAACTAACTTGAACTGTAGATCGGGCTGAATGAGGACTTATTTTGTCCCCCATAACTGCGTGAGTGGTGGTGGGATCGAACTGAACTGTATAAATAGAATGAAGATAAGACCAATATTTTTCGAAATCTAAATTTATATAGTGGAATTAAAACAGTGAAATTGCAGATAGAAGTATCTACTGATTGAAAAACTTGCGAGAGTAGTTTTTCGAAGCACCGAATCTTTGTTCAGAGCTGCTGCTTCAAAAGTCAAGATAGCCATGATGATTGTCTCTCCGAAAAGGAAAGATACTTTGAAGAAAAACATAGAATTTGAGTATCATTTGATTTAAATTATATAAACGGTGCTCAATAAACTTTGTGTCTCGACAATAAATGAAATAATTTACATTAGGATTTTTCTTGTCATTGATAAAATAATAACAAATCTTAATGAGGTAACTTTGATTTACTCAACAAAAACTTTAAATGTATTGTAGATTTTTTAAGGGCGTGTGGTAAAAATTATTTGACGGTGTGGTGCATGTTCTTCTCAGTCAAACAGGGGCACAGCAGTAAACAAACTAACTCGCACTAATTAAAAAATATATGAATTATAACTATAAAATTTATAACGATAGATTTAATACCAGATGACACAGGATTTACATTACCTTTCTTAGATCTAAGCCAGAAAACTGCTCACACCAACTACACCACTAGAGTATATCTTCCTCAAGTCACCGTGTCTCAGGTCATAAAGGATTACAGTCACACAGGAGGATTCAATGTCATCACAAGTAGCCAATGACAGGATGCCATGGCGTACCTGTTATTTTTTAGTCAATGAAACTTCTAAAATCCATACTTTTTTAATTTTATTCTCAACTAGTTTAAATTTAACAACACTAGTTTGAGGTAATTTCTGTGAAATATTTTTTTTCCACAGTACAAAATTTACTATTCAAATCGTTTTAATGAATAGGTGAACTGTCGAGCACAAATACATAACAATACTAAAAAATCACCATTTCGTGAATATAGAGAACCATTTCACTAAACAAGACCTGTGACGACTTAGTCTCGTTCTTTAATTACAAATTTCATATATTATATGTGTCCTAAAACTATAACAGCCAGCTGAAACATTCACAATGTTTAAATATAAGTTAATCCCAAGTTAAACACAAGATTGATATGAATAATAAAATTATTTAGTTTTGTTTTATATGGTTTTTTTTTGTTTACAAGCATATATTCGAACTCACGCAATTTTATGATTAGAAATTTGTTTTTACTATTATGACTAGACTATGAATTCTCGGACCTAACCAAGGTAAGTGTGATAAAATAAGATGAACTCATAGGTTCGAGAATTCATAGTCCAGACTCAATAATAAATACTTATTTCTACCATACAATTGTATGTGTATTTATACTATATATACAACACAAGTGATGCAATACAATATAAAATTAAATAATTTTATTATTGATATCAATCTTATTTTTTTATGGCAAATCGTTCCATCAACATATAAATGTGTGCAATTACTGGCAACTTCAAGGACTAATTGCATTTTTTTTGTTCATAACCATAAAAAATATGAGTTTTGATAATAAGAGCCTCGGTTCGATTTCCTTTCCAGCCGCGCATACGCAAATGGTACCTCGCACGTAAACCATTTTTATAGCTGCATTTTCCAGTACATCCCTATTGACATACTTTTCTGCTTCCTGCTCCAACATAAAAATCTAACATTTTAACTTTTCCACTTGTAAGTATCCTGTTTTCTGCAGGATATTGTCATACACTATGCCGTTCTATGCAGCGATATGGAAATGAGTTATGGATTACTAGAAAATATATTTGTTGGATGTACACATGTGCCGAAAAGTATCTACGAGTATCTATAAATTTTTCAATGAAAATCTATGTAATTTGACATAAAGTTTATATGAGATAATACTCAATTGAAAGTCAAACTAAAGATTAAATAAATTTAAAAATTTAATACAATCAGGCTATATGCGAGATTTTTTTTTTACAACGCAATGATATTGATAATCAAAATTGAGTAACATATATCTTGATGTGAGATAATGAATATGGTTTAGTTAATATATTTGCGACCTGTTACAATCATTTCGATTTGGTCGGTTGATGAAAATTCAAAATGAAAGTGTTGGCACATCTGAAACGTCAATATAGATACTCGTAACACGTCTATGAAACTGTGTTTTCATCGATATGTTTTTATTTTAATATTATAATTAATATTGAAAGCGACGTGGTTCATGAATTTTGTTCATACAAATATCAACCTCTTATTACGCAGTACAGGATTATATGTATTGACTGTTTGCTATTCTTGAATATATATATATATATATATATATATATATATATATATATATATATATATATATATATATATATATATATATATATATATATATATATATATATATATATATATATATATATATATATATATATATATATATATATATATATATATATATATATATATATATATATATATATATATATATATATATATATATATATTATTTTCTCCTCGTTCTGGACTGTCCTTGACTTTAGACTCTGAAACCAGCTGCCGACTAACATGAGACTTGATCTGTCGTTAGTGTGCTACAAGCAGCGATTCAAAAAACATTATATTATACGTCAATACGACTGTTTCTCTTCTCCCACTATTCTTCTTCCGAATAACCTCTCCTGCCCCCTCCCCTAGCCGTAGACGAAATTAGATTGTTAATTTTAGATCATGAAATGACTCATGTCTTATTTTAAACGTTTCTTTAATCATTTTATATCCATCATATTAATATCAAATGTAAATATTTCACCATGGAACGTCCAAAATGTTGTTCCGTATATGTGTATAACGGAAGTGTTATAAAATACTAGTTGTGAAGTTGTACGTACGTATATGCTCTGGTTATAGGCTATTACTAATTAAGATAAAGTCTTAGAACCTTAATTATGTGATCAAACTAATTAATTGAAATTCATTTAGGTCAATGTTTGATTAAACACCAGCCCTCAGCTTATTTCCATAGCATCATTCAACAACCTTATTCTGGGATATATACCTTTGATCAGATATCGAACGAAAGCTTTTGATAACCTTTGGAAATATAGTTTCTTATATCTCCTTAGAAAATATGAAATATATCATAGTTTGCAATATAACTTCTATATATATAATACTATCGTTAATTTAATATATATTATAATTTGAATATAATAGTCAGATTTGAAATCACGATGACACCAATAAATGTGAAGAAAGACTTTGGCAAAAAGCTGAAAGTTCAATTTGTTAATAAGTAAAATAAAATATTTGACAAATTCGCTCGAAAATATTCTTTAATAAAGAAATGTAAGTAGTGAAAGTAATCTTAAAAGTTAAGATAGCACTCCGAAAAGACTATTTATGTAAATATAATAAAATTTTACACTAAAAGAGAATTGAACTCATAATTGTTATTAAAAAAATAAAGCAAATGAGATTAAAAAACAAAAAAAAATAATTGGTTTTGTTGGGAAACGAAAAAAAGTGAATGCGTCCATTGTATCATATTGCCTACTTCAATGCTTCTACCTACGTGTACGAGTATGTTACAAAAACAATGTTTGTAAGAAAGCTGCTAAAAACGTAAACATATACTACAAAAACAGCTCATAGATTTTCGGATATGTCAAAACATTCTGCTTTGATATAGTGTATTGAATGTATTTTATTCACATAATTTTGTTTTTAACTTGTATTATCTGAAAACTCATGGGCAATTCGCTCTATTTAAAAAAACCAGATCAACTTTAAACTTTAGGACTAGGTTGATAAACATTTATAAAACGTAAAAAAATAAGTTAATCAGTGGGTTAGATGTACGAGTATGTTAAAAATGGTGGAAAAATGTACACGTACAAGTAATATTATATTTAACAAACTCTTTTTATTATTTCAGTAATTACACTTTATATCTGTGACACGTGGTTCTACCGCTTATCCCTAGGCTCTATTTGAGTTGCATGGCCGCGCGGTAACGCACTAGACTTCCGTGCGGAGGGTAGCCGGTTCAAACCCAGCGTTGTGCTACTCCCCTCGAATGACACCGGCATTTTTTTCTGTCTTGTGTCCGGGAGTGTAATGACTTCAGTCATATCAATTATTTAAAAAAGAATAAGAAAAAAAACATGGCAGTGTGCTCCGATCATCTAACTTCGGTGTGCCATCGGATCCAGTACAGCGGTGTATATTTTATGTTTATTACAGTTTAATCAAAGCATGCAAACAAATTCACATGCCATTAAATATTTCCCTTAGGAACTTTGTTTTACAGGATACATATGACGGTAGGTATGGGTATTTTTAAACACCCTTCCATTAGGCGGGAAAAAATATGACATTTCCGATGAAATATGCCACCATTTAGACTTGTATATTGATGTTGTAACAAAACTAGACCATCTCGCCTGATTTGAGCCTTGGAATAGGAAACACGTGCCCCAGTGAGAATGTTTTATAAATAGTAAAATAATTCCTTGTTCAATATTCTACGAGTATACGAATCTCTTCAAAGTAACATCGGAAACCTTCGATTGATAATACAAAATTGTTGCATTATAATGTATTACACTTTCGTCGCATAAAAGGCTGGCGGATTAATTGCAACTTGGCAATCAGACATTATGAAGTATAATAAATTTTGCTATATAACTTCTACTACTGTCAAAACATTTGAAATTGGATAAAACTTTGAGGTTCAATCGTAAGTTTTTAGTATCAAAAGCTATTTAAATAATTATCATATTATATGAGATTGACAAATAACTCCAGCTCACTAACAAACAAGTTTGGGTTATCCGAAGTCTGCTGGAGTTTCTAATTACCAGTGTTTCATGCTGACAGCGTCTGTGTTTGGAATTGAGAAACGTGTCACTTCAAACCAATTTATTAGCTTTAATATATTTAACTTGCAATTCTAGTAACGTTTGGTGAAAACTTGATCACTCTCAAATTGTGAATGATAAAGTCATTACCAAACTGTGTCGAAGAATAACATGGACTTTAGATATATATTTTTTTAAATTTAAATAATAGAATGACCATTTCTAAAGCATTGTTGAGTGGGCAAACTCCAATCAAGGATATTTTATACCATACCATACCATGCTGTTTCCCTTGGGGATAGGTAGAGGAGAGAGTGCCAAACTTTTCAATTGATATATATATATATATATATATATATATATATATATATATATATATATATAATATATATATATATATATATATATATATATATATATATATATATAATATATATATATATATATATATATATATATATATATATATATATATATACATATATATATATATATATATATATATATATATATATATATATATATATATATATATATATATATAATATATATATATATATATATATATATTATATATGTATATATATATATATATATATATATATATATATATATATATATATATATATATATATATATATATATATATATATATATATATATATATATATATATATATATATATATATATATATATATATATATATATATATATATATGTACATATTTAGTTTATTTTACATCCATACACTTTCTTATACAATTTCACTGAATTTTTACGTTTCCTTCTTTCAAAATATCATTCACTTGATACAACCATACTTTTTTATACTTGTTTTAATTTTTATGAAAGAAATATATTTATTTGAATTTCTAAGAGCCTTTCCGATACTATGTAAGGCAGTTTGTAAGTTATTTATTTTTAAGGTTTATATTGTTTTATAACTATTATAAAACTTAATATAAACTTAAAAAAAATTATAAAGAATTTGTCCACTTGGACAAAAAATATTTATTCAATACTATTTATATATTTTTTTTTTTCTTTCACCATTATAAGTATTTTCATATTCATTATCATAACACCATATCACCATTGGGGTAGTAGAGACAATCTGTTTGTACTTCATTATATCCTGGCACACATTTTCGCTTCAACCACGTCCAAACACCTCGTCATACGTTCTCCCCGTATTAAAAACGAATTTGATTAATTTGCGCGTGCGACGTTTTTCTAGTTTTTTCTAATTTCACGTACTTTACTTGGTTAATTTTTTCTACGTGGCCGAACCATCTCAATACTCGTTTCTTTATCTCGAGCACATCACTTTTTTTAATCTACATTTATTTACTAACCAAATTGTGACCCATTTAAATATCTTGGGTCACTCATCCATGTGCAGCAGATGTAACACATATAATAAGTGTGGGATAGATTAAGTTTAGATCAATAACGGGAGTTCTATGTGATCCGAAAATGTCAGTAAAGTTAAAAGGAAAAGTATACCAAATGATTGTCAGACTCGCACTCTTCTATGGCTCCGAATGCTGGACGATGTATAACTCTTACTCCAGGCAACTAGAAACTGCTGAAATGCGCATGCTAAGATGGTCAGCTGGTATGTCCCTAAAAGACAAAATAAAAAGCTCACGCATTCGCTGAAGCCTAGGTGTTACAGACATCAACAGTAAGATGGAGGAGAGACGATTGAGATGGTATGGGCACGTTAGACGCAGAGCATCCGATCACATTGTGAACCAGGTAATCTCCATGGATCTTCCTCGAATAAGAACCAGAGGAAGACCAAAGAATTCATGGGTGGTGCAAAAAGATAACCTGATGCAGAGGCACGGCCTGGGGGACGTAGTCCGGGACAGAAGAGCATACAACCTGAGGACGAGGAGAGCTGACCCCAACAGTGAGTTGGGATGGAGTCAGGGAGAAGAAGAAGAAGACATTATTTATTAATGTTTTTATTCCTCCTATCATTGTTTTCCCATAGGTTCTATGCAATTTTGTGAATATTTGAAAAAGAGATGCGTGATGTCCTTCTCATAGATTTAAGAACTGTTGTATAAATTTATTGTAGATAAAATAGTTAAACAAAAATTGAAATCTTTGAATGTCATATTGATGTATTTATCAAATTACCCGCACTTACTCGTACATTTATAATCTGGATAAAGTTTCTACAAGCACCTTTAAAATATGACCTAACATATTCTAAGTTATAAATAAATGAGGGAATGAATTATCAAGTCGCGGAGGCACTTTGTGAAATTATTATAAATTATAAAGGGTTCGCAATAAACTTTTCAATGCCATATATTTTACAGGCACAATGACCTTTACTTTAAAAGTAAACTTTCTCCGTATATTTCATCCAAATTGACCATTAAATGTGTTGCTTTGAGAAAGTAAATTATTTATCTTTTTCTTTTACGATTTTCATACTTTTCATTTGAAAATGAATACAAGAATGTTTTTTGAATTGTATAAGTATGTATCTAGTCGCAAAATGTATTTGAATTTACCTGCACAAAATCATGAACAATATACATAGTAAAAAAAGTGATATACTCGTATAATCAATCAAAGGAAACAGAAGGGATAAAGAGGAAAGAAAAATCAGGAATAAATCTCGTTGGATTACTGAATTGAAATTTAGAGGTTTTTCATTCGCTTTTCAAAACATGTCAATGATATAGTGAGTTTGTAACTGGTTCCAGAGTCTCATTGCATAGATAAAGGGCAACGTGTAAACATAAGAGCGGTGAACTAAGAAAGCAAATAAATAATATTTGTTTAAGCGTAGTCTATGATCGGAAAGACGCTGAAAGATATCGACGAGATAAGAGGGGGGGGAGGGGTTTGTTAAGGATATTATAAAATGTGACAGTATGTAAATTTTGCATGTTTGATGAGCATTCTCATATTATTTTGTGGGAACTGCTTTAAGTGACTCGATTGATTTTGCATTTATAGCATGTGCATTTTTATATTTTTTTTAAAGTTTTTTATCTCTTTCCCTTGTAGCTTTATATCCTTGTTGTATTGGAAGGAGTACATAAACGTCGGTGACTGAATTCAAAACGAGATGGCATCCCTGTCCCTGATAATATGTGATGAATACTCTTGAACTAAACAATCTTCATATCCTAGTAGGGAAGACGACTGTCTTCCATTCCGGAGTTTTAAGAGTTCCTTTCCTGCTGGTACCAATCTTTTTTTTTAAAGAGCTCTTATTTGATTGATACTAAATCTATTTTTAACATTTTTCTAATTGGTTGTAAGAGAGTAGTAATAATCCCGAGAACGGATAGTATTATTTTTTTCAGTTATATGAAAAAAAGGAGTTTCAAGATGGTTTGGACATGTGAGAATGGTGAAAGAATGACTAAGCGAATATACAAGTTGAAAGTGCAAGGTGTGAGATACACCGAGGAAAACATGGCTAAACCAAATGGATCAGATTTTGAAAGACGGTCAAGTGAGAAGTATAGTTGTGCTTAGATAGAAATGTTTGGATATCTGTTCTCTCTGCCTGTCCCGGAAGGTATACGGCATGATCATATGTAAAAATAAAATTGTCGTCTTTTGAACCACTTACTTCGTAATGACTGGTTATTGATCTTATGATTATCTACAGTAAATTTGCTCCGTTTCTTCCTTTTACTTTATAACCTCCCTCGATATCCCGTATCAAGAACCGGTCAGCCTTTTTTTGAAACAGAAAATTATATTAAGTGAAATTTAGTTACAACAACCATTTCATAAAACGTATAACAAATTGACAAAACATAAAGCAATAAAAAGTTTTAGTTGAAATTTAACAAAACAGGAGTCCTTTATTACATTTTCTCCCAAATTTGGGTTTCAACATTGTTAGGCCTAACTTGGACTGTCCTTTCACTGAAAGCATTCTGCTGTTTTGAATATTTGTTATTGTACACAATTTCGAATAAATTGTCCCTAATTGCTTTATATTTTGGGCACGGACAACAACAATGCTTCGCTTATTTATTTTTGCATTTCTTTTGCGTGTCGCCAAAAAAGTTTTTTGGTAATATTAACTAAATTGTAAAAATATTCTCGTTAATTGAAATGGAAACTCAGCGTGAATGCTGCTTTGAAAGAAAATATATTGACGGGAGTTGTTTGATTTTTTCCTCGTTTTTCAGAATAGTTTTAAGCAGAATAGTTGAGTTATTTCATTATTTTTTTTTATTCGTGTGATACCCTTCACGTCATCCAAATTTGTGATAAGCAGATATTAAGAAACTTGGCTGAGAGAAAACTTCGTCATCGTCCCCAGTAATCAAGCCTTTAGTTTAAATTCACTGGAGTAGTCACGGTGCTGGGGGTTTAACATTGTTGTTGTTGACAACACTATCGCTTGTGAATCAGCAACAACACTTGCATACGAACACAGTGAGTACAAGTATTGTGATGGCAACCCTTTTATTTGTAATTGGTTTCAGGGTTTCATCGAGTATCAAATCCAAATTCCCGGGTAGAAATCAAGCGCCTTACAAACTAAACTGAGGAACCCATTGTATTTTTTTGTAAAATTAATATTTTTTTGGATACACATTCAGTTTAGTATACAAATGTTCAGTCAAAACAAATCTTAGAGCCAATAAATTTATGTGATTATAAATATACGAGTAAGTGATGAATAAATCTGATATTACATGATTTTTCTAAATTGTATTGAATTTTCCGATACATAATGCAAGTTATTTCCCTCATTTATCTTATTAAAATAATCTTAACTACGATAAACTTCCATAAATGGATTAAAAAATATGCCTTGCTTTTTACTTAATCAACGTCTTAAGATTTCATACGATTAAACTCAATATATTTTTAGTATGCATATCTTCACATTTATGTTACATCGAAAATTGGATGGATACACTGTATCGTATAGATCGACTATTCGAGCATTCGTTGTCACTGTAGTTTATTATTATTCCAGTCTGGTTTTCACTTAAGGTCTCTTTAGCATATTTTTGGCAATAAATCTGCCAGATTGTACCACATATAATAAAATATAAATTCATAATACACATATTGTGTCTTCGGAATTTTTTGCTAGAACGAATTTGCTTCTATGGACCCTTAAAAAACTATAATATCTTATTTTAACTTATAATTGCTGTAATATATATGTGAAAATACCATACCATCGTTTTTTTTCCGAGCAGGCAGAGAGGAAAGAGTAATAGACTTGTCCATTGCGACTTACATATTTTGCCTCTTCTATATATAGTATAAACTCTCAAATAACTTTGACTTTTCATACATCCTTCTTTCAAAATATCAATAACTTAATCATACTTCTGCCACGCTTTTTACTCTCATTTGCACTATTTATTTGTTTTAATAATATTTCTATTTTCATTAGTTCTGCATGTCCAAACCATTTTAGAGTGCGCTCCTTCATATATTTAATACCTTATATGTAATGCATTAAGTTCAAATTCATCCCTAATCACTTCATTCTGTATTTTGTCATTCATTATCACTCCATGTAGTCTTCTCAGAACACGTTCATCTACAGCACTCGGCATCCATGTTTCACTTCCATACCATACGTCAAAGTACTAGAATATTGTTGGATACTATCATTTTAGCAGATTTTGATAATCTTTGAGTCAATTATATGTGTGTTAAAGCATTTGTATAGATTTGTTATATCGAATGTAGTTTATATTATAACACTTTCTTTGTATATACCACAACCAGGTGGATTTATATCCATGTGACAATTTCTCCCAACCACGCAGAACGTTATTACACATGCCTAAATTGAAAACCAGACTGCAACCCTTTATTTCATAGTTGAGTTTCTTATATAAATCGAATATGTTAACCCCAAGTTGGAAGACAGGCAGTTGGTCAGAAGACCAACAATTATCAATGAACAAACATCATATAGATTGTTTTTTCACACAATTTTTGTAAATGTCTAAGCATATTTTTAGTAAAAAATCTCAAGAAAACTAATATTCCTTCACTCCCCCTGCGTATTGATTGTGGTTCTAAAGATTGAAAAGGGGGGTTTGTATAAAAAAGTACACCCTCAGGGGATTATTTTAAAAGTGCCGACTCTTTGTGCCTGGAATTTATTTATGGTACGTCTTCGATTCATTCATTGAAAGTTCCTTTGTAGACGATTAAATTATTAAATAGGGAAATAGATTTATGAGAAAGCAAAAAAAGTAACTTTACGTATAAAACTTAACAAAGAGTAACAAAATATCATCATTTGTTTTGAGTTTTTTAAATACGATGATAACTTGTTTTTTACATTTTGAAAAGTTTTTTGCAACCTTTACATTTACACATTTGTATATACGAGAGTTATGTAAATAAATTAATCAAAACCTACAACTTAGGTATATATTTATTTTATTTAAAAAAAAAGTCAGTGTAGTCAGTAAGTTAAAAAAATCCCTTACGAGTAACTCAGTTAACATAGAAATGTTGTCTTAAAAGCATTTGTGTATTAACATAATTAGACTATTTGTGTATAAACATAATTAGACTACGAGTATTTAAATGTTTTGTTTATTTTTTTTTCTTCTTTATATGTACACGGCTATGCATGACACGCCTGTCGGGTTTATTGGTTACATCCATTTCTCGGAACCCTAAAACTTATGTTCGATAAGTCAAGTTGTTTGAGTGGCAGATTTTATGAAAGAAATATTTATTTTAAATAATACTCCAGTTAAAAACGACTAATCTCTTAACAGCTATGGTAGGACTAGATTATACGAATTAGTTGAAAGACAAGATAGGGCAACAAAGAAAAAATAGGATAACAGGATATTCTTTAATTTTTTTTTCAATTCTCTCGAATAAGGCCAGTATACTTTCGATTGTCCGGGGCGGTAGAAAAAATTTACTTACAAAAAAAAAACGAACAATCGTCACCAAAAAAATCGGTACAAAATAAAAAAAAAGTAAAACAAAAAAAAAATATTGGAAGATATTTCCACAAACTGAGATGCTGTTTTTTTTTTAATTTTACACTCCGCTGCATTTTGCAAACTTTTGAAAACAAGCGTTTTTTGCAGCAAACAAACACTTCCAAAACAAATCGATCTCATCAACATTATTGTTCTGTTGCAAATTTCCTATAATCGATAAAATATGGAAAGTTTAAGTTCCTCAGTAGCTAATGAGCACATGACTTTATATGGTTCAAAATAGTTTGAAATTATCGATAATTTTTCGTGACGTCCAAGATATTCAATATTATGTATTGATTTTTATCCGTTTTAGACAAAACAAGTTGAAAAGCTCGTCCAAGGACGTTCAAAAACAGTAACTAAACACTGGTTATACTTACATAGGTGACAATCAGGAATAAGTTTATTCAAATGTAACAGATCACATGGCTTTATATGATACAACATGGTTTGAAATTGTCAATTATTTTTCGTTGGCGTCCAAGATATTCAATCGTATTTTTTACCCATTTTATATAAAACTATCTGAAAAGCCCGTTCAAGGATGTGCAAAAACAGTAACTAAACAGTTGTTGTACTAAAATAGGTAACAATCTGTAATAAAAATGCTCAAATGTAGCATAGTTCTTCGTACACAACAAATGTAGCATAGTTCTTCGTACACAACAGATGTAGCATAGTTCTTCGTACACAACATTTTCTGGTAAAAACAGAATCGGATTGTTCCAGTAATTTTACTTGATTGGGTTCAGGATCAATTTTAGTTTTTATGTCAACTCGTCTTTAAACTGTTGAGAAAGTAACATATATTTTTTTTATGTAATCCATCCATGTCTAATATTTAACTTGAGTAACAGGATGGTGTTTTCATTGAAGCTATGAAGATCCTTTTTTTCGTGTTGGATAATTGATTTTTGTTTTTATAGAGGCGCCGTCTATAAAAACAAAAATCAACCATGATACCATATGAAAAAAAGTTCCGTGATAGTAGGCAATCCTTTCTCAAAGATCTTGGAAAACAAAAATTTTTACAAAATCTAGCGATTTTATTTAAGATACGTCAACAATCTATAGACATGATAAAAAATCTAATATTTTATGTTTGAAAACAATATATTTTATATTCCTTTTAAATTTGAACTACGAGTACTTTTCTCAAAAACCAAATTATTTTTATATTATTTTGTTATTGAGAGTCAATAAACATCAAATTTCTTCAGTTTTTTGCAAATTATATAACGAAAATTTTCAACACAATGTCGAAAATTGGTAATGTTACTTATTTTTCTTTAGAGATAATGATATTACAAAGGTTGCTTGAAAAATTCGTCGCCCCGTTTAATAACACACAAGAGATTAAAATATTTATCTTTTTCATATAATCTCCTTGAAACTGAATTCATTTGTCTGAAAAATATTGTAGTTCAGTAAATTTTCCAGTTTTGTAGGAGGATTCGTCCAGGTCTTCAAAATACTGTTCCACAGCCGCGATAACTATGTCGTTCAAACAATTTTTTCCCACAAAGAAGTTTTTTAAGGCTATATACGAGGTAAGAGTTTGATAGTGCCACGTCACGTCAGGTGAATAAGACGAAAGACTCGAGAAAAGGAAGCCGGTGGCATGCAGCGTGACCATTGCAGCTGTCTTTGTGTGAACCAACGCATTGTCCTGGCGAAAGTGGACCTTTTGTCAGCATTCATGGTCACTTCTGTTTTATTTAATTTCTAAATTGGGAAGCCTTGGTATCCATCTAGCAAAAAAAATTGACGAGTGTATTATAATTTCGAAATTTAGATGAATTACGGCCGATTACCTCTAATAGATCTAGGACCTGTGATATATTTAGGACCTCTGATACCTCTAGAAATTCGGCATTCATGTTTAAAATCCGCTGCCCACTGTTTTGCTGTTACATATGATGGAACATATTCCGAAAAAGATTACTATATCTCTTCAAATATTTGTTTTGGTGTGATACATTTAATCACGAAGCGCAACTGAATATTATATATTTTTTACAAAAATGCCAGACACACAAAAGGGTAAGAAAATTCCGAGTGATGTCAGATGTTGGTAAGTAATAAAAAGGTTCACATTATCGATTATAAACATAAATTGAGACTGGCGTGTATTTATTTTATCTAGGGTTGGATTTTTTAGCCTTACCACGTATATTAAGAACATTAAAGAAATGTAATGTGTCCTTAGAGTTTTCTGCTTGTCAGCTGGATGAAAACGTTTTTTCAAAATATATTATCATGCAGGTAGCGAGGCTTTGGCCTTTTATAATAACAACCAGATAACTGCAATAAATAGTTCAATAACCATTTAACACACTATCGTATTTTGGGAATCTCAAAAAATCACCAGGCTGCTATTAAAATAAGATTAAAACCAATAAATTTTCACAATTATGGATACTCTTACACACCCAGGGCCAGTTGAAGTTTCAAAGTCAAACTTCAAATATAAAAGTGTCATTTTATCTTAATCTAAAAGGTAGTATTTTCGTGCAAACTACGATGTATCGGGAGGGGGGGGGGGAAACATGGACGTGGAAAAAGATGGAGAGAAGCCGAATAAATGCCGTAAAAATAGAAGAATATGTGGAGTAACAATATATGATAGAAAATGGAACGAAGCGATAAGGGATGAATGTGAACTTAAGGCTGATGTGTTAAGTAAGATAAAGAAGAGTCCGCTGAGATGGTATGGGTATGTAGAACTAATGAATGAAGAAAGGCTAACAAACATATATATATATATAGTGCTTATGTTAGTGGAAAGTGCGTCAGATGAAGACCAAAGAAAGTATGGTTGGATCATGTAAACGATATTCTGGAAGAAGAAAACGTCAAGTTAGAGGAATTATAGAAGTTGTAAGAAGAGGCTAAGGATGTGTGTTGAGTTAGGAAAGTCTGGCACTATGTCCTTTCTGCCTTCGCCGGCAGGGAAATGACGTGATGGTATATATGAATGTATTTCGTTCAATATTTATATATATTAAATTTTTTTTAAAACGTTTTTTTCCCGTTATTGACATATTTTTGGAAATAATTAAATGTACGTGTGCAGTCCTTGTGCATTTACCGCAAAAAGAAACAGTGCCCTGCGTATAATTTAATGTTAAGAAGCACTAACTAAGAAACACGTAATATTTAGGTATGCTGGTTAGAATATTTCTGCACATAAACGTCCTTCTAGAGAGACGTGAAACGCCTGCAAAGGAACATGAACCGCTTAAAAAATATGATGTTAATATTTCTCTAACTTTTTTTATTTTTTTTTTCTATTACTCATTCTTTGTTAAATTCATATGACATAAAACAATACGTATTTTTTTTATTTACTGGTTTTATACAAATATTTTTAGTAATAAGCATATGTTTAATATTTGAATTTGACAACAGAGGACTACAACGCTCAACATTGAGTAGATGATGAAGAATAAGTAGTAATAAGCATATGTTTAATATTTGAATTTGACAACAGAGGACTACAACGCTCAACATTGAGTAGATGATGAAAGATAAGTAGTAATAAGCATATGTTTAATATTTGAATTTGACAACAGAGGACTACAACGCTCAACATTCAGTAGATGATGAAGAAGAAGTAGTTGAATATTTGACAAAATTGTTCAAAATGGAAAGAATTATTTGGCATGAGAATAAAAAAAACATGCATCAAAATACTAAGGCATTGTAAAGAAAAAAATAAATCTATTTAAAGTCAGATATATTTTAATTATATGATATAATGAATGTTATTTCTAAAGGAAATTGTATAGTACTGTATTTTATTGTATTACACCTTATTTTTATATAGTACAACCTAAAATGTTTATATTCACATACGTAGCCACATTTTGTAACTTACCAGCTATATGTTAAAGAGGCCTTATGTGAAAACCAAACTATTAAAAAATGCCTACGAGCGGAAATCGAACACGCATACTTCATTTTAGAATATAGGCGTCTTATCAACTAGGCCACGGAGGTCATCGTCAATGTCAAAGTCGTTTAAATTAAAACATTGAAGCCTCACTGTTCAATGTTAATGGTAGTAAGTTTATTGCAATATCATAATTATCATCACCATCACGTTGTATGCCTATGTGGCAGAGTAAACAAAAACGACTTCTTTCTATCCAGTCATTCTGCCCCATTCATGTATCTTTTTTATTTATTTTTTATTTCATAAATTGTTGCATTTGGTCAAGCCACGATATCTTTCCCAGCTTTTGGTACCTTTATTTATAAAATAATCGATAAGCTTCGTAAATCGTTCAGAAATAATACTTACGATCTCGATGGTCCACTTAGGCTATACACGTGTATGTGTATATATACAAAAAATTATGGTCGTATAAAAGAACAAAATTACTGCTGGTATTTCTTAAAAGCGCCTATAAATTTAGATAGTTTCTTCAAACGCCTCATTAATTAGAAACATTTAAATGAAGGTACAAAATGCCTGTAATGTTGTAGTTACTTGAATGTAACTAATTATTTGAAGCTTTGAAAATGTCTGAAACCGATCCTGCATTTATACCAACGATATTTTACGATGTTACCATGCTGCTAAACAAGCAATTATTGTAAGCTTTGCCGGCATTATTTAAGGCTTACAAAACCCGATTCGTTAATACCACACTGTCCTAGATCTTATAATACTTCCTCAAAACAAAGACCACAAAACGTTGACTTAGCTGAACACAGGAACATGTTAACTACAATAAACATCTGAGCTCCTTTCCAAATTGTATGACTTGAAACAAATTCTATACAATTTTGTTTATTATATTTATTGTAGTTCTATCCCTCTAATGCTTTATTCGAAAATATTAATCTCTGTTATATTTTCGTTGTTTTTTTATTGTTAACTTTTTCATCTTGGTATTTTAGTCTTAATCTTCATCCTTTGTCCTACTTGAGTAAACGCTCCGTTGCTTGCGTAAAGCCCTACAACTGTGTCTTGTCCTCCGTTAATTCGATCATTATAATCCATTTGTGCTCAACCGATTTTCCCGCAGTAATCCCATCTGCTTTCCTCTAGCGCGTCCATTTTAGCCTACAGAATGCCTTCAGAATATATCCAAGCCATGCATACGATTTATAATCATGCAATTTTCCTGTTAGAGTTATCTGTCAATAATGTGTTTTTGTTAAAATACAACAACTTGCACACTATTAATCAACACTCGCATAGGCATGATTTATTCACTGGACGGTTGACAATCATACTCGATCACCAGAAATAACATATCTATCCTCAATATATGTATATCTAAGCATCACGTCACTTTCTTGTTGGTAAATGCCTATGCAGAGAAAAATACCGCTAGACTTTCTTACCAGGAACACATCCAT